>CM051498.1:316187-340565 GCA_028031935.1 Paedocypris micromegethes | reverse complement strand
AAAAAAAAAAAACTTAATAAATGTTATTAATTAACAGTAAACAAAACAGGAAGAATGAGTGAGGAAACACAACGGTAAAGTAAATCTGCGATCAACTCAGACATTTTGGTTATGAGACAATTATGGTTTTATTGGTCGTGTACAGCACTTTGGCCAACATTTGTTATTTTTTAAGGTGCTTCATAAATAAAGCTAAATTGAAAAATAAATTGAATTTTACTACCTGAAAAGGATTTTATTCTGAAGTGTGTGTGTGTGTGATTACTACGGTTTCAAACCAGAAGACGACACTCAGCAAACCACCTACAGCAAACATCTACAGTTGAGGACACAATTATTAGCCCCGCCTACAAAATAATAATTGATTAGTATTTCAAAAGTGTTTTTAAACGGAGCTAAAAATTTTGTCCTCAACTGTACATAATACTGTACCTTGGTATGTTTATTTTTATTACGTATAATAGTGATTTATATTCTTTACAACATTACGTTACAATATTTTTCATTCCTTTTATTTAAATTTAAAGCACAGAGTAATACGTGTTGTTATAATTATATAGTTGTTTGACAACCTGATATTCAGGGTTAAAAATTTAAAATGAAGAAAAAAAAAATTGTGATTCTCATTTTATCCAGAATCGTGCAGATCTGTGTGTGTGTGATCGTCACCTTCTTGTTGATCTCAGGGTAGCGTGTTCCGCTGAATCTGATCTTCTGCTCGATCACACGGCCCAGCAGAGGGCTGCAGTCCTTCAGCTCACACAGCTTCTCGTAGATCTTCATCATCTGAACACACACACACACACACGTGGGTCACGGGGTCGGCACAGAGTGACGGGGTCAGCACGTCTCACCTTGCGCTTGAGCTGGTGCTCCTGGATGTAGCTGGAATCCTCCTTCTCCAGGTCGTCCAGGTCGAGCTCGCGCTCCTGCAGCCGCTGGATCTCCTCGTTGTAGACCTTCAGCAGGTTCTCCAGGTACGCCACCTGAGGGCGGAGCTTCAGTACGGCCGCTGACCTCACACACGTGACGCCGTTACCTGTCTCCGAGAGGCTTTCTTGGTCTTCTTCACGCTCTCCTCCTCTTCCTCTCTCTGCGGCTCTCCGGGCTCCTCGGTGCCGTTGCTCCTCGGGGTGGGGAGCGTCTGCAGCGAGCTCCTCTTCCTCGCCGTGTGCTGCTTGAGCACCGTGCACAGCTCGTTGATGAAGACGAAGGTCTTGCCGGGCTTGTCCTGGGCGCGCGTCAGGCAGCGGCTCAGCGTGTTGCGCAGCTCCACCGAGCACAGGAAGCTGGGCAGAGCTTTGGCGTGTCGGCTCTGCAGGAAGGTGATGACCTCTGGGTGACCCTGAGCGTGTCGGCCGCAGTGATCCACAAACTGAGACCACATGGAGAAGGTCAGACGCGTTTCTACGGTGACGTCTGCAAACAAACTCACCTCGGCGAACAGCTTCTGGTTCTCGGCCTGCAGGACGCTGAGGTTCTTCTGCGCGGAGGCCAGTGGAGAGCGAGTCGACTGCTCTTCCTTCTGAAGCTTCTGGAACTGAGAACAGGCTGCTGACGTGGACGGCTGCTCTTCATCATCGTCATCGTCATCCAGAATCACGATGCTGTCCGTCACCGGTCCAGCCATCAGGAACGAGGAGGAGGAGGGAGGAAGGACGCGCTGAGGAGTGATGAAGGTGCCGTCAGTCCAGCATGACGACTGCAGGAGACAGACACGTCACACACACACACACACACAAACACATGTATTCACGCACCTGAGCGCTGAACATTGAATCACACCACAGATCCAGAAGATGCTTCTGTCAGGACAGACAGTTGTAGACATGAACAGACACACAGAGACAGACAGACGAGTGAGGAGAGAGAGATTGATGGAGAGACAATCGTTCCCTTTCTGATTCATGATAAAGCAAAATCTGACCGAACAAGCAGGATCAGACTTTCCACCGAACACTTTTCCATGACTCGTTAGTTACGTCACAATTAGTCATTAACGTCAGGCCGCGAACAAGACATGCAATATGACGAATTTTAGGCGGGAACTGACATTTGTTCTTTGTTTATGAGTGTTGGTCATTGGTTAGATTAAATGGCTTAACTGGAGATACTTTTAAATCAAATCGAAAAATTTACATTCGGACAATATATGTAAATGCAGGATTAACTACCTGGTTGTTCGGTCGCTTTAATTCCGACGTGTAGAGCTTTTATTCTGTTAAAACTGTCTGTTTGTTTGCTATAATCACGGCCAGTGAAACTCGACACCACGAACTTCACAAAAACTTTACCAAAAAAACATTCGGCGATGAAAAAACGAAAGCAGATTTCACAACAGCGTGTGAGAAAAGGAAGAGACGCGACAAAAAAATCGCGAAACTCGACGAAAACCGCCACCGTTCATCATCCGGCTCGCCGATTGGTTGGCGGGGAGTAACCTAGACGCCTATTGGCTGAGCGGCCATGATTTCTTCTTCCTGTTTGTGATCTTAACTTGTCGCACTTACCAGCGCCGCCTGCTGAACAGGAAACCGCATTTCACCACATCAAAGCTCAGTTTCTAACGCTGAAAAATTAACTACTGCAGGAAAAGAGAATGTGAGAAAGTGGAAGTTCTTAAAGACCATTAAAGTAAAATAAAGAAGGTAGTGAGAGAAGAGAAACAATCACTCTGAAAACAAAAATCTGTCCTGCTCATCGTGTTTAAACCAAAAGAAAATAAAAGTCAGACAAGAATAACACAGACCAGATTCAGATTTACTGAATTAGAAAAGCATCAAACATACACAATAAAAGATCTTTGATTCCAAAAGTTACAACTAAAGACAAATAAACAGCAGTAAATAAGGTGGAGACAGTAATAATGTTCAGTAGCTTCAGATTCCATCTCGAGGAACCAGAGTAGAGACGAGAAGCTCCTCCAGATCCAGAGGAGTCACTGCTCCTTCTACAAGAAACAAGATTAGAAAAGATGAAGAAGAAGTAGTAGAAGAAGAAAACCTTTGTTTGTTCAATCAATGAGAATTTTACATTTTGCAGCAGCCAACACAAATATCAAGTAAAGAGTACACAACAGTAAACAATAAATAAAGATAACAAATACGAATGAAAAAAATATTTCGCATATTGTTGTGATATATGAATTAGAATCTGAATGAAACAAATGTTGCACATATGGTTGAATGAAACTAATGAAGTAGTGTAATTGAAAGGCCTGATTAAGATATCAGTGAGTAAGAGATTACCCACACACACACACAGATTATAATGAGGAGAAGCAGTTACAGAATAACAGAAACTCACCTTCTCGTTGATCTCCGCGTCTGCGTCTGAAACACAGAGAAGATGGTGTTACACATCAAGAACACACACACACACACACACACTCACTACAACAGTGAGTGATGGAAGAAGATCTAGCTCTTTGATTGGCCAGCCATCGATTTTAGGGGGTGTGTCCTTCCAAAAGGCTAAAAGACTAGTGATTGGCTCCAGCTCCCCGTGACCCAGAAATTAATGGATTAGTTGGTTCCTCAGCTGGACGATCAAGCGCTACGTGATGGAGAAGCTGAAGTCTCACCAGAGGAGCTGAAGGTCCAGTAGAAGAGCTTGATGGCGCCGTACAGAACCAGAGCCACTGCCACCATGACCATAGAGTCCTCGACGGAGGGAGCGCTGACGCCTGCACACACACACACACAGGTCAGATGAGCTCAGAGAAGATCTCACGCAGGACTCACCAATCACGCTGAGCTCCGCACTGACTCTCCGCGTCTCGCCCTCGTGCACCGCCTCACAGGTGACCACGCCCCCTCGGCCCAGAGCCCCGCCCTCCAGCTGCAGCCGGCTGCTCTGGCTGAAGGTTCCGTCTGCCGCCCCTCTGTGGCCCGTCACGAGACCCTGACCCAGCGAGCGCGTGGCTCCGTCACCACCGGTGAAGCTCCAGTGAAGCTCCAGCGTGTGGGGGAGGAACCCGGAGGCGTGGCACTGCACCTGCAGCGTGTGGGCGGGCCCCAGCAGCGGCAGTGGGGAGGGGTGGAGGCGGAGCTCCGGAGGCTCTGAGGAACATCACAGGCTCTTCACTCTGATCATCACTGTGAGTGTGAAGCTCTCTCTCACCCACGACCTGCAGCTCCACCACCACCTGCGCCAGCACGTGCGGCACATACACGGTGCAGATGTAGGTGCCTGTGTGTCTGGCGCTCGACTCCTTCAGAAGCAGCGACGCGTCTCCTCGCTCCATCAGCGCCGTCAGGTCCAGCTCCGCCTCTTCTGAGGGCTGCACCAAGCGGTCCTGCACGCCGTCGTAGGCGATGACCAGTCGTCCCTCGCCGCGGAACTGATAGCGCCACTCCACGGAGAAGCCCGCGCCGTGCAGAGGAGACGCTGGATCCACCCAGAAGCCACAGTCCAGAAGAACCGCCTCCCCCAGCCCCGCCCGCACCACCGCCCTCTTACTGGAGATGCTGAGGACCACTGGAGGAGGAGAGAGACATTAATACACTTCCGAGGTCAAGAAGAAGCTCTAACTAGTCTAGTCAACACTAACTATTTTGGTCTACACTAACTAGTCTAGTCTACACTAACTAGTCTGGTCTACTAACTGGTCTAGTCTACACTAACTAGTCTAGTGTACACTAATTAGTCCAGTCTACACGAACTAGTCTAGTCTACACTAACTAACCTGGTCTACACTAACTAGTCTGGTCTACTAACTGGTCTAGTGTACACTAACTAGTCTAGTGTACACTAACTGGTCTAGTCTACACTGACTGGTCTAGTCTGCACTAACTAGTCTAGTGTACACTAATTAGTTTGGTCTACACTAACTAGTCTAGTCTACACTAACTGGTCTAGTCTACACTAACTAGTCTAGTCTACACTAACCAGTATGTTCTACACTAACTAGTCTGGCCTACACAAACTAGTCTGGTCTACACTAATCAGTCCGGTCTACACTAACTAGTCTGGTCTACACTAATTAAATTGAAAAATTGAATTGAAAAATCCTTTATTAGTCCCACAGCGGGGAAATTTCACAAACAAACTCACTAACTAGTATGGTTTACAATAACAACAGTGTTTTTGTATGAAAACCTAATCGTTTGTTCACAAAAATAAAAAAAATAACCGTTGAATTTATTAAAAATTAGATTCTCTGGTGTCATCAGTTATTTAGATCCTCAGCTGCTTTAGTTTGCGATGTAGAGCTCTCAACAGTGGAACCTTCAACTTACACCAACGTTTAGTGTCTTACTTTTATAATTCAATCTTTCTTTAAGTAAATTAAAACGCGTTCTGACCTGATCTGGACCTGTGATCTGTACACACACACACTCTATCTCGCGTGATGTCATACCCTGGTGTTGCGTCACGCTGCTCTGACAGGAAGTGGGCGGAGCTCTGAGGATGCTGGACAGCGTGAGCTGCTCGTGGAGACCCTGAGCCGCGACCGTTAACCACTCGGCCTGCAGGTAGGTGGGGCTCTGTGCCGCCGCGGTCAAGGCCGCCGCCCACCGGACGCTGGAGGCGTGAGGAGTGAAGGGGTGGATCTCACACTTGGGTTTGACCACGGAACCTTCTGGAGGATTCATGGCGGGAGAACACAAGGTTCCGGCGGGATCTGGAGAGTGACACGAGGTTTACTGAGATTAGAACGTCAAACTATCAGTCAGCATCAGATTACACCATGATTCTGGTTACCTGTAAAATTAAACTCCTCATCGTAAAGATTAATAGAGAGAGAGAGAGAAACAGACAAACAGAGAGAGATGCAGAAGACAGAGAGAGAGAGAGAGAGAGAGAGAACATAAGAGAGACATAGAGATAGAGACAGAGTGTGTGTGTGTGTGGTGTGTGTGTGTGTGGTGTGTGTGTGTGTTGGTGGCGCGTTGTGTGCTGTGTGTGTGTGTGTGGTGTGTGTGTTGTGTGCGTGGAGAGAGAACCACGCGTGAGAGAGAGAGAGAAGAAGAGAGAGAAGAGGAGAGAGGAGAGAGAGAGAGAGAGAGAGAGCAGAGAGATAGAGAGAGAGAGAGAGAGAGAGAGAGTTAGTTAGACAGACAGTGAGACTGACCGGTGACGTAATAGACTCTGTCGGGGTTAACGTGGGTCATCAGCTTGAGTTCTTCCTCGGCTTCTTCCTCTCCGTGTCCTTCAGGTGAGATGAACATCAGGCTTTTCTCCTGACTGACCGCCGCTGACAGGCCGCCCTGACCCGGCTTCTCCTGCACGAACCAGCACTCCAGCACCGGACAGCCGGACCCGCTCCACGCGCAGCAGCAGAAGATAAAAGCGATCACTGATAATTTGTAAATCGTGGAGAAGTTGGACATCGTGGAAGCGTCTATAGTCTGCGTGACTGCGGCGCTCGAGCTGTTGATAATAGATTGGTTTTCCCCTAAACGTTTTTCATTTTAGTTTCAGTTTTGCTATGTTGAAGCGCATGCGCAGAGTCCGCCGCTCGTAAGCTGTGTTTAGTTCCGCGGTGTTTAATAGTCAGTTATTCAATTATGTAGCGTCGGGAGTGGAATGGAGGCCATCAGGCTTTAACAGGTCAGGTCTTTAATAATAATTTATTAATTATTAATAATAATAATAATAATAATAATAATAATAATAATCAATAATAATAATAATAATAATTCAACCTTTATTGGTCCCTCATGGGGAAATTTTTTCTCTGCATTAATGCGGAGTGTATGGATGTAATTCTTTGTGTGCGTGCTTGTTCACAGAGAAACACACTCTTCATTACATCCTCACCGGCGTGTCTGGAGATCATACCTGTCACAGATCTCACCTTGATGTCGTGTCGGACTTTTATGTGTTGCTTTCCCGGACTTTTGTTTTGACACGCGCCTCAGCGCGCCGCCATGTTCTCTGTTCTGTGTCCGTCGGTTGTCATAGCAACCAGGTGTTTCCTGTTTCTTTGTTTAATCATGCCGTGTATTTACGTCTTGTTTAGTTTAGTCTTGTCTCGTCGCCAGTTTGTTAAGTCGTGTACTTGTCACTCTCGCCTCAAGTGAAGTCTCGTCGTGTTCATGTTCTCGTATTCTTGGATTCCTGTTACCGATCATCTGCCTGTGACCCGACCGTGAGTTTTGAATAAACCCTTATTTTGGACATTAACGCTTGGAGCTCCGTGTTCGCATCTGGAAGCGCGTGTGAATCCACCCTGCCTCGCCCCGGTGACAGTCGCCCCGCGTGACAGTACAAACTGGCCAGCATGGGTTCAGCCTTCCGAGATGCGATGGAATTTTTTTCCACAATGGCTACGGCGTCGGCGCAGGAGCGCTGCGCTAATTTCAAGGAGGATTGGACGCAGTGTTGAATTGCTGCCCATTGACACGTCACATAGACCGCAACCAGGTATGGGAGTATTTTGATAGCCTGTGCTCCTGTGAATTTTTTGATTTTCCTCCCGGATCCATTGCGATGACTATTTTTGAAGTGTGGCACAGAACGTTTTGGGGGCTGTCATTAGACTATCGGATGCCGGAGCGGGTCCGTACCTGTAGATCATGCTCGGCCGCGCCTACTACTAGTCAAGCCACGCTCTGTCGCCGTCAAGCCACACTGTCACGGCAAACGAGGGTGTGTGTCGGAACCACGTGCACAGACAGGAGATGGAGCAGTAGTTGTAAGTCCACAAGGCGTTTAATCGTGGTCAGCAGGCAAAGGTCAGCAACGATAGATCAAAAACAAGGTCCAAAACGGCAAGCAGTAAAAGTGGTCATAAACGTGAGCAGGGTCGAGAACGGGACAAGGCGACGAGACGAGACTTGACTTAGACGAGAAAATAACAAACCTGACTAGACGAGAAATAAGGCTGGATGACTGGTACAAGACGCAGACGATCTGGCAACGAAACGCGGAGTGAAACGACCTTAAATACATTGGGTGATGAACTAATAATTACAAAACACAGAACACCTGATCACAACATAACGCGGAACGAGCCAAGATGGCGGCGACGTGACGGGATTCAAAATAGGAGTCCGGGAAAGAGTCAAAATAAAAGTCAAAGACATCACACGCTGTGATCCGTGACAATACCAAGCCAGAATTCACTGCTGTTCGTTGTTTGGATGGCGAAGAGTTCATGCACTTTGACAGTAAGACTAATAAAGCTGAACTGAGCAAACAACTGAAAGCTGTACAGAATGAAGAAGACAAAGATTACTGGAACACAGAGACTCAGAAGATGATTGGCTATGTTGAGCTCTACAGATACAGAATCAACAAAATCAAGACACAATTAAAGATTACCCATCAGGTAAACAAATTTACCCACCCTGATCAGTTTAAACACTTCTTCATCATCATCACTGTAGCAGAAACAGATTTAGACGTATTTATTCAGATGTTAAAAGACAATAAAAGTAGCCTATTTAAAACATTTCTGTTAAAGTAAGAGTTCTTACACAGTGCACAGCAAAATTCATAGTGTTATATTCACTCTCAGAGTGAGAAAACTTTTTGGAAGTCTGGTCTCCTCGAGCTGCCCGCCATTATTCAAAGTCGAAACGATGTTTAGCAACCGGAAGTCAAGTCAACTCGGTTCTAGTGTCACTGAGCCAACACCATGAAATAACACGAACTCTGGTCACCCTGTGACACTGCTAGTGCTGGTGTACTTTAAATCAACACTACAATCAACACTTTTTAACTCGGAAAATTTAACACCACAAAATCAACTCAAAACAACACTGGTTATTTTGGTGTGTGTGTGTGTGTGTGTGTGTGTGTGTGTCTTCAGGTGTTCACACGTTTCAGGTGAATTACGGCTGCGAGACTGGAGTCAGCAGTGGATTTCTTCGGTTTAGTTACGATAAAGAAGATTTTGTGTCTCTGAATCTGGGGAAGAATATGTTTTTTTCAGCAAATTCTCGGGGAGACGTCACTGCACAGGAACTGAACAGTAACACAAAACAACTTCAGCATTACAAACAATTCTTCAGCTCTGAGTGTGTCAAGCTTCTGAAGAAATTCTACGGCTACAAAAGATACTGGTAAGGGTTACGTCCTGTCTATAATCTAGTGTGTTTCCTGGTCTTGTGTTGTAGATGGTCGTCGCTGATCCAACGGTGTGGAGATCAAACGCAGACCGGCTGCTGTGGTGTCTGTTGTTTAAGCAGCATCGTGAGCTAAAGACGACTCCTCCAGGCGTAGACGAGAAGGGAATTTTGAAGGGCCAGTGTTTTTTGGTGTTTACTGGTCTGACTATCAAACCCACTGGCCCTGGTCGACGCGTCGGGAGGTAATAGACAGACAGACAGACTTTATTAATCCCACTAGGGCAAATGTTTGTGTTCTTACAGCAGCAAAAGCATTTTGACAAAGACTTTAAATTTAGTTTAAGTTATAGTCTGTTTTAGTGTTAGTCTAATTTTAGTCGACTAAATTACAGTATTTAGTGCTATATATTCCAAATGTTTACTAGCTGCTGTGTCTAAGAATTTCAATTCAGCTTTGTTTATAAAGCACCTTAAAAAACAACAAATGTTGGCCAAAGTGCTGTACACGACCAATAAAATCATCAAACGTATATAGAAATAAAAACACAGAAAACAAGAATAAAACACATAAAAATAAAAGCAATGAAACAGTAAAAATCAATAAAAGGTTTATATGCATTAGGGTGTTTAAGTTCAGTATAGATTTAACATTTGATCGCAAAGGTTATATTTCCTTTTTCTCTTTTTTCCTATCTTACGAGTCATCTTGCCAACTTACAACCAATCAAATAGTGCAACGTCATCATTCGTAGCCGGCCCGAGCTGTTTTTGCAACTGTTTTTTACTCTCTCCTGCTGAGTTAAACGGCAAAGATTTTAGCTCACAAGGAATGCAATAAATACATTTTGAAATACATTTGATGCAACAACAACAAAGAAAACCTGGAAGTACAAAAGGATCTTTTGATTTAACTGTAACTTTATTTTGTTAAAATTAAATTGCCCTTTAAAGCAAACTAATTTGAACAAAGTGCTGTACAGGAAAAACATATGGCTAAAACAAGATGATAAAATAGATAAAAGCAGGAGGCAGTAAAAGAAATATCAGATAACGGCAGTGGTGCGGCACCATTTAACAACTTAATAACTCTAAATAAAGTTTATAATGAATCTAAAATAGACGTGCCACCAATAAAGCAAAAATAAAATCGGTGCATTGCGGTTGTGTTTATGGGTGTCAGTTAAAAGATGTGCAGCAGCATTTTGGATTTTGAATTTAACATTTTTTTTAAACTATTAAAACTATCCAGACATATAGGGGTATAAAGACCATAATACTGTAAATCACATCTTAGAGTATAAGTAAAGAAATAAATCATTCAAACGTGTGTGTGTGTGTGTGTGTGTGTGTGTGTGTGTACTTGCCGTGATTGAACGTGACATTCATGATGGTAGTTTTGGGTAAAGTTTGATTCTGTGGCCGTCACTGATTCAATTTACCGTCACCTTTAATTGTCCCACAGCGGGGAAATTGCATGTGAAAAGTAAGCAATATGAAAAGTAGGTAAATAAACATTACAAAACATAAACATAAATAACCCTGCGCACACACTATAAATAAATGAATTTATTTCATCATTAATAAATGATTGCGGAGATTGTGTGTGAGAGAGATCAGGAGTAACTCTGGTGAGGAGCATCATCAGAAGATCAGTGGTTCCTCAGAGTGACGCTGGGGTTTGTGTTGGAGCAGGAGCAATCTGGAGCTGCTCAGATTCTACGTTGAGCTGGTGGTGTTAGGGGTGTTTGAAGCTGTGGTGATGTTGCTCTAAGAGAGAGGTGAGCGCAGACACTGTTTTATATTTATGCTTTGACCCCTGAATAGACTGGAACTCTATTGTAATAAAATAGTTTTATTTGTCTGCATTTATATTTGTCTTCTTGCAGGAAAAGTGCAGATGCTTTCACACTGGTGAGACCAGATGTCGAGGGTGTGCTGTGTGTTTCTCCATAGACGTCCAGTGTAAAACGACTTCAATGTCTTACAATAAAACCTGTTTTTAACTGACCATAAAAGCTTTCATTTATTAAATTACTTGTTTTTTATTAAATTCAAGCGTCATGAACATGAAGGTGTCATCGATTTACACTCGGTACATGAATGCAGTGTTATGTACACTTTAAAGTACTATACAAAAATTGTGACAATGAGTCAGATATTGATTAATATATTTGTATTTTTTTTTTCATTCACATTCACCACATTTAACACTATTACGTAAAATATGAGGAAACACTTTTCAACAGAATTCTTATTTCAGCCACAAACAAGAAGGGCTGTAATTTACCTCTCAGCTTGCCACTCAAAGCCATTTTCTTAAATCTCTTTCCCTCTCACACACGCACTCACACACCCACAAACACACACACACACACTGGGTTACAATAAAATTGGGGGCACTACTCTTTTTTTTGCACCAAACAAAGTAGATGTTTGGAGTCTGAACTGGGATAGTTGTAATTGTGAAAAGCGCCTTACAAATGCACTGAACTTGAACTTTACTTTAAAGGTATTCTATTCTACTCTCTCTCTGTCTCTCTCTCTATCTCTCTCTATGGTGCAAGAGTTTCAAGAGGTTTACAATTATTACTTTATCTTTTGATCTTTATTCAGTTTGACAACTTCGAGAAGTCAAAGTGTGAAATAAATTCTAGAGGGGACAGAACCTGCCAATCAGCATCAGTGGGCGGGGCCAGCTATGTATGTGCATGGTCAGATGACCTGTGAAATATATTACGCTTAAGGGATGTTATAACTGTTCTAAGCTAATGGGTTTAAATTGATCGGATTTATCCCCCGTCTATCCCAGAACAACAAGCAGGAATCAGCCAAACAGGATATCTGCTCATACTTCCACTGTCACTTCCCGTTTAGTTTTTGTGCCCAAGGTCAGCTGTGCTTGTTGCTATGATAATTCTACTCTGAATAGACGGACATGATTTTTTGAAGTTGTTGCACTCCATCCATCAGTTCAATAATACAAAAACAGGCTGTCTTTAGATTAAACTAGCTTAAACGAACACAGTACCGGTATTTACGGAGCTTTTGTTGGGGGCGTGTTTAACAGTCCAGTAGGTAGCGCCCAACATGTTTTCGTTTAATCAGATGTCACGTGGTTTCTCGGAACTGGGATGGTGCGGGCTTTTGTCCAACCTCGTCATACGCGCTATGTCTAAAAACAATTCATAAATGAAAACCCTCCAAAATTTAATGATTTGGAAAAGAATTTAAACCAAGGAAAACATCATAATAATGAAAGAATTCTTGGGGATGTTCTTCTGTCTGTATTCTACACTGCATCGCGCGCGCGCACACACACACACACACACACACACCCGGAGCAGTGGGCAGCTTAACCCGTGGTGTCGGGGTCATGTGGAGGTCAGTGTCTTGGTCAAGGACATCGAGTTGTAAAACCCAGCGCACCTTCAGAATTGTCTTCTTCTCGGCGATTGGTGACGCATTGCATCTCGTGAATTCTATTGGCTGATTTTGATTTCAGAGCGACTGTTTTTCTGCTCTTCAGACTTCAGGTCGTCATTTTAGAAACTGTCTGACTCTGAGCTGTTTCGTTCATTAATATGTGGCATTTATTTGGTTGAAAGGGTTAAACAGCCAACATGAGAACAGTTCTTCTGTTTCTCGGAGTTTCTCTCGCTTTTGCTGGTGAGCAGCTTTGTTTGTTTTCTGATTTTGTTTGACACGATTTTGTTATTCCACGTTTGACTTGTCGCTTGTTTGATGAGTGCGACAAAGCCGAGATTATGTTCATTTTTTTATTTACTAGAAACTTTACAGTATGTAACATTGTAATTGTTCGATTTTTATGATAAAATACAAAAATTACCAGATTAATTGTTCATTGGGTGTATAACCCTAAAAAACCTTATTTAATGTTGATTAAAAAAAAAACATTTTTCGAAATCCTCATGAACACGTCGTTTTTATCTGGTTGAGTTGATAACATTTGAACTATTATTGTAATAGTGTATTATAGTGTATATCTTGTTTACGTGTAGGTGTGGTAGATCTCAGTCAGTTTCTTTTTCTCAGAACACGTTTACAGAACTTCCTGAAACTTCCCCGAGTTGTGTAAAATCCCACAAACAGCAAATCATTAGTATAAAATCAATGAGGTATTGTTGTGTCCAGATCAAAATAATCAAGTTCAATTTCTGAGCGTAAGGCGCTTTTCACAGTTTTAACTGTCTCAAAGCGCACGTGTGAACATGTGAGAGAATTGTTGCTTTTTATTCATTTGATCGTCTGGTTGTTGGTGTTAGACTAAGACCGGAACGCTTCCCAGCTGAAAAACGACAGACGTTATGTAGCTCACGAACACTTTATTAACGCAAACGTGTTTCTTTTTTTTCCCGAGCATGGCTATGGCGTAGTAGACACACTCGTTATAGAACTATAGAGGAAACAAACGGTTGCCACCTAGAGGACACACGAGAACAACTATTTAAACACCACAACTATCTTATTACTTTTATGAATATGTGATTTATGTATATTGTCTTGATCTCTAATACTGACAGAAACCTCAGTCTTCTGTGTGTCGTGCACGTTCTCATTCTCATTGATTACTGATCAGACTTCATCTCTGTCACAGCACGGACACTTTTCCTCTGGTATTTTCCACTAATTTGTCTTGTACGTTTAGAACTTTCACTGCAGAGCATCACTGGCATCTTCTGCTCCATTATGATCAGCAGAGTAGAAAGTTTCAGCCTGAACACGTGACGATAAACTTTGACTTGACTTCTCTGAAAATCATAATCCACGATTAACAGTCTAATAACACACACAGAATGTTGAGTAACAATAACGTGGACAAACACTTATTTACTTACTACAACTTATACAGATGATGTGTGAAAACAAGACAAATCACTAGGGATTCTGGGAAACAACAAATTCTGGTCAATGTTTCTGAAACAACAGTGAACAGAGAAACACTTAAAAAATATATATATCTATATTTTTAAGTTGTGGTTGTGATTTTTCTTGCAGAGAAACACTCTCTTCAGTACCGGTACACTATGGTGTCTGGGCCGGAGTCTGCGGATCGACCATCGTTCACAGCAGAGGGGCGAGTGGATGGCGTCCGGTTCCTGCAGTTCGACAGCAGAAGCAGTGAAGCCATGCCCAAGACCGACTGGATCAGACAAAATGAAGAATACTGGAGCGGCGAGACGGAGGGTCTGAGGAGACGACACCAGCGCTACACACACATCATCTCTGTAGCCCAGCAGCGATTCAACCAATCAGCCGGTGAGACGCATGTCAAGCCTCCGTAGTCTAAAAAGTAATAAATACTGTAATATAATGTCATTACTATAGAGTAAATGTGGTCAGTCTGTGTCAGTGGTAATTTTGACAAAGATTTTTAACTTTGTTTTGTTGACTAAAACTAAGTTTTGTTTTAAAATAAGTCATCTTAGTCCCAAATTAGTCATTTTAATTTTTTTTGTTTTAGTCTAATTTTAGTCAACTAAATACCACAACGTTTTAGTAGACTAATTTACAGTATAGATTTAGTCAACGAAAATACAAGTGCTACATATTATAAATATTTACTGAAGTTGCTTTGTCTAAGAATCTGAATACAAGAATATCTGAATCAACTATGAACTTATAAAATATATACAAAGATCTTACTTATTTGGAAAAACATTTATTTTTTTTTTTAACTCATTTTTATGAACTTTTTTTCAATCCATTTAAATTTAGATTTTTTTCCTTGATGAAAGTGTCAATAAATGTAGTTATAGTTTTTGTCCCTACGCAGGAGTTTTTTTATATAGTTCTCGTTTTGCTTTCATCAGGGAAAAAGTGTCTTTGACGAAAACAATGACAAAAATAATTCATCAACGAAATGAACACTGGTGTGTGTGTGTGTGTGTTCAGGTGTTCACACTTTCCAGGAGATGTATGGCTGTGAGTTTGATGATCAGACCGGAGAGACCAGTGGATTTCTCATGGACGGTTACGATGGAGAAGATCTTCTGTATCTGGACCTGAAGGAGATGAGATTCGTGTCTCCGGTTCCTCAGGCCTTCATGACGGCAGTGAAGTGGAACAATAACCAAGCTTTACTGGAGCAGGACAAACATTACTTCAGCTGGGTGTGTGTGGAGTGGCTGCAGAAGTATCTCCACCTGTTGAAAAGCAGTCTGAAGCAGAAAGGTAGTTTGCTCTCCTTCATCTATGGCTCTTCAATTCTCACTACACTATGTGATTGTTAACTTTTGTAAAACAGTTTATTTGACCAACATCAATTTGCTCTGCTAACCTTTACGTTAATACTTTTGTGTCGTCTGTCTCACTCTCTCCCCTTTGTCTGTCTGTCTGTCTCTCTCACTCTCTCTCTCTTTTTTCTCTCTCTCTCACTCTCTCTCTTTCTCTCTCTTTCTCAGTTTCTCCTCCTCATGTGTCAGTTCTTCGTTCCTCTTCCTCCTCCTCTTCTTCTCCTCCGCTGACGTGTCACGCTACAGGTTTCTATCCTCCTCTGGTCATGATCAGCTGGTATAAAGATGGCAAGGAGGTTCACGAGGACGTGTCTCTTGGGGATCTTCTGCCGAACGAGGACGGAACCTTCCAGAAGAGCAGCAGTCTCAGCGTCTCTCCTGAGGAGCAGCAGAAACACTCCTTCAGTTGTGTGGTGGAGCACCAGGGGAAACGTGTGGAGGAGAGAGAGATCAGGAGTAACTCTGGTGAGGAGCATCATCAGAAGATCTTCAGTGGTTCCTCAGAGTGACGCTGGTGTTTGTGCAGGAGCAGGAGACTCTGCTGGGATCATAATAGGAGTTGGAGTTGGAGCTGCTGTTCTGCTGATCCTGGTGGCTGGAGCTGTGGCCTGGTGTGTGATCCAGAAGAAGAGAGGTCAGCACACACACACACAGACACACACTCCTGTAAACTACTGTGTGCTGAGACCCAGCCAATGATCAATAATACACGAATCAGACAGTGTAGAAGATAAACAGTCTCATCAGTATTATTACTTGATCTTGACGTGAGTGTGTGTGTGTGTGTGTGTGTGTTTCAGGTTTCAAACCCGTCAGTGGTGAGTTTCAGACCGTCTTCATGTTTCTTCTTCACGTGACGTTCCACTGACGTGTGTGTGACGTGTTCCAGGTTCTGATGACGGATCCACCAGCTCCGCCCACACCATCCCTAAAGCTTAACACACACACACACTCTCTCACTCACTCACTCACACACACACACATGCAAAAATCACAACACAGTTCATTGTAAATTTTCTATGAAGTTCATCTGTGTAAATTCAGTTTGTTTTATGATTTAATACTGTCAGATTTTTTTGCCGGGTGTCTCTGGTGTTACTATGTTTATGATGGTTAGTATTTTGTGTAATGAACTTTTTTCTGATGGTACATTTCAGTGTTTCATTGGGTATTTTGTTCTCTTTTAGAATAATGAATTAAATGTTAGTTATTACTGATCAATAACTGATGATCAATAATCTAAACTGAGATTTTTCTGAAAGTTTTGTGTATAGAATCATTTGAAAAGGTGTAAATTGTCGGTTAAGAATAAAAGACTGGGAGAAAATGAAGTTCTGGATTGTTCCGCACAAGCAGAAGATGAAGATCATCCGACACACAGACCGGCCTCAGACTAATGTGTTTCCACGGCGACCTGCACATTACGTTATCAAAGTGTAATGTAGTTAGTGGTGTAATCACAGAGTAAAGACATTCACTGCAACAGCTACAGTCTGTCACAGCCAAGTGAGACAAATACACTCTGAATTCTACCCACCCGAGGGAAGAGAACACACACACAGGTGCAGTTGTCAGTCACACACTAAGCGGAGCAGTGGGCAGCTTAAGTCGTGGTGTCGGGGGCATGTGCGGGTCCGTGTCTTGATCAAGTTGTTGAACCCACCGGACCAGGATCAGAACCTGCAACACCTAGTCACAAATCCACCCCCCCACACACACACACACAAACAGACCTGTTGTTTTATCCCAGTGATTTGTAGTGCTACTTTATATTATGTTTATTTTTTAAGTCCCAGCATTGAAAAAATGAACAATTTATATTATAATACATTATTATTATTATTATTCAAAGTCAAGTCAAAGAAGCTTTATTAACTACATATAGCAGAACGATACACAGTGAAACGAGACAACGTTTCTTCAGGACCCTGGTGCTACACAGAACAGATCACAGTCCACACAGGTCAGAGAAACCTGTACAACAAGAGGAGGGGCACGCAAAATAAATAGGGGTACACAAGTGCAACAACAGAACAGGACAGACTGACGAGACGAGGTGCACCTGACTAGTGCACAGGGAGAGAAGACAAGTCAGGGTGTCCAAGCTTCCCTCATCTTGAGTGGACGGATTTTCCTCTGGGTACCACTGCAAGAGAAGCGAGAACAGAATGAGTGAGACAGATAAACAATCTATGCAGATATATGTTGTGAGATACAGCCCTGTGTGTGAGGAGGTCCAGGTCTTCCTCAGCTCCGCGCAGTGTTGAGCAGTCGGATGGCCTGGGGGAAGAAACTGTTGCACAGTCTGGTCGTGAGGGTCCGAATGCTGCGGTACCTCTTACCAGACGGCAGGAGACTGAAGAGAAGATGAGAAGGGTGGGTGTGGTCATCTACGATGCTGTTCGCCTTGCAGATGCAGCGCGTGGTGTAGATGTCAACAATGGATGGAAGAGAGACACCGATGATCTTCTCAGCGGTCCTCACGATCCTCTGCAGGGTCTTGCGGTCCGAGGCGGTGCAGTTCCCAAACCAGGCAGTGATGCAGCTGCTCAGGATGCTCTCGATGGTTCCTCTGTAAAAGGTGGTGAGGATGGGTGGTGGAAGGCGTGATCTCCTCAGCTTCCTCAAAAAGTAAAGGCGCTGTTGGGCTTTCCTGGTGATGGAGCTGGTGTTGAGTGACCAGCAGAGGTTCTCCGCCAGATGAACACCAAGAAATTTGGTGCTCTTGACGATCTCCACTTGGGCTCCGTCAATCTCCAGCGCCGAGCGATCACTCTGTGATCTCCTGAAGTCAACAACCATCTCTTTTGTCTTTGCAACGTCGAGAGACAGGTTATTGACTATACACCAAGAAGTCAGATGTTCCACCTCCTCTCTGTACACCGACTCGTCGTTCTTGCTGATTAGACCCACCACAGTCGTGTCGTCAGCAAACTTAATGATGTGATTTGAACTGGCATCGCTGCACAGTCAGAAAGTCAGCAGAGTGAACAGCAGTGGACTATTAATACATTATTTATATTATAATACATTATTATTATTATCATCATCATCATTATTAATAATACAATATTTATATTATAATACATTATAATACATGGCTTGTGAGAAAGAGACAGGAGCCAGAGATGGAGGCAGCAGAGATGAAGATGTTGAGGTTCTCCTTTGGAGTGACGAGGTTGGACAGAATAAGGAACGAGCACATCAGAGGAACAGCTCACGTTACTTGTGCTAGCAACAAAGTCAGAGAGGCCAGACTGAGATGGATTGGACATGTGCAGAGGAGGGATAGTGAATATACTGGTAGAAGGATGTTGGAGATGGAGCTGCCAGGGAAGAGGGCAAGAGGAAGACCAAGGAGGAGATATATGGATGTTGTAGGAGAGGACATGAGGTTGGCTGGGGTCAGAGTGGAAGATACTAAGGATCGAATGAGGTGGAAAGATATGATGATTCGCTGTGGCGACCCCTGATAAGGGAAAAGCTGATCTTCTACCGCTTCATCCTTTACAGGGTCGCGGGGAGCTGACGCCTATCTCAGCGTCTTAGGGCCGGAGGCAGGATACACACTCTGGACTGCTGGCCAATCATTTGCAGAGCGGGACACACAGACAAACACATTCACACACTCACTCATACCTATGTGGTCAATTTTGAAACGCATGTTTTTCAGACTGTGGAGGAAACCGGAGCACCAGGAGGAAACCCACGCACCGGGGAGAATATGCAAACTCCACATAGAAAGACCCCGACCGGCCTCACACTCACACCACGAGTCACAATCAGAACCTTCTTGCTGTGAGGCCACAGCGCTGCCCACTGCTCCACCCTGCCGCCCATTATAATTATATAAGCCCTAATCTTTGCTCAAGCAGTTTGACTAAATGAAAACATTATCAGATTAAAAATCAAGCAAAAACATCGCATTGTAATCGTTATATTACCTCATTTTACATTGTATTTGAAATACGTACTTTATCCGCAAGTGAATTGTTATTACTTGTCATTTATTTGTGGTTCAGGTTTATTTGAAGGTATTTATTTAAATGCGTGTATTTAAGTGTCATGTACTTTAGTCTCCACTGGAGGGCGACACACGTTTATAATAAACGCCCAAGACACTTTCTCAAATCGCGTGATTTCTAGAAAAGCTCAGGATTCGAGACAATCATTCTGCTTGAATACTGCTCAACTAAAGTTAAATAAAGTTTGTGGTTCAGAAACTGACAGTTTTTAAATTTGTAAAGCATACAGACCACACGTCTTCGTCAATGTTTTTGCCAATTTCAATGTGTTGTATATTTGCTGAACGCGCACTTTAAAGTAGTGACATTAAGCGAGTCGCAAAAAACTGATCAAAATATATTTCGTAGAAAAAATGCATCCAAATTATTGAAAAGTTCAACGTGCTATTGATCTGTTTTTCATTCAGTTTCTCTTTTAAACCTGAAGCACTAGTTCTGCACTAGTAACACGTGACGTAATGACTTTACTAAAACCTCATTGGCTGCGATCGCGTCACTTATAAGTCGTGGCTCCGAGCATCGCTCTCAGTGTTTCGTTCTTCGCCGGACAGAAGCCCAAGGTTTTCTTTAAGGAAGTTTGATCAAGAGTTTAAAGAAGAAGAAGAAGAAGAAGAAGAAGAGAAATGTTTTGTCAGGTGCTGCTGTTGCTGCTTCATCTCGCGGCCGCTGGTGAGTCAATCAGCTTCTGTCTGTCTGTCTGTCTAATGGTGTCCCGCGGTCAGGAGCTTTAAAATAATTATAATATAATATTAAATGAGTTGAGTTAGATTAACTCTGTTCCGCTCTGCGAATGGTCGACCACTTCTCCGGTGTGTCCCGCCTCAGGCCCAGAGATGCGGAGAAGGGCGCCAGATCCCCGTGACCCTGAAAATGTTTTTTTTTTTATCAAAATTGCAAAATTCTCACATTTACTGTTTAAATACTAAAGGTGCTTTCAGATCGGCGTTATTTCTCGACGGCTAACTCGCTATTAGCAGCGCGGCAGATCGCGAATTCCCGCGTGAGGAGCGAAGCCTGATTAAGATACCAACACACACAAAGTGACTTTTTTTGTCGCGACATTTGTAAAATTTCCCGCAGATCAATTACAACTCACCCAAAAGCCAGTTAAGTTGTTAGAAATGCATTAATAGGAATTTTGTTAATACGTTTGTAGAACACTTTATTAGGACATAATTTCAATGACACCTGTGGCAAGTGAGTGACGTCATGTGATCACGTGGCTGCCTGTTGGTTCGCTTTAACTGTGTTTCTGTATGAAAATGTGTAAGCTAAATTATTAAGAAGACGTTCAAACACTTTTAAACTACATTTCAGTCGTTTATCTGTACACTTCACCTCAGACCGCCTTATCACGCATCGGCTGTGCAGAATAAAACATTAATAACGGACCAGAATTAGTCATTGTTCTAAATGTCTCTAAATTAGTGGCCGAGAAAATAAACAGTAAATGAATTTCATCAATACAGTTTGTTCTTTCCTGTTACATTAGATCATTTTCAGAATGGATCTAAACAGAAAGAAGTTTCTAAACTGGACTGATCAGCTCGTTGTTTATGCTTTTCTTCAGAAGTTATAATGAAGTAAAATAATAGTGTCTTTACTGTGCTTCTGTCTCTGCTACAGTTTGGTTATGTAAATATTTTGATATGAAGTTGTAAACTAAACTTCACTGTGGCCAATCTAAAGGTGAATGTTTCGCTCTGTCGAGTTCATAAGTGTGTAAATCTGAGTGATGACATCAGTGTCTGACCAGCCAATCAGCTTCACCGCATGTCACAGCGCGTTTCTCTAGTCTAGATCTTCCTCACGCTACAATAATACTGATGTTTATTTTCAAAGCGATTGTACTGCTTTATGTCCAATGTGAAGATTATTGCTCAAAACTTTGTCGTCATCTCACTCATTTTACACAATATTTCAATAATACAATTTTTCCAGTGTTAACGTGTGTGTGATATACAGTCGACTCCGCTTACTCGGGACACATCGGGACACGACCATTTTGGCCCAATTAAGCAGCGCCGGACACGCCCACCACGCCACCGATTGCACCGCTTCAACTGTTAGCTGAAATAAGACGAGAAGAAACATTTAAATAGTGTTAAACCTTTATTTTCACAACGCAAACATACAGCACTAAATTATTGTCTCTTATGAAGATACTTCAGCGTATATTAGTGTTAAAAGATTCGTCCGATCTTGCCTGTCGTGTTCTTCTGACGGACTGATTCTGAATAAAGTCTTCACACACATCAGATGTTATGTAAAGCAAAGTGATGTTAATCCTCTCTCTCCGTGTTCTGTGTCTGAATGACTGAGTTCGCTGCTCGTTTACAGGAAAAACAAGCGTAAACGCATCAATGTGTGGTTGTGAATCATTTGATCGCATTCCTCATTAGAGCGCATTATATTCTATCATTAGACAAGATTATATTCTTGCTCCTAGTTTTTGTCTGTATTGATCTCTGCTCGCCCTGATTTAACAGCGTTCGAGTTCTGAGCATTTGTAAGGCGCTTTTTACAGTTATAATTGTCTCAAAACGCACGAGACTGAAGGACTTCATAAAAATGAGCTTTTCTACCTGCAGCAAATGTCTTGAGCTGCTGTTCAGATAAATGATAAAGGCTTCATGTTTACTGACAGTGTTAGAGTAAAAGAGACGCTCAGGCGTGTGTGTGTTCCTCTCTAAACAGCGCACACACTCATTAAAAGATTTTTCTCATTCTCCCTCAAATTTGGCCCAATAAAGCAGCGCAAATTGACGTTATGAGATACAATTAGTTCTGGCACTTTAGGATTTGGCCCAATAAAGCGGCTTCTCCGATGAACCGCCGGGTCGACTGTTCATGAAAAACACAGCTAATGAGTAAAAAAACAAAGATAATATTAAATTGTGCATGTGTGTGTGTGTGTCTGTGTGTCTGTGTGAGAGAGAGATTGAGGTCACTTGCAAATAAAAATTATTTTCATATGCCGTAACTCTAAAATAAATCAAGAAAATTAGTTTTCATTTTCGTGAATCAACCCGTAATAAGAAACTTTGCCTAGCAACTGATGATGTCACACTGGTCCTGAAAGTCTATTGGTTGATCGCTGTGGTGGCGCTGGAGTGATTCCGCGCGCTTCAGAAAGTTCTGATTGTTCAGAGAAGATTCTAGATCAGATAGAAAAGCGTTTCACTCCATATCACGACACGCAGACGTTCCTCTCACTATATTACAACTGGTATCAGTTTAGCTGAGCCGCTAGTTTAATGTTTTAAACAGCTTCACAAGAAAGACTAACATGTAGTTAATACATTGTGTCGTTATCGCTTTGTTGCGATAATATTGTACAGTTTACTTACAGACCTGTAAAACAGGATGACGAAAACAGGATACAGTAAATTACAGAAGTCATTTTCAGAAGTAAATAAAAAAACAGTAAATTACTGTATGAACATTTATGAACTTATCATACATCTCAGTGTTTATGTTTAGAAATGTAATTTTTTTTATAATTCAATGTTTAATTGCTATCTGTGCAAAATGTTTCTAAAATATGTGGAAAATATACTAATCATCTAGGTTCTTTGAAAAAAAGTCTGTAAATGAATAATAAAGGCGGCTTTCAAAGATTTCTAGTGCTGAGATAGAGAAATATGAATGTAATTATTATTCTCTGCCTCACTTTGTTACATTTAGTGGATTAAAATGTTTTTCTTTGCAAAAACATATTTGTGTGCGTGCGTGTGTGAGTGTCGTGTCGTTCAGTGTCCGCAAGAGGGCGCTCAGGCCGCCGCGCTGTTAGAGACGCTCTTTTTTCCTCTGATCACATGATTTCTAGGATCATTTCAGGACGCCAGAAGAATCTGTTTAATAAAATCTCTCATTGTAGTCATAGCGTTTGTATCTCAGACATAAAAAGGTGAAATATTACAGTCAAATTGAATTTTACTATAAAAGTAAAAAGTTATTTTGCCTGTTTGAAGCTTTTTAGTTTCACATTTATTTAACCATTATTCTGTGTCCTGAATATTTAATTGAGATAAAACATCTCAGATAATATGGTCCTGCTTAGAATCTTTCTAGGTATTTTAATAGTCATGCTGCTTGTTGAGAGATGAATGAGTTTAGTGTTAACGTGATGAGATTTAAAGTTTGTATAATAAATATTGTGTTATGTGATTTATTATTAAAATAACCTTTACAATTCAACAGAAAAAAGTAAAACATACTCTCTCTTTACACTTTAAATATTTTTGAGTGTAAAAAACATCAGATCTTTGGTAAATTACTGGAGTTGGTTTTAGTTTCAGTTTGAAACCTCTGACTGATAAAATCCCCTGGTGATTAGTGAGTCAGCGCACTACGGGCTTTTCTATTGGCTGGTTCTGGGGGCGGGGACACTCAGAGGAGGCGTGGTCAGGCTGGTGCGAGGGTGTCTGACCTTCATCACATCATCACAGACGAGTGACTGAGACTCAGAGTCAGACGCTTGTTCAGCCTGAGAGAAATAAAGGAATAAAATGGAAACTTTGTTCTTCCTCCTGATTGGTTTATGTGGCGTGAGAGCGGGTGAGTCTGACCAATCAGATTTATATGAGTCAACGTTACTGATACTGTCACACGGCTCTGAGAACTAGTCTTTAGAATTAGTTTATTCTAGAATTTACTATTATTTTTTATTGAAATTGTAATGCATTAAAGTGTGTGTGTCTGTGTGTGTGTGTTTAGCACAAAGTGGGTCCCTTGTGGGGTCTTTGTCTCGGGCCCCTCGACTTTGCAGATCAGTTTGAGGGTGACGATGTGTTTTCAGTGTTGTGATTATAACTGAGTGTGTGTGTTACGCTCTGAGTGAAGGAGGAGAAGAGGAAGATTCTGATGGTCCAGTTACAGTGAAGAGAGAGAGAATGTGTTGTTCTGTGTGTAAGTCAATGCTGGGACCCCACTATGATATAACTGCTAGTGTGTATGTGTGTGAGAGACGGAGAGAGAGAGACAGTGAGTGAGAGTGTGTGTGTGTGTGTGTGTGTGTTCATCTCTCTCTGTCTGTCTATTTCAGAGAAACACACTCTTCAGTATTTCTACACTGGC
>CM051498.1:286247-313415 GCA_028031935.1 Paedocypris micromegethes | reverse complement strand
CAAGCTTAAACTGTAACTCAGGTTAAGAAGGTTTAGTCTTTCTAAAGGTAGATTCTAGTGTCTGATTTAGTGTTGTATTCTTGTTTAGAATATTGTGATGGATAGTTAATTCTGATGATATGAGATGTTTAGTGTTCCTCTTCTGTTTCTCTGGTGTTTGTGTTATAATTTGTCCAGAATAAAGGAGTAAAGGGAAACGTCTGCATCTGTGTTTCTTCTCTGGTGTGTTTGCGGTCAGACTCGTCTCTCGGTTCCTCATGTTCCTAAGCAGCGTCACTGGATCTAAACACTACCAAAACCAAAGAGATGGTGGTGACATTTTCTAATAAGCAAAAAAACCATGCCGCTCTATCCACCTCAACCATTCATGGGGTGACAGTGGAGCTTGTTGAAGAATACAAATATCTAGGTACCATCTTTGACAAACAATTCAAGTTCTCTTCAAACACCGAAAACATTCTCAGAAAGTGTCACCAGCGTCAGCACCTCCTCCGAAAACTTAGCTCCTTCAGAGTCAACAGAGACATCATGCTAACAATTATTACGCCTTCATTGAAAGCATCATGTCTTTCTCCATAACTGGATGGTTCCACTCAATCACGCTACAGAACAGGACTAGGCTACAGAACTGCAGTAAAATCTGTTCAAAAATCATTTGCAAACCTGTTCGAACTCTATCTCACATCCACGACTCGCAGGCCCTCAGGCTAGCGAGCAAGATCACAGAAGACTCCTCGCACGTCCTCTACCCGGCATTTCAACTTCTGCCGTCCGGACGGAGGTTACAATGCACCCCATGTAGAACTCAGAGGAGAAGAGCCACCTCCGTGCCTAAAGTAATACTGCTTCTGAACGCCAGCCTTAAGAAGCCATGACTTCTCCCTCACTGTACCCTTCTACCCTCTTACTATCTTTTTGTCTCTTATCTTATGTCTACCGATTTTATGCACAGCGCCTTGCACTTTATTTTTCTTTATTTACTGTCTCTTTATTTACTGTTACACTGCTGCTTTGTACTGTCTCGTTAATTGCCCCTCGGGGACAAATAAAGTTTCTGACTTTGACTAACAGATTCACTGCCGCAGGATCTTCATCCTCAGACTCGCAGCATCAGTAGTAGTAGTAGTAGTTTATTGTCATTACAGCATTGGGGTACAACATTGTAACAAAATTACGAGAGAGGGCCGCAGCACATTCAGCGCGCCACCACTATCTTCTTGGAAGAAAGACAACAGAGCGAGAGCAGAGCAATCCAGACAAACAGTTGCAGACACATAAGGTTACATTTCACTATGTTACGCACAGGTCACGTCCGCTGGAAACTTTTTTCTTGAGACACACGAGGAATTTGACAGAAAAGGCAAAGCTGTGAGCAGCCATGTAAGTGTCCTTATCAGTATTTGTCAAATGATGCGAATCAGTTCCTAACAGACATAACAGACTGTCAGGATGGCCTTGGAAGAGAAGCCCGAGCTGATCCTGCATTCGCCAGCCACGGTTTAGGGGTGTAAAGAGTACCGGGCAGCCATACTTGAGTAAAAGTACAGATACTTACTGTAAAAATATCTTCATTACAAGAAACAAGTCACCAATTTCAAAAAGACTTGAGTCAAAGTAGCAAAGTATCCAATTTTAAAAGAACTTAAGTATGACAAAGTATTTTATTTGTATTCAATATAGGCCTAAAAAAAGAAATGTGAAAACAAACTATTGTTTTCTATTACAGAAACGGAATTTAACCTCAATGTTTGAAAAATGGTAGAACAAAGTAGATAAAAATAACAAAAAGTCAGTCTCAATCAATTAAATTTGCAAGTAGATATAAAATAAAATTCTGATTAGTTAATTATATATTATATGTATTGTATATGTTTTATAATATATAATAACATTTGTAAAACACATTCTTCCTCTTCTGAGTATTCAAGGTCTAGTTTGAGTTGCTTCTCAAGTGATTAGGATGGTTTCTCTGCATTACAATTATACAAAGAGATGCAGTGCACGTAAACTAGGTATTAATTAAATGACAATCACATCACAAACTCACAGCTAAATGTACTTTATGCAGAATGCATAATTTAAGCGACTCATTTATTCACGTTGCACACAAAAAATTAGGTGAAATTATCATGTCACAGTAGTTTTTGCCATGTTAATTTTCATAACATGCTTACAAATACCACTGCCTAGTCATGGAAGATCTGTATAGTTTAACTTGACAAAAAAAATCACTTTAACATTACATTACCGCAATGTGTTTCACCAAATTTGACGAATTTCTGTTGTCCGCGGTAAAGCTGACACTGCATTTTGTAAGAGACATTCTATTTTCGACAAAACAAATCAAGATCAAAATGTAACGAGTAACGATAAGTGTCTGTTCAAATGTAGTGTAGTGAAGAGTACAGTTACTCTATTAGAAATGCAGTGGAGTAGAGTTAAAGTTGCTTATATTTTTAATACTCAGTGCAAGTACGAAGTAGCCAAATTCATACTTAAGTAAAGTAACAAAGTACATTTACTCAAGTACATTACACCCCTGGGGGGTAGCAGATACGATTCAGAGCCAATAAAAAACAATTTCAGATTCATGGTTAATTTCAGAATCATAATCAATCATGACAGTCACTGAGGGCAATCACTCCTGACAATGTGGAGAAGTGTGGAGATCTCCTGTAGTCCTGCAGAAAAAGTCCAACCGTCAGAGCCATCAGACGGTCACTCTGCCTCCTGATTTTGTCCGTACGTCTCCGTCCTTCCTCGGCATGGCTCAGATGTTACTATTATGGGTCACACGGTGGAGCATTTCACACAACATGCAGCATTCATAGTCAATAAAATTAATATCAAATAATATCACATATTTCATTATGTTATTGTAAAGTGTCCTTAGGTCGAAATATTATTATTTAACTGTTCAGCAGCCATTTGACCCGGTGTACAGTTATTCCCAGACTGTGAGATCCTATGAATCGGAGCTCTTACTATTGATGCGGAGCAGGAAGTGCAGCACAGGCATGTGACACAGTAAGACATAGAGCAAGAACTTAAATACTCTTAAGCAGAGATGGAGCAGGTAACACCACTGAAACATGTCACTACAAACACAGGAATTCTGGGATCTGACCACTACAGATCCCAGAGCCTCACAGGAATCAGATTGGTATAATTCAGTTTTTTTAAAACTATAATTTTTGTTCATTTTTTTCATGCTTTTTGCAGCATGTTCATATTTATAACTTGTGTCATTTTGACCGGAAATATTTTAACAGAGGGCAAAATATTTTCAGTTATGTTATGGCCCGGTGCCGTTGAGTTTGAGACGAGAGAAGCTCGTGATCGTCCCAATCAGCAGTTCTTGTGACACTTTTGAAGCTTTTCCCAGTTTCTGCATCTTCTTCCATTAAGCTGCTTGGAGCTGCTGAGACTCTGAGAGGTTTAAATCGCTCTGTGCCTCGTGTGGCTGAACACAAACGCTGAATTATAGGATGCGAAAACAGTCTTGTTGAGATCTTCATATTGATGTTAAAGTGACGGTTCAACAGGTTTTGTGATGAAAGAGACAGAAACATCAGCATTTTCGGCCGTGATCACTGATGTTTCCGGAGTCCGGACTCTTCTTTTCCAGACTTCAACTGAGCAGACGTGTCTTTATCTCTCCTGCTCTGCTATCTGTCGCTCAATGTGTCGCTTTTTTCCGAAGCTCTGCTGGTTTAACTTTCAAAGGAATATGAAGTTTTTAAGTTGGTCACTGAGCGCTTTTGGAAAAAAGTTTTACCCAAAGAAGGAACCTCAGGGGAACTGACCTGACCACATGGGACACTCGCTGCTTGGTGCGTCCGAGATTCACCGCTTGAAAGATTGTTATCTTTCTGGAGGCTTCATAATAGTTCAAATCAGTCTGGTGTTTCTTCATGGCCGAGATGCAGGTCTTAGTCGAAGGCAGTTGCTCAGAAACTGGATCCAGGAGCAATGCAAAGGCCGACACAGCGTTAGGGGTTAACACTTGTTTATTGTGCCGTTCAATGGATCACTCAATAACATGAAATGCGTATCTTTTATACCCTAAATGACGTCATATATCACGTGACTATGGGCAGGATGCGAGAGTTGTCATAGGATGCAAACACGAGGTATCATATCAGCACAAGATGGCATGGTGATACGAAAATGACACGTAACAGGTCTCCATTCGGCCTTCAGAGGTCTCAACATGGAGAGAATCAGAATAACATCATTAAACACTAATTATAAGTTTTTATAGCATAAATATTATCTTTGGTCAATCATAAATTATATAAGTTCTGAGTTCGAGTTCTGAGTTATTTTTAAAAAGTTTTTCACAGTTTTAACTGTCTCAAAGCACATTATGTAAATCTGTAAAATAATTATCCTTTTTTATTCATTCGATTGTCTGGTTGTTGGTGTTAAATTAAATTGCTATGATTAGAACAAGAAAGGTATTAATATAAATAATATAAATAGTCAAACAATGTCAGGATTTTTTTGTTAGAAGTTTCTTAATCGTTGACATAGATTAGCTCCAAGTTTAGCCTGTCCTGGTCTCGATAAGACTGAGACAGAGAATGGAGATTGGAGGACAGACGTGGCGCGTTACCGAAATTTAGATTTACGTAGGATCAAAATACCTGTATGAAAATATTCACCACACATAGCAGAGAAGAATAAGTCAAAAACAACTCCTAGATAGTCAGGTACACAAATATCAAAGCAATTCAAACGGACCCTCAATCACACAGGCTGTGATGCGTTTATAGAAAGATTTCTTTTATTGCGAAAGCCCACGGAGAAGAGGAGACGAGAGAGAGAGAGAGGGAGAGGGGCGAGAGAAGAGAGGAGGGAGGAGAGGAGAGAGAGTGAGAGAGGAGGAGAGAGAGAGAGAGAGAGAGAGGAGAGAGGGAAGAGGGAGAGAGAGAGAAGGAGGGAGAGGAGAGGAGAGAGAGAGGAGGGGAGAGAGAGAGCGAGAGAGAGAGAGAGAGAGGAGGGAGAGGGAGAGAGAGGGAGAGAGAAGAGAGAGAGAGGAGAGGAGAGGAGAGAGAGAGAGATGAGAGAGGAGAGTGAGAAGAGATGAGGAGAGAGCGAGAGAGAGAGAGGAGAGGGAGAGAGAGAGAGATGAGAGAGAGAGAGAGGAGAGAGGAGAGAGAGGAGGATGAGAGAGAGGAGAGCGCGAGCGAGCGAAGAGAGAGAGAGAGAGCGAAGAGAGAGAGCGAGAGAGAGCTGCTGTAGGAAAACATTAAAAAAACCGAAACCGAAAACAGAGTGTGAGGTGTGAGGTAACTCTTGGTGTGATCGAGTCTGGACAAAACACAGTCGCTTCTCCGCCTTCAGTAGATCTTGACCAGAGGAGACGGTGTGATGATGAGGAGGATGATGATTGAAGACGCTGCTGGTGGAACTGTCGCTCAGCTTGCTCTCATCAGATGCGCGCTCCCGCTCACACCTCGCGCGTGCCCGGGCGATTCTCGTGGCTGGTGTCGGTGGTGAAGTGGTCGGGCTCCGGGGTTTCCCCCAGCGGATGGAGCGACGCGCGCGTGCGGTGTTACGCGGCCGGACGTGTGAGGTGTCGGTGACGCTGCTGACGGGAGCGCGCACGGAGCCCTGAGTCCCGGGACTGACGCTCGGTCCGCGGCCGCAGTGCTCGCGCCTGTCTGTTCTGGGAAGCGAGTTTTCCCGCAGAAAGTTCCGGGAGCGCGCCTGCGCAGAAGAGAAACCGGGCGTGTTCCTGAGGGTCGCTGCGTTACTCACGCGTGGTGGACGCGCCGTACGGCCGCTGTTTGTGTTTCTGACGCTTGCGGTGGACGTGTGACGTGTAAGTGTGGAGTTACTGCCACACACCACAGCACCCACACACCCACACTCACACCACTCTCTCAAACACACCATCAAAACACACACGCCACCACCACACACACACACACACACACACAACACACACACACACACCACACACGTACAGACACACACACACACACCACACACACACGCACACCTCTCCCCACACACAAACCACTCTCTCTCTCTCTCTCACACACAAACACACACTTTCTCTCTCACGCTCACACACTCCTCCACTCTTTCTGTAATGCTCCGCTGTGTCTCCCCAGGTGACATGTTCATTCCCTTCTACACTGGGAGAGTGATTGACATCCTCGGGGACCATTATCAGCACAGCAGCTTCATGTCTGCTATCTCCATCATGGCTCTGCTGTCACTGGGCAGGTGAGGAGCTGTGCTGTCAAAAGTAGTCATATTCGTTACTTAAGTACAAGTATAGACTATAGAGATACAGAGCACACACCATTAGGGTGTCAGAATGATATGTGTTTACACGTCAAGTTCACAGTACCTGAATGGCACGATTTATCTGGATGTTTTTCTTAGATCGATGACAACACGGAAATAAAACTTTCCGAAATGAAATTGTAGTAACGCGACTAGTTTTTAATAAGCAAGGAGTAGAAAGTCGATGTAAAAAGTAAGCAGGAAAATAATAACTCCAAAATTCTACATAAGTAAAGTAACAAAGTAGTTCTACTTTGTTACTTGACACCTCTGGTGAGGAGCCACTGGCCACTCACTCATGCCCGGCCTGACGTGTGTTTCCTGCAGCTCCTTGTCTTCTGGTCTGCGTGGAGGTCTCTTCATGACCACAGTGTCCCGCCTGAACAACAGGGTCCGGCTCCGGCTCTTCAGTGCTCTGGTCAAGCAGGAGATTGGATTCTTTGAGGACAAGAAGACCGGTAATACTGCCTCACCAACATCCGTTTCTAAAGTGTGGGTGCGTCTGGTTTGACCTGTGGTTCTCAGGTGACCTGACCTCACGTCTGTCCGTCGACACCAACCTGATGAGCCAGTCGGTGGCACTGAACGTGAACGTCCTCCTGCGCAGCTTCATCAAGAGCATCGGCGTCTTGTACTTGATGGTCAGCCTGTCCTGGAAACTCACACTGGTCACCTTCATCGAAGTGCCGCTGATCGCCGTCACCCAGAAGATCTACAACACACACTATGAGGTGACGCCAGTGGAGACGCATATACAGATACAATGTAGAGATAGGGGCAAAGGTCAAACAAATATGAGGTGTATTTACAATGTGATCAAATCATTGGAAAGTTATGGACTTCCCAAACACGCTTTATGGAGTTGGGACCTGATACCGTATTTACGTGAATAATAGCACCGGTTTTTTCCATATTTTAGCGGTACAATTTTTCCAATCCAAACGAGTCCGTTAAACTTTAAAGTAAAAAAAGAAAACATTTCAAAACAAGAACACCAGAGTCAAACGCAATTCAATCGCTCTGTCTGCTGCACAGAGAAAAACAATACTGTTGTAATATTTACATCTAACAAAAACCGAGCTCAGTCAGCTTAGGTCTGGAGCAGCAAGGTGAGCAGCAGCAGAGGATTGTGGGAGATGTAGTTTCCAATCGCTAGAATTGATTTTTTTTTTATCATTTTTAAGTAAACATTAAAGTGATACTAGTCCCAAGTTAGGTTTGTTAAAAATAGTAAAAAAATACATTAATAAAATAGTAATAAATATATAATAAAAAAAGAAAAAATGTATTTTAAAAAGCAAATTGACGTAATTTAGCCAGAAATTGATAAAAAAGTTTTTTTTATTTTGTGCCATTGAAATCAAGAGGGTGCTTATATTTGTGAATGTATTGCTTAAAACACTCTTGTCGTGCTCATTGTACAGAAACTGTCTAAAGAAGTGCAGGACTCGATGGCCAGAGCCAATGAGGCGGCAGGAGAGGCGGTCTCCGCGGTGAGGACCATACGCAGCTTCCACCAGGAGCGTGGTGAAGCCTGTCGCTATGACGACTGCTTGAGCCACACCCACGAGCTGAAGACGCGGCGGGACAGCGTGAGAGCGCTTTACCTGCTGCTGCAGAGGGTCGGTCTCACTCCACTCACCTTCTGGAACCTTCTCTCCATCATCTCATCAGTCGCTCTGTCTCCAGGTGGCGTCGCTGGGAACACAAGCGCTGATGCTGATCTACGGCCGTCAGCTGATCACCGCCGGACACATGACCGCAGGAAGTCTGGTGACCTTCATCCTGTTTCAGGAGGATCTGGGCTCCCACATCAGGGTTACGCCTCACTCTGTTCCTCAGTGTTTTGCAGTACATCGACCTGTCACTGTACAGTATTAACGTTGATCTGCTGGTGACCTCTAGACTCTGGTGTACATGTTCTCTAACATGCTGAACTCGGTGGGAGCAGCTGCTAAAGTCTTTGAGTACTTGGACCGGACGCCACTGGTGCGGACGGACGGACACCTCCAGCCTGAGACCCTGAGGGGACACGTCAGCTTCCAGAACCTCAGCTTCTGCTACCCGACCCGGCCCGACCAGCCCGCGCTGAAGGTACAGCAGCTCTGATGATGTTCTAGAGCAGGAGCCCCACAGGGGTTTGTACTCAGCTCCTTCTGATTATGAGGCAGCGTCATCTCATGTGTCTTTCTCTGCTCAGAACGTCTCTCTGGAGCTGAAGGCGGGGCAGATGACGGCTCTGGTGGGCGTGTCCGGGGGAGGGAAGAGCACCTGTGTCAGTCTGCTGGAGGGATTCTACGAGCCTCAGCAGGGTCAGATCCTGCTGGACGGACGACCGCTGCTCTACTATCAGCACCAGTACCTGCACCAGAAGGTGACTGGAGCGAGAGAGAGCGCGAGATGCTTCCTTAAAATGTGTCCACAAAGAAAATGTCAATCACTTCAGAATGATATTTTACAAATTTGAAACAGTTTTGGAATTGTTGCATCTGTAAGTAATAAGAACTTTGTAACCAGTTGTGCAGTGTTGTATTTCCGCCGTTGGAAGCCTGTTTCTGGTGAGAAGGTTGTGTAAACTGTTAGAAACTAGATTAATGACAGTTTACGGCGACGAAAACTAGCGGAAACCTGGTAGAAACTTTCTTACTGCTCTGGTTTGGCGAAACCAAAAACTTGTTCAAATTTTAGTCGACTTGTGCTTTAAAACATATAAACATTGTAGGCCTGCACAGAGATTACATATAGAATTATATTTCTGGTAGAATTAAGAATTTTTTTTAAACAGGCATTTTTTGTGATGATGACTAGATGCATGTCACAATATTAATTGCTGATCAATTGTATGCATTTATCGTATTGAACTTGAATTTTCTAGTTCTTGTCCTGCCTTTAAAGGTCATTAACTAAATTGAGTAATTGTTTGTAAGGTTTAGCATATAGATAGTCCAATGGTTTTCAATTGAGTGTAAAATGAATATGTTTGATTCAACTGAGCCTGGAATAAGATATTTTTAACTTCTGATTTATGCCACTTGAGTTATTTTCCTAATTTTGAACACAGTTGAACACAAATTTTATTCTTCAAAGACTCCGCAAGGCGACTTTGCGTTAGTCTCGGACTTAAACTTGAACTTGAACTTATATTATGGGGGGCAACAAAGTGTCTTATCTCGTATATCTTATCTCTTATGAAAAGCGCTATATAATTGAACTTGAACTTGAACAATTCAAACAAGTAGACAGATATCAGGCTTGAGAAACAGAACACACAGTAATTCAGGTGCGGTGTGATGTGTCCTTCTTCTCTGGTGCAGGTGGTGTTGGTGGGTCAGGACCCAGTGCTGTTCTCAGGCTCCGTCAGGGACAATATAACGTACGGCTTGAGCGAGTGTGACCAGAGGAGTGTGGAGGAAGCTGCTAGAGAAGCGAATGCTCACGACTTCATCAGCAGCCTAGACAGGAAGTACGACACAGGTGTGAGCGCGGGAAAACCTCCGTCACTGACGCTGTTCTGAAATATTTTCCTACCCAGCAAAATTTCCTACCTCGCACTATGCGCATAGGTAAAAAACACATCTTTTAATTATTCTTTTAATATCATTTAAGTGATTATGATTTTCTAGATAAAATTCCATCATATGAAAACTACTGTACATACTCTCAAGCTAAAGTCACTGAGCAGGAAAGATCTTTACTGTCACGCAAATTGTACGTTTTGTGAACAAATGTTGAAAACGTTTAAGCTTCATTAAAATGTGTTATTTATATTCTTCATTTTATTTTAGTAGGATTGTCTAATTAACTTAAATGTACATTTTAAGATAGATATAACTACGGTATTTGTTTTTTACCGCCCAAATGACATAATTGTTTAACGCACATGCGTATAGGTTGCAATTTCTCCTGGGTAGGAAGAACTCTTAGATCACTAGTTCTGAGTGTTGAGCATCTGTTTGGTGTGTCAGATGTGGGCGAGCGCGGGTGTCTCCTCTCCGCCGGTCAGAAGCAGCGTATCGCTATTGCCCGAGCGCTGGTCAGACGCCCGCAGGTGCTCGTGCTGGACGAGGTGACCAGCAGCCTGGACGCGGAGAGCGAGCGCATGGTGAGGTCAATGACACACACGCTGATGGTTTTGGAGGAACCTCACTGGTGGTTCCTCGTGGTTTCCTACTTCAGGTTCAGGAGGCTCTGTCCCGCAAGCCTGACCAGACGCTGCTGGTGGTCACACACCGTCTGAAGACCATCAAGCGTGCGGATCAGATCGTGCTGCTGGAGGGAGGCGAGGTCGTGGAGCGCGGGACGCACCGGCAGCTGATGGAGAAGAAGGGAAGCTACTACAGGCTGAGAGAGCGACTCTTCACTGATCAGAGCTGAACATGTTCCACAACGGCTCTTCAGTAACTCACTATAATAATGCGCTTCACATTCCTAACGCAGACACCTTTAGGATCATTTACTGTGCTGTTTCCTGTTTAGGAATTTAGGTTTTTACCTGATGAAAATAGTTTAGTTTAGAATTAGGTCTTTTACCTAATAGTTTATGGAAATAGTCTATTTGATTGCACACTTATACCGTTCTTCACAGTCATTTGCACTGTATTATTGTTGACCTTTTGTATTTTAGCTGCAAAATAAAATTCTTAATTTTATTATACCATCTTAATATTTGCCTGTCACGTTTCTCACCATTTTTAAACTGCCACTGTTTTTTCCTGTTCGATTTAGGAATCATTCTTTTTGAAATTGCTTTTTTTGAGATTGAAATTGCTTTTTTAGATTGCATATGAATTCCATTTCATGCCATTACTGACATTAGTTTGAACTGTATAATTTGTGAACGCCTATTTTTCTACTCTTCCACCAGAGCGGCACTCTATTTAGGTTTTACGGAACGCTGCAAAATAAAACTCTGAATTAAACGTAGTGACTTATTTTATTTTAATATACTATTTCCTCTACCTTCTTAATATTTAATATCAATTCAACCAAAAATAAAAAAAAAACTGAACAACAAGCTCAATAAACAAAGTGTAAGTTTATTCATAATCAGTCCATTACACACTTTATCACTTTGGAAGTGTTTCTGGATCATGGAACTTGGGCAGCTGGTTCCCCAGAATGCACTTCTCTTCCACCCCATCGCTGTCAATCACCACCAGGTAAGCCACACCCCCACTGGATCCGTCTCTGTTCATCGCGAGAGCCAGAGCTGAAACAAGAATAAACACAGGTGAATCATTCACTATTGCCCTACATCAGGCACCTCGGAACACTGGAGATGATGGTCTGTAGAGAAACGCACTACTCAGCACAAACTGCTGGCTCTCCTCGCGGCTCATGCCCGGCCTGTACTCGGCGTCCACGAAGCCGTAGATGTAGAAGCTTCCGGATCCGCCCACGGCGAACGGCTGCCGGGTCAGGAGCCCGTTAAGGGTCGCAAACACCTGCACACACACACACAGTGTGAGCCAGTTCGGCTCAGCATGGCTAGAGATTACCCAGAAGACCCTCACGTACCTGTCCTCCATCCTTCCTGTCCCAGCCGCCCACGATCAGGTGAGCCGAGAGCTCTTCTTTGTGCTTGTAGGAGATGTTCTTCACCAGAGTCGCTGCTGAGCGCACCAGAGGATCTTCATCCAGTTCCACACTGCGAGAACGTTATAGGAATCAGAAAATTGCAGAAAAAGGCGTGGCACAATGGGGTGGGGCGACAATGACTGCTTGGTGATATAGTGATCGCAATGTAAAATATGTTTTCAGGAAAGCATGAACACCGAAACAATGAAACAATGAAAATCTTTAATTGAAATGCAGCCAGTCTTTCTCTTTTACAGCTTCTCTAATGATAATCGTATTTTATTGGCTAGCTAAAATATTTGTAATTTTTTGCGGTAACAATATGCCAACATGGAAACAACACATGCATAAAATAGCTACTAACGTTAGATAAGTTTTTACACAGCCTATTTCAAGCAACTCATAGTATACATTGGATTGTGATCCATTTACATTGTTTTTTTTCTTATAAATTACAATTTGTGACAGTGCCTGAGACCAGTGGGGACACTATAGGGTTGGTGTCACCCGGTGCGGTAAGGCCTGAACAATACGGGACTGAAAAAGCCTAAAAAATACGGGACAGACCTCGTCTGGTATTGATACAAAACGAGACGCGTAAATATAATCTTAACGAGACGACTCCGTAATTGACGGGACGGGACGGAATGGACGGGGGGGGGCACCTGTGCACGCTGAGCTGGTAGTGAACGACCTCGGCGATGGTCTGAGCGTCCGCGGCGGATCCGGACAGGGCGCAGAAGATCTTGTCGTGAAGCGGAGACAGTTTGTTCATCACACGGTTCACCACAGCCTCACTGGAACACACGCGTCATATGATGATGATGATGATGATGATGATGATGATGGAGGAAGAACCCGCAGGTCAGACTCACTCACCCGGCGGACACCCGGGAGTCTGAGCCTAGCACCACTCCGCCCTCGAACTCCACAGCTATAATGGTCGTCTGAAGCAACAACACGTCATCAACACTGACCACACAATGTGACGTAATGAGACACACTGACCCCCAGACCGAGACCCGCGGACCCGCCACCGGCGCCCCCGCTCCCCTGCATCACCCGCTGGACGGTTCCGCCGCCGAGATGCAGCTCTTAGTCCGTTATTTTTCGGAATATCCGAGTATTTCAGAGTCTCGAGCGGTGTCAAGCGTCGCTGACACGTACAGATGCGTCTGCTTTCACTTTCGCGTTACTGCCGCGCGCGTATCAAGCTACGTGACGTCACTGAGACTCACAGTTGATGGATGAACATTTCAATATGTACAGATAAATCAACAGGCCACATTTCAGCCCAAGTGTCTGACTTTGCCTTAAAATGTTTTTATATTTTTTTGATGATTCTATTTTTCTTGGAAAAGCAGCTGCGTTTGTTTCTTTAAAGTTCCATGTGATTTCATTGTTGTTAGTAGAGAGAGAGAGAGACAGACAAACGGGAGAGAGAGGGAGAGAGAGAGACTGTAAATGCTGCAACTTCGTCTTCTGCAGCTGATGATGACCGTGTGTGAACATGAATGTGTGTGTGTGCATATTTTGTGCCTGTCTTCTCTTATAAGTTGTTAATAACTTGTTGGCAGGGTTATTATAATTTCAGTGTGTGCTATTACAGCACGCTGGAGCAGTGGGCAGCGCTGTCACCTCACAGAAGAACCTAAGGCAGATTAGTTTATGTGTGGAGTGTGAATGTTCTCCACATGTTTGCATGAGTTTTCTCTCACAGTTTAAGAACATGTTTACGCCCATGTGAATGAGTGGAGAGAGAGTGTGTGTGTGTGTGTGTGTGTGTGTGTGTGTATTCTGATTTATGATTGAAATATGACTGTCCCTTAATTCATTGTGTGTTACGCCTTCAGGTCCGGAGTTGCTGAGACTTTGTGCGCTTTGAGACAGTTAAAACTGTCAAAAGCACCTTTAAAATGCTCAGAACTTGAACTTGAGACAGGCCTGAAAGATCATCATCAGTGCTGCACATCAGATGAACCCGTCTGACCATCAAACCAGCACCTTAATGTAAGTGACCCAGTCAAACCCAATCCACCAGTGTTTACATGGGTGTTTTTTGTGAAAGTAACAAGACGCTTAAAGAGTGATCTCTGTTTAAACAAGATGCTTCAATTCAGAGTGTGAGCTGCTGATATAGTCTGATAGAGATTTAAAAAATGTTAGTTCAAGGTGATAAAAGAAAAGTACAAAAGTTCTCGTCATGTTTAATGTGAAGCCAAGCCTGTGCAATCCATTTGTTGTGCTCAGAAAACACACGATCCTGCAGCAGTTACGCTGACTTTGAACCAAGAACCGGCAGCTTGTTGCCAGGAATCAGTTTTCTCTCAGCGCCGTTCTCCGTCACCACGGCGAGATGCACCACACCTCCGCTCACGTTGTCCCGGTCCATAGCCAATGAGAGCGCTGGAGAAAACAAGACATCACATCATGAAAAAGTAGTGATAACCAATCATGTGTGAATAAAACGACATAAACTGAAAACTGTACCATTAGTAGTAAAGGTGAGGCACTGTTCTCTGCTCATTCCAGACTTAAACTTGGCGTCCACGTATCCGTAAATATACGTGCTGCCGGATCCACCGACAGTGAACTCCTGCTCCACAACCATCCCACCCAGAGACACCTCAAAGACCTGGAGAGAAGACCAGCAAAACGTTTTGCTGATTATAGATCAGCCACTTTGCCAACATGATATTGAACCATGTTGAAATACTGCCCCGTGAAGTCTCTCACACTATCAACATAAAATCATTACCAACCATTCATTTGCAAAATAAATTGAACAAATAGTGAAGTTACACCCACAAACCTGGAGCAGTGGGCAGAATTAGAATCTGTGGATTAGAACCTGCAACATCTGGAGATGTCAGATCCAACTCCCAACTGCTGGACCACAACTTCTTGTTCTTTGCATTCTTGTTTTCTAATGTTTTAGAATGTTTTACATGTTACGCAAACTAAACTCAGAATTGCTCCAAAACTCTCAATTGTTTGTGCCACTGAAAGAATTGTTTGTAAAATTGCATCTTGTTCATAAGCCAAATTTTCTCGCCTCTGAAAATTAGTAAATTACATAACTAATATATACATAAATATACATGCAAACGTAAAAACGATTAATTATTCGAACTAGTGCTTGAGATTATTTTATTTCAGAGCTTAGTGGGTGGGGGCGTGACAACCAAAGCATTATAAAACATGAGCGCGTGACATCGAAAAAACAGAAGCGGCACAACCGAGGTAAGTGTGGTGGAAGATGACTTGCGGAAAAGTGCTTATTGTAAAAAAAAACAACCAAAAGCAGCACAGTACGGACTTGGCTTTGTGCGTGTTGCCTTTCCCCTGGGGCGGCACGGTGGCGCAGTGGTTAGCGCTGTCGCCTCACAGCAAGATGGTTCCGTTTGACACTTGAGGTGTGAGTTCAAGGCCGGCCGGGGCCGTTCTGTGTGGAGTTTGCATGTTCTCCCCGTGCTTGCGTGGGTTTCCTCCGGGTTCTCCGGTTTCCTCCCACAGTCCAAAAACATGCGCTTCAGGCTAATTGGAATTGGAAAATTGAGTGAGTGTGTGAATGTGTTTGTCTGTGTGTCTCGCTCTGCGAATGGTTGGCCACCAATCCAGAGTGTGTACCCCGCCTCCGGCCCTAAGATGCTGAGATAGGCGCCAGCTCCCCGCGACCCTGTAAAGGATGAAGCGGTAGAAGATGACTGACTGACTGGCCTTTCCCCTGTGGCTTTTTGTGTATTTGAGTTAAACGTATATTGTGTATTTGAATTAAACTCAAACCAACAAGCTAATTACAATAGACACAGACTTCACTGCTGCTTTGAGACAGTATGTGGCCTATAAAAAGCTCCTTATAAATGAACAGATCTTGAACTTCATCTTTGATCCTACTGATTCTTTTGACTTTGAATAGATAATTGTTTGGTTTCGACTTCACACGTCACACGTTTGGTGGGCTATGACTGTAATACCTGTGGCCCTCTCTTTTGGTCCCAGCCAGCCACAATGAAGCCGGCGCTGAGATCCTCACGGTGAGAGTAGCAGAAGCTCCTCATGATGGCCGCTGCCGACTGGACCAGTGGAGGCTCTTGCATCTGCATACTAAAAACAAAGAGGTGATTGATAACATGTCTAGCAAGGTCAGAATATGATTTCTTGTATTTCCACATTCACAACAGACCTGTGAAAGCTGAGCTGATGGATGACGGCGTTGGTGACGGCCTGAGCGTCGGCCAGAGATCCAGACATACAGCAGAAGATCTTGTCATGAACCTGGACCACTTTGTTGATCACCCTGGACGACACGTATTCTCTGCACGGAGCGCAGAAGAGTTAGAGTTACTGTAGATGGATGGATGGATGGATGGCTGGATAGATGAATGGATGGACGAATGGATGGATGGACGGACGGATGGATAGATAAATGGATGGATGGATAGATAGATGGATGACTCACCCTCCCATTGAAGCTCGAGAGTCAGACCCGATCACGACCCCGCCGTCATATCTCACGGCAATGATGGTGGTCTACAAGCACAGTTGTAGTATTTTTGTTACTATTTGTTTAATAGGCAATCTGTTGCTTTCGCTTTCGATTTGTAGCGATTCAAAAGACGTCGCGAAATACATTTAATAACGCTATAATCGTGTTATAAACTCTACGATAGATTTGGGGGTTCAAGATGGTACTCATGACCGTCAGGTGTAGTTTCCAGAAGAAGAAGCTCGGTCTTACCCCCGTGCTGACCTCGGCTGACCTCCACTCGCCAATGCTGCTCATTTTACTTGGTTTTATAACTTATATCGTTTTAAGAACTTCGGTGTCGTCCTCCTCCGCCAGTGGTCGAGGGTTCCTGGAGCAGTGACGAGGTTCCCCGCCGCGCACGCGCTCGGTCCCGATGACGTTATCACATTGACAGACGCGCGCGCCGCTCGGTCTCGAACTCGGTGGGTCCGTCATGTATTCATCCTTCACGCTCGAGCTCGGCGGCGGTGGCTTCAGCTTTGAGAACTGCGTCAGGTGAGTGCGGAGGGCTTTAATCGTCTTTTACCGATTTTGTAGAATACCGTTTTTCCTTTCACAGCTTAATGAAAGTGAAAGGAAAAAAAGTTGAAAATTGTCAGTCGCTTGAGCTCTTCTCAGAAACTAGAAAGTTAATTTTGCTTTGTGAAGACGCATGACTGAACTGTTCTGCATCTGTCACCAGAAACTCCAGGCTCCAGGCTTCAGGTGAGAGAAACGCCAAGATACGCGTCAAAAAGACCGGAACCACCATTGCTGGGCTGATTTTCAAGGTAAAATCGGGTATTAAACTCAGATCAAGTGACACGACTTCACCAGGATTCACTTCTCTTTCTTCTCAGGATGGCGTGGTTCTTGGTGCAGATACGAGAGCAACATCTGGAGAGGTTGTGTCCGATAAGAACTGCAGCAAGATACATTACATTGCCCCCAATATTTAGTAAGCACCTCCATTTTCCAAAACCTGTAATATATCTTAAAAATGTCTGTCGAGTGAAATGATGTTCCGGGTGAACAGCTGCTGTGGAGCAGGAACAGCCGCAGACACGGAGAAGACCACAGACATGCTGCGCTCCAACCTTGCTCTCCAGATCCTCGCCATGGGCCGCAACCCTCGCCTCATCATGGCCTGCCGCATCCTGCAGGACTTCCTGTTCAGGTGATCTTCTGATTCTGTGTGATGTTTGTTTATTTATTTGCTTGGATTTGTTGTTGCTGTTGTGACGTGAAATTTCCCCGCTGTGGGACTAATAAAGGATTTTTCAATTCAATTCAATTTCAATTCTCACACATCACAATAACATGTGAAGACTTCTCAAGAACATTATGTTTAGTGACACTGATGTGTTCTGCTAAAGGCACAGGGGTCAGATCAGCGCCATGCTGCTGCTGGGTGGAGTGGACTGCACTGGACCGCACATCTTTACTGTTGGACCTTATGGTTCCGTCAATAAAGCTCCATTCGCAACGATGGGTTTGTGTCTAATTGAGTTGTTTACAAGCCAGTTTCACAAGCAGTGACCTGTGACCTCACACGCAGGGTCTGGAGATCTTCCTGCTCTGGCTGTCTTTGAAGACCGTTACAAACCCAACATGACAGTACGTTCAGTGTGATGTTTAATGACGGATCTGTGAAATGGGAGTGTGAGTGACAGAGTGTTTTTACAGGAGGAGGAAGGGAAGCAGCTGGTTCGGGATGCGATAAATGCTGGAATCATGAACGACCTCGGTTCTGGAAGCAACGTCGACCTGTGTGTCATCAGGAGGAATGAAGTGGACTACATACGACCGTTCCAGAGTACAAACTACAAAAGTGAAAGGTACATCTTGCCTGTTCTCTATTCTTCACAGGAAGATATTATCATCTTAGACGACAGATCTGTGTCTGAACTAGAGTTTCTGTGTTTGTTATGGCACATTTAGCAAAAAAAAACTTAAGTATTTATAGCCAAGCTAGACTGATTTCAACTAATGGTGATCAGTTCTCTTTTACAGTTTACTATATTTTTTCATCACTTACATCATTAAAGGCTTTGGTTAATGTTATGTAACTACATTAATCAATAATACCAAAGACATTCCACTGTATTCAACAGGCAGAGGAAGTACAAATTCCCAGAAGGAACCACAGCCGTGCTGAAGGAGCAGGTCACTGAGCTGGAGCTGGTGGAGGAGACGGTGAAGCACATGGACGTCACACACTAGACACACACACTCGCTCTCAGATCAGTTCTGTTCTAGCATCTGTGGCACAGTGTTGGAAAGTGGGAAAAACTCCTAATAAATAATTTAGGAAAAGTTGATGTCATGATTTCTTTGTTTTGTTAGATTCATATTTATGTAAAAATATTCACAATTCATACTATATATACACATTTTAAAATACAATGTGTATGATATTATTTTAGGGGAGTTGTGGTCAAGTGGTAGGGGACTTGGACTTGTGCCTTCGGCTGGTTCTACAACTAAGTGTTCTTGGGCAAGACACTGACCACCACATGGTGCCACAGCTTAGGCTGCCCACTGCTCCGGGTTTGTGTGTGTTCACTGTGTGTATGTGCACTTCACTGGATGGGCTAAATGCAGAGTACAAATTCAGTATGGTCCCTTGTGGCCGTATTGTCATCACGTCACTTTCCTTTCCTTTTAGATAACATAGCAAACACTATTATATACACACACGCACACATATATTGGTGGCACGATGCAGCAGTGTGTAGAGCTGTCATCTCACATGGCAAGAAGGACTGGTTGCAGACTGTTTAATTTTGTGTAAAGCATGTTCTCATTGTGATTTCCTCCGAAAGTCCAGAAACAGTTCAGAGTCTGGAGAGTTGCTCCTGGGTGTGAGCGAGACTGTGTGTGTGTGTGTGTGTGTGTGTGTGTGTGTGTGTGTGTGTGTGTGTGTGTGTGTGTGTGTGTGTGTGTGTGTGTGTGTTTGTGTCTGTGTCCCGCTCTGTGAATGGTTGGCCACCAATCCAGAGTGTGTATCCTGCCTCCGGCCCGTTGATGCTGAGATGGGCGCCTGCTCCCCGCGACCCTGTAAAGGACTAAACAGCAGAAGAGGAATGAACGAATGAATTATAATCATCTTCTTAAACACATATTGTTCATAACATAACATTGTGTTCATATGAATATAGTTTTTATGAAGAGGATTTAACACCCAGAAAACTTGGACAGTATGGTTTTTACCGTTATGCCTAAAAACGTTTTTCAAATACGTTTTTCCTCAAAGAAATTACTTCTTATCCAAAGACAGTTAGTTTTGTCTGCTCTTTCTGCAGGAGTGGCATATGGTATAATACTCCTGAGGTTCAATAAAACTGAACTTTATTATTAAAATATACACGAAAACATTTTGGTTTATGAAACATAACTTTAATTGTAAAAGATAACATATTTATGTAACATGCTTATTTACATTTTTGTTATGTCGTTTTCACGGTTCAATTAATTATGATTCATCACAAACAAGGTGTGTGAAAAGGTAAATCAGTACTGGTATATCTTCATTGTCCTGACACAACCTCGCAGTTCCGGTTCTGCCCAGCAACGTAGTGCGTCACTATCTGTCTTTTTCTGATTCGTCTGTGTTTTCAGCATTTCGGCACCGTTGATGTGGACGTTCATTTAGATTTAGAATCAATGCAATTACATCAAATACGAATAAATGTTTGTTATATTAACAAACAACACGTTATTTTGGTGCAAAAGCAGAAAATCACTTGGAAAAAGAAATAATCACATTTAAGAAACACACGAAAAGTGAACACACGCGTCTTGTATATATTTAAGCGTCATATTCAGGGAGATTTATGACAGTTTATGCTACTACACGTGTGTTATGCACCTGTACAGGTAGGTAGTGTGGTTACTTCAGAACATCTCATGTTTTTTGTGTCGAGCGCAAAAAACATTTCGGTTTCGTTTTTCAGAGCCAGTAACGAGGAAGATCTCCTCGCCATCCGTTTCAAGTCGTTTTAGCTGAATATGGCGTTACTTGACGTGTGTGGACTGTCCCGGTGGGTGAAAGAAGACGCCTTCGGTGCGGCGGGTGACCGGGTCAGTCACTTCAGGTTCGCGGCCGGAGCGCCGGGTGAGATGGCGGTGCCCGTCGGGCTGGACGTGAGTCGCTTTACAGACGCTTTAACGTTTGCGTCGCTTCATATTCGCCTCAAAGTTTGGAAACGTGATATCCGCGGTGTCTGGGTTAGTAACTCCATCCCGCGTCTGTGTGGCAGCCTGCAGAGTTCCTCAAGCGATTCACTGACCACGGGGATGGAGTGGACGGGGTCACCATCAATCTGGAGCATGGCACCACCACCCTGGCCTTCAAGTTTCAGCATGGGGTGATGGTTGCTGTGGACTCGAGAGGTTCCGCGGGCTCTTATATCAGTAAGTAATGAAATCTACAAGACCTTTGATTAAAGCGGATATATCAGGGCAGCTGATGTTGAAGTTATGGGCCCATAGAAAACATTCACTTTTGTGCCCTTCTAATCCACTACTACTACTACTACTACAGTACTACTACTAGTTAATATTACTTCAAACTTCAGAGGCCTTTAGAATCATCCTAACTTCCCCAAATTTAACAGCATCCCTGCTCTCTATATTAGGGATGGACAAATATTTTGGGTCTAACATTTGACAAAGGGGCCGGACCGGGCTGGAAAAAAATGCACATTTTGGGATATGGAGGAAACACAGTGGTACCTCAATTCACGTACGCAAAATGTGTGGACATTTGATGCTTTTTTCAGGCTGTCACATGGTGATTGCGGAGAGAAGGATAAAACAGGAAGATGTACTGTGCTGCAAGTAGTGTGAAGACTCGTTCACCGATTTTTTTTGCGCAAAATGTAACCTGTTTGAGCGATTTCTGAACTGAACTTCCTCTATTGATCCCAAGGAAGCGTGGAGGAAATCAGAAGGTGCAAAAACGAATGAAAATGTGCACAAATTAATGCAAGAGTGAAATAATATAAAATAAAATAACCATTGAGCTAAATAAGGAAATTATGAAGAAGCACAATCATGGCGTTCGTCTGACTGATCTCAGCAAAAGATTGCATATATACTATTTGTTTAGAAAGAAAATAAAATAAACCTTCATATCAAATTAATCGTATTTACCTTGAAAGACAAAAAATCCGACTTTCATTTCATTTTTACAAGTTCGGCGGGCCGCATTAAAACGTTTAACGGACAGCATGTGGCCACCAGGCCATATTTTGCCCACGTCTGATCTATATTCATATTGTGACGTGCAAATTACTTTAAATGACTTTCAGCGTGATTGTTTTTACATATCCACTGTAGTACATTCATGTTAAATGCAGCTATTGTTCTGATTTTTTTCTCAGTGGGTCAGATGTGTAAGAAAGTGATAGAGATCAATCCATATCTTCTGGGAACCATGTCTGGAGGCGCTGCAGACTGCCAGTACTGGGAGCGAGCTCTGGCCCGAGAGTGCAGGTACGCTCAAGCCGTAACACTGCCACAGCTACACAAATTCCACAACGAGAGACTTGTAGACATCAATGTGAATATTCCTACTAGGATTTACGAGCTGAGGAACAAGGAGAGGATTTCTGTTGCTGCTGCGTCCAAACTGCTGGCGAACATGGTGTCAAACTACAGAGGAATGGGTCTGTCGATGGGAACCATGATCTGCGGCTGGGACAAAAAGGCAAATCCTGATGTCTTCAACACTGATGAGCAATCACTGCTTCATCAACTCATATGCAAAGATTTATTTATTTAGAGAGTTTAAGATATTTTGATAGTTTATTAATTTATATAGATAATTTATATTTATTTAGCCATTCTGACGTAACAAACCTGTTTGTGTGTCATATATATGTATATTCAATTCAATTCAATTCAATTCAAAAAACTTTATTCCTCCACAGGGGGAAATAGCTTTTTCGGTTACAGTTGCTCACACAAAAGAGAAATATAATAATAATAAAAGAAACAAAAAATAGAAATGTACATCTGCATAAAAATTTCGGTATGATACAGATAAGTAAAAAGTGACTAACAATAAATAGTAGCATGGAGATATTGCACATAATATTACAGATTTGTTTGGATGTAATAACTAATGTTAACGTATGTGTTATTACTTTATGTGCGCTTGTTATTACACGTTGCTATTGGGTATTCGAGTGGATCTGTGCTCGCTCCTCAGGGTCCAGGCTTGTACTACGTGGATGACAGTGGCATGAGGCTGAGCGGGAGAATGTTCTCCACCGGATGTGGGAACAGCTACGCGTACGGGGTGATGGACAGCGGGTATCGCTATGACCTGACGGTGCCCGAGGCCTACGATCTGGCACAGCGAGCGATATTCCATGCCACGCACAGGGACGCTTACTCGGGGGGAACCGTCAACAGTGAGTCTTCACCTCGCTTCGAAATATTTACTAATGCAAATTACTTGTCGTTTATTGATTTTAGTTCTCACTTGCGCAATCAATACTTTTCCCACTACATTTCAAAAGCAGATTTCATTCTTTTAATAGTTCAGGTCGTCCACTATATCAGGTAAAAATAGTAAAATTACATGAAAATTATTTTGTATTTAAAAAAAATTGGTCACGTGCTCTCCATTTTGGGCGGCATGGTGGAGATGGCAGGGTGGGTTTCTCCACAGTCCAGAAACAAGCAGGAGAATAGGTGTGTGTGTGTGTGTGTCCCTGATTCTGCTGATGAACTGGTTCTGTGACCTCACAGGTTTTCAGGGAAATGTCGTTATGCTCAAGTTTTGTTTGTTTCACCCATCACGCTATAAATTCTATCACCAATTAATCAAAATGTTGTTTATGAAGCGCGTTCAGGCCACAAAACACTGATCAAATAGTGAAGCAGAAGAATAAAAAGCTAAATAGACTCAATGAGTCAAACTCAATCACAGGTAGATGGACGGCGTGACGAGCGTGTGTGTGTGTGTGTGTGTGTGTGTGGTTCTGTGCAGTGTACCACATGAAGCAGACGGGCTGGATCAGGGTCTCTCAGGAGGACGTCGGGGATCTGTACCACCGATTCAGCGCCGAGAAGAAGTGAAAATCAGAGTTTACTGTTCATCTACCATGCGTCAAGACAATAAAGGCTTTTGATAAAGTGGAAAGACTTGTCGAGTCGTGTGTTGTGTCGTGTGATGTGTGTTGTGTTGTGATATGCGTGTGTTGTATCGTGTTGTGTAATGTGTGGGTGTCTTCTGGTCATAGCACATAGTCTGAACAACGAAGGACAATAGACATTTTTCTTTTCTTTTTTTAACTGACTCTTTTTCCAAATTTTTGAACACAGAAAAATGATGGACAATTTTCTTCTTTAAAGACCATTTACCCCCATAATTCGCATAGCGACTTTGCATTGGTCCTGAATTTAAAAAAGCGCTATATAAATGAACTTGAACTTGAACCAATCAAATGACGATGTTTTAGAACAAGTGTCCATCAGAGACTCGATTTCCCTGCAGTCATGTGACTTCATGGAGAAGGTTTGGTTTACGGGTGTGGAGCTGTGCCAGGCGTCACGTGACCTGAAAGAGGAAAGAACTTGTCTGTCGAGCTTTAGAAGCCTGAGCAACTTCTGATTCTGTTTGATAAGCAATAGCGCCGCTGCCAACGTCTGTCTCATGACATGCCCACGAAAACCTGAAAGACAGGTTACTGGAAAAAAACAAAAAAACGTGCCGCCATTTTAGAACGATGCCACTTCTCAAAATGTCCGCCGTCTCGATTGGTTAGTGTCTGTCTGCAGCTTCAGCTCAGTAAAATGGCCTTTTGCACAATCATCGTCAGAGTTGAAAAGCACATGTTCTAGTCTTCAAGTGTAAGAAGCTGATTTCGTTCCTTGACAACAGGAAGCAGAAGAAACCGCCTGGTTGATCTGGTACTCGCTCTGAGCGGGTTTGGCCTGTTTGGTACTTTTCATGGTGAGAAAACTAGTGGCAGAAAGTCCCCAGTGTGCGTGTCCGTGTGCGTGTGTGTGTGTGTGTGTGTGTGTGTGTGTGTGTGTGTTTGTGTGTGTGACTACACTGCATCAATATAATTGTGTTCTGTATTAATTATCTTGTGATTATCATTATATTTAAAGTTATTATTTGATATTGTTCTATTGGTAGTAGTCTTGCTATTGAGAATAATAATTTGTGTAATAATTTACTACTATAATAGTGTTGTTGTTGTTGTTGTTGTTGTTGTTTTGATGATATTATATGGTTTTCCTTGTTAATAATTGTTATTAAAACTTATTTATTGTTTTTAGTTGAAATAATTATATTGCAGTTTCTTCGTTGACAGACAAATCTGTCCACAAATTTTCCTAATGTGAATTTTCTTTAAGACAAAAACTAAATCACCGTGTGTTAAGAAGTTGTGACCGAGCATCTCTGAACCGCAGTAGGTGTTTCAGCTTGTGTCATTTCACTCTGGAAAGAACCGCCGTCTTTTACTTTCGGTTGTGCTCAGATTGTTGGTGATGCCGAAGCAAAGCCATCATTCCTGTCCAGACAGAACCACACAATCACGCGAAAACTATATGCTTCAAAAATAATGCTGTGTCGAATAGTTAGCAACAGATATGAAAAATCCCTTACTATATTACTTTAAGAACATATTTTATATTTATAACAGTTAATCACAAATATGATCAAAATATAGAAATTTGATATTTTGGTAATTGCATTCTGATTGGTGTTTGACGTATGTAAGTCCATAGTCAGACCCTACTATGACAATAATGCAAGTGTGTATGTGTGTGTGTGTGTTTTCCCTTCACTGTGGTTAAAAGAAAGGCGCACATTTCTCCAATGTGATATGTTGAAGGGTTTCCCTTTCTTTCCTTTCTTTTTGAATACAGTGTTAAATATGTTTATTGTAATCTTTGCAACATACACTAAGATACAAAATATCCATTCACAAAACAAATTAGTAAAGCGTGGGCCTTTCTTCCCTTTCTGACTCTGTCATGCAATTTTAAAATAATACAATTTAAATTTCGTGCGCTTTGACACAATTAAAACTGTGAAAAGCACCTAACAAATGCTCAGAACTTGAACTTGAACTTTCCTGTGCAAATTTCCTGTGCAATTTATTAAAAAAAAACAAAAGCATTTTTAAGAAGTGTGAGGTGTGGAACATTTGAGGTCAAACGTCTTTTATTTGTGTTGTTAATGTGATAATCCCCTAAAGTTCCCGGTGGAAATGACAGGGGCGTGGTCTTTACTTTTTTCCTCTCTCTTTTTTTAAACGCGTAATATTGCAGGTGGGAAATCCCCAAGAGGTTTTCCAGACAGACAGCGCCACCACGCGGACACACGCAATAAATAATATTGACAGGATTGATAAACTATCGACGGTGTTTTAGCATTTTTCTGTTAAGCAACATTCAACTGTTTAGATTTATTTCAATCCCTTTTTGTTTCCCATCTATCATCTAACTTTCTTGGGGGGCTGGAGCCAATCAGAGCAGCTCTGGGCAGAAAGGTGGGACACACCCTGGATTTTTGACAGGCAGAAATCCTGTCAGATTTTTGGCTTTTTTACAGGCAGACCTCAGTCTGTACGGATGGGGAACAGGAGGTCAAGAGTCACCGTACTTAACACTGGTTCTCCGCAGGGATGTGTGCTAAACCCCATTCTTTACACACTCTTCACACACGACTGTGTGACCTCACACAAGAACAACACCATCCTGAAGTTTGCAGATGACACTGCAGTGATCGGAAAGATCACTGGGGAAGATGAAGCAGCCTACAGGAGAGAGGTGGCCAGTCTGGTGATGTGGTGTGAAGACAACAGCCTCACCCTCAACACAGAGAAGACGCAGGAGATGATAGTGGACATGAGGAAGGAGAGGAGACCTCAACAGCCACTGTTCATCGGAGAGCGTGAGGTAGAGAGGGTGAGCAGCTTTAAATGCCTCGGGGTCCACATCAGTGAGGACCTCACCTGGACATTAAACACCACACAGCTGGTCAAGAAAGCTCAACAGCGGCTGTACTTTCTGAGGAGGCTGAGGAAGTTTGCGTGTCTGCAAAGATCCTCAGCAACTTCTACTGCTTCACCATCGATAGCATCCTGGCCAGCTGCATCACAGTGTGGTACGGTAGTACCACTGAAGGACCGCAAGCGTCTGCAGAGTGGTGAAGACGCTGAGAGGATCACCGACCGGCGAACGCGCAGAGTCCACAGAAGTGCTGCCTCCATCCTCAAGACCCCTCACACCCCCAACACAGACTGTTCACACTCCTTCCCTCAGGAAGAGATGTTTGGAGTGCAGAACCTCCAGACTGAGGAACTCATTCTTCCCTTCAGCCATCAGAGCACTGAACTGTTAGTCCAGCGACTCACACAGTGATGACATTTGCTGCTACAGACGCACAACATCACTTTAAGGAACACGTGTCACTTTATCTGACCTTTTTGGTTGCACCTCTTGCACAAATGTACATAATCACATATTCAATTTTTTTTTCACTGTACTTATTTGATTTATTTATTACATTTATATACTTTTGTTTTTATTTTCTTTCTGGCCACTGGCATTCAATGTAAGAACGACAAAGTAAGAATTTCATTGTGCAGAACAACCTGCACACATGACAATAAAACGCTTTGACTTTGACTTATTTGATGTTAATAATAATACTTATTAATATTACTGATCGCTGCTCTTGTGGCAGATCGTTGTCCTGATAATTGCCCCACGGGGATAAATACAGTGCTTTAAAAAAAAAAAAA
>CM051498.1:253931-285776 GCA_028031935.1 Paedocypris micromegethes | reverse complement strand
TTTTTTTTTTTTTTTTAGATTTGCTTTAAATGCACATCAGTTTGTCTGAACGATAAATCTAGAAGAGTGTTATTTAACGATCATTTTCTTGCTTTTGCTTTTGAGCACTTTAAAATGTATGCATTTCACCGATATTAGAGTGTTAGTTGAGCTTTTATTCTCAGAAGTGACTGGTTTAAATCCGAGCACAAATAAAAATGGGCCCTTCGTTCCTCCAGTGGCCGCTAGATGTCAATGTTGCACATAAAATAAACCAGTTGTAAATTTTAAAGTTGTGATAGTTTAAACAGAGCAACCGAAAATTACTTTACTTTACAGTCATTTGGCAGACGCTTTTATAAAAAGCGACTTACAAAAAAAAGCAGCAAGTGAAGTAATTTTTCTACAATAGGCTACAGTAGATGTCTACACAGGAAAAAACTTACTAGACAGAAGAGCATGACAGTCAGTGAACAAGACAATCAGTTAATTAGCTTTCTCTAAATAACTCAGAATTAAATAACTCATAATTAGCTTTGTTCAGCATTTGTTTATTTGATGCACAAATGCATATGAATATCATGACATGTAAAGTGATATTTGACAGTGCATTTAATTATCCGCGATCAGCCAAATGCCACAAATTTGTCATGGTGTCTTTTCACGAAGGTCCATTTTCACATTTTCTCGACAGGGCAGAGGACACCGTGAGAAGCAGAGGCCTCTGAAGTGTGAACAGTCACTTCCACAGGGGATGCTCAGAAAAGCCTGGAAGAATCGAGCAGAAGATCCAGTTCTGTGGGTCCGACATTCAGTCGTTTCACTGAGCACAACCAGACGCAAGTCTCATCTACGTGTCTATCTGTCTATCCATCAGTCTGCCTGTCTGTCTATCTATCTGATTGTCTGCCTGCTTATCTATCTCTCTGTCTGTCCTTCATCTATCTAATAAAGCCGTCCATCTTTCATCTGTCTATTTGACTATTTGATATTTTCTGTCCATATATCTATCTATCTATCTATCTATCTATCTATCTATCTATCTATCTATCTATCTATCTATCTATCTATCTATCTATCTATCTATCTATCTATCTATCTGTCTATCTGTCTATCCATCCATCCATCCATCCATCCATCCATCCATCTATCCTGTCTGTCTGTCTGGCTGGCTGAGGTGAGTAAGCACTGATATATCTATTTTTACCCGGAGCGGGGGAACGGCCGGACGCGCTTCTGGTTTTTTATGACCACCGGAGGTTTCGAGGGGGAAGGGGTTGAAATGAAGCCGCACATGCGCAGACGTGTACGCACTAACGGGAGATGAGCTATTGATTACATGGACCGGGATCGCATTGAACACCGAATTTTTCACGCGTCCTTTTAACTTAGTTTAAAGTGGAGATCAGCAGGGAAAGCATTGAAGAGGAAACCGGATTCTACTGTTCAAGACGAGTATCGGTCTAAAAGGGAATGTTTTGTAATGGCGCGACGGATTTGGTGACACGTGATCTCTTTCAGCCAATCACGGCTCGTAAACAACACCACCTCGTCTTTGTTCTGGATTTATCACCGTTTTGAGTGAAACTCTTCGCCTAAATCGCCGGTGCTTGTGGAAATTGAGACTTTATTTGACAAAAGCCACGATTTGTGTTTGGTGGCCTTTAGAATCGATGGCTAATGATAGAATTCGCCCTTGGAAACGGGCTGGGGACGTGGGAGTCGTTGAGCGCGTGTCACGTGACTCCTCCCCCGGCACGCGCTCGACGATGAAGAAGGAGTCGGACATGTTTGAGGGAAAAGTGTTGAATAAAGAAACGCGGCCGAGGACCAGAAGAAAAGCGGGATTCTCGCCAACTATGAGGAATTCGACATTTTTCGTTTTTCACTTTTATAGTCAATTCTGTTTTTCCGGATAGAGGTATATTTTAGACGATTTCGATTTTTTTTAACATACGATAATTAAGCTGACGTTACGTTCGGTTAAACATTTAAAACGCGCGTCCAGATTTGAATAATGTATGTGGTTAAAACATTCGACCGAGTTTTTTTTACTGTATTTCCCGCAATCCATGACATTGTTTCAGGCGTGTAACCTTGGTGGTGGGGGATGGGCGGCGGTATCGGTTTAATATTTAGTAATAAAGTAGAAAATGCGTTTTTGTGACGTCAACGAACGTACAATAGTGTAGTTATATTGTTAGTGGGGGGCGTTTTGTTTGTTTTGTGAAAGTATGTTCCCGCGTTCGCCTAAAATAACAACGTTTATTTGAACGCGCCGGCGGATTAGTAATAAACCGGTGATTTGCGTTAATCTTCGGGATTCTGTCGTGTTTGTGTGCGTGTGGTGTTCGACCTTGGCCTACACGCGCCGCCATTCTAGAAGCTTCTGTTCGATCGCACGCGCCTGTGGCTGGCGGGAAGATCAGTGTGGTGTTTGTGTGTAGTGAGTTTTACTTCAGACTGGATTATAATGGTCAGAACTGGTGGATTGTGGCGAGTTTTAGCGCCGTGTGTCGACAGCAGTGCTGCGTCATGTCTGTGCGGCGCTCCTCACGCGCCATGTTGGATCGAGCCGTGTGAGGGAGATTCCGCTCTAATCACTCGGTGTGTGTTGTGTAAGTGACTCAGTATTACAGTAAAAGGGTCACGGCGTCGAAATTGAAAATCGTCTAGTTTTACGATTTAAATTCGACGAGCAGAGACTCGCGTGAATGCGCAGCGTTTGCCTGGTGCGCGTGACTGATCCGGCGAGCCAATGGCGTGTCTCCAACTAGCAGCCATGATCGCGCCTTAGTGTTGTGGGCCAATCACCGGGCGACTTTATCGCTACGGTGACGTAACAGGAAAGCGTCTCGCTCAAAGTTGCTGTTTTAGGAAAAGAACGTTGGGATTTTGAGCGTTTAACGTGAAAATGGGATTTTTGTTCCGTCTTGCCTTTGAATCGACATCTGCGGCCTTTTCTTTTGCCCAAATAATCTGATTTAAACCTAGAAATCGTGCTCTTAGGGCTGTGTGGGCGTGGCGTAGTTTACAGGCAAGTCGGGTATCCAATACACAGTTCGTGGGCGTAGACGAGTGCGGTTACATCAGCCAATGGCGCGGTGTATGGGTTTATAAAAAGCCGGGCGGAGCCTCAGTCGCCATTTCATTGTAGCTCGGAGTAGGAGGATAGAGGAAGTCGGGAAAACAAGGCCGCGAGACTCGGATAGTCGAACGAAACCGGTTTGCGAACTGATTCCGGATCCATCTCCATGGAGACGGCCTTTTGCTCGCCGTTTGACAGGTACCGGTTGGCGTAAATGGCGTTGCATTTGTTCCACGAATGTCTACGTTGTCATCGTTGGCATATATGTGGTTGGCTAACGGCCTGTCATCGGTTGAATACCGGGTTGTTCTCTGGCTGTTTCACCGGGTTGTTCTCGGATCTCCGGCTGCAGGGTGTTTTTCGCGATGCTGTTTAAACGTCGTTATTTCTCGTTAAAAACAGTTTAACGTCACCGTGCGGCTGCTTTTAAGTTCAGAGTCTCGTTAAACGGCGCCTGTCTGCGCACGCGCGCTACTCACAGTGCAAATGTTTATTTTGCTGATGCTAAACTATCGTAGCTCTGCTAATTCGGCTGTTTTTTTCTTTTTTGCGATATCGATCTTTTGAACGCACATTGTTGATCAAAATAACTTTCCGATGTTTTTAGCACGGCTTAGCCGGCTAATGCTATTTCGCGCCGCTGTGATCGGCGTCCGGACGCGCGCGGACCGGCAGTAACACACACACACACACACCGGACAGAACCGCACCGGGTTCGGACTTTTCCTCGTGGTGTTCGGGCTCCCGTGTGCGAGGCCATGTGCTCGGGCTGTTCTGCTCATCTTGTTAATGATGCAGGGAAACTTGTGCTTCTGTCGATAGTTTAACGCTTATTTCTACACAGATTTGCATGTGCACACACGGCGTCATTTTCGTTGCTGTCGTTTGGATCGCGTTCGTTTCCGTTGTTTTGGTAGCTTGGCAACCCGGTCGCTAATGAGCCACATGCAGCTGTCATAGCCCCGCCCACTAATGCAGCGGAAAAAAGCTTTCTACTTTTTTATTGTTTGTACGTCAACATTTCCATTGAAAATAAAAATAATAAATTGTCAAACGTTTGTGATCTTGTATCATTCAGGCCGCAGGAGCTTTTGACTTTAACATGTAATCAGCTGTCATTTATGTAGTTTTACAGCATTACAGTTTATTTTCTTTACAGTTTTCAATAAAGCTAACACATTTTGATTTCAATGTTTCTCATTTATTTAAAATAAACAAATTTCTTCAGTTTTTATTTTTTATTCGTAAATAATTTTGTAAATTGAATTTATTGTAAAAAATAACAGTTCAATTACTGTGAAGTGTAAACAATATATTGGTTATACAACTTCTCCTTCACGATTTTGATGCATCAACATTGAAACCAGCGCGTCAGCCAAATAACACCAAGCACCGATGCGTTCTTCATTAATGACTCCAGATGTCACTGGTAAAGATAAATTATGGAATTATTGTGGAATTGTTTTCTTTTAATATGGTGAACTTACTGGAATTTCATGTAATTTTTAGTCAAACCAATTGACGTATTAAAATCATAGATGGCGTAAGAATCGGCTGTAGTCAAGCGTCCAGACTAGCCGTGATTGGTTGGACAGGTTGTTCAGGAGGAGCTTGTGATTGGCTGAACAACCGAGACTCGATCTGTGTTAATGGGTCGGAACAGGCCACGCCCCTCCCCGCAGCAGCAGGCTGGTGTGTGTGTGCCCGCGTGAGTTAACCGTGGGCGTCTGTGCTTGACAGCTCTCTGGGCGGCTGTGAAGGTCTGCAGGGCGTCGCCATGATGATGGAGCAGAGCCTCTCGGGCCCCGGCAAGCGCATCCGCAAGCCCTCGCTGCTGTACGAGGGCTTCGAGGGACCCATCGTGCCCCTGGCGCCGCCCTCCGGACCCCCCCACCCCCCGGTGCGTGACCCCGCCCGCCCGGGCCGCATGACCAACCAGCTGCAGTTCCTCCAGAAGACGCTGGTGAAGACTCTGTGGCGGCATCAGTTCGCCTGGCCCTTCCACGAGCCGGTGGACGCCGTCAAGCTCAACCTTCCCGTAAGAACTCCTCGTGAGATCTAGTGGAGCTTGTCAGGACACGAGGTGTGTGTGTGTGTGTGTGTGTGTGCGCAGGACTACTACAACATCATCAAGCAGCCCATGGACCTGGGCACCATCAAGAAGCGTCTGGAGAACAGCTTCTACCGCAGCGCCAGCGAGTGCATGCAGGACTTCAACACCATGTTCACCAACTGCTACATCTACAACAAGGTCAGTGGCGGGGTCACGGGGTCAACCACTGCTGAGGCCGGTGGTCTGAGTGTGTGTGTGTCCTCGCAGCCCAAAGACGACATCGTCCTGATGGCGCAGAGTCTGGAGAAGGCGTTCCTTCAGAAGGTGGCACAGATGCCACAGGACGAGGAGGAGCTGCCCACGTCTGCCCCCAGAGGCAAGCCTGGCAAACCCCGGAAGGTCCCGTCCTGTGAGTGCAGGAGGCTGTGTGTGACGGTGTCACTTTTTCCATGATGAAAACTAACTACGTTTGACACTTTCATCAACTAATAAAAACGAAACAAAAAAGCCTTTCGCAACGACGTCCAATACCCATAATTCGAGCACAGAGAACCAATCACAGTTGAGTCAACTGCAGTGTGAGAGCGCGAGTGAGCTGGTGAGGGAGTTATAGAGGCGAATGTCTTCAATAACGTCTTCTCCGGCAGGAAAAGCGGTCACATATATGGATTAGTTTTACATTCAACGCGATCTTAGAAAATCTGTAGCCGCGTGTGGAGCAATAATCAATAGCAATAATCAAAAGGCAATAAAGCGCCACCTGCAAATTGAAACTTTTTGCTTTTTGAAAATTGTGCTTTTTCTCACACTTGCAACCATTTATTTCTTATAAACGTGATGCAATTTTAATTATTTTATTTTACTGTATTTGTTTTTCTCTTTGAGGTTTCATTTACAAGAATACATTTATTTGGATAGAAAGAAAAGTTCATTTAAATAAGTTAACGAAAAATAAATGTTTTTCCGAATAAGATCTTTGTATATATGTTCAAAGTTAACTACGTATTCAGATTTCTTAGACGTAGCAACTTTAGTAAACATTTAGAAAATATAGCACTTTTTGTTGACTAAATCTACACTGTAATTTAGTCGAGTCAAATGCTGTAATATTTATTAGACTAAAACTAAAAAAAATTAAGATGACGAAATTGACTAAAAGACTATGACTAAAACTAAATTAAAAATCTTTGTCAAAATGAACACTGGTGTGAGAGAGAGAGAGAGAGAGAGTGTGTGTGTGTGTGTTGACTCTCCGTGTGTCTCCTCAGTCTCAGGCGGCATCACCACAGCTCACCAGGTTCCGGCCGTGTCCTCTGTCTCTCACTCCGCCTACTCCCCGCCCACTCCAGACACGCCCGACTCTGTGCTCTCCACCCCGCCGCAGACGCTGATCACCAAGGCCCCGCCCCTCACTCCGGCCCTGCTGGGGCTCCCGCCCACTCAGCCCACCGCCAAGGTAAAGCCGTCACATGACTGATGACAAGACGCATAAACTTAATCTGCAACCGAATCTGCGTTTCCAGAAAAGGGGCGTGAAGCGCAAAGCCGACACGACCACGCCCACCACCATGGGCCTGCCCCTCTCCCTGGGCGTGGGCGGTCTGGACATGGGTCTGGGTCTGGGCCTGCCCTGCGGCGACCCTCAGCTCACCCTCGCCGCCCTGGTGGCCGACACCAAGCAGGGTCTGACGCTCGGCCTGATGGGAGACGGTGCCACGCCCGCGCGGCGAGGAGGCAGCGGCCGGCCCATCAAGCCGCCGCGCAAAGACCTGCCCGACTCGCAGCTGCAGCACCAGCCCGTGCGGCGCGGGAAACTGGGCCAACAGCTGCGCTACTGCAGTGCCATCCTGAAGGAGCTGCTGTCCAAGAAGCACGCGGCCTACGCCTGGCCCTTCTACAAGCCCGTGGACGCCACCTCGCTCGGCCTGCACGACTACCACGACATCATCAAGTGCCCCATGGACCTCAGCACGGTCAAGGTGCGTCCCGCCGGCTCACTAGAGGGCGCCGTGTGACGCGTGTGTCTCCGCAGAGGAAGATGGACCACCGCGAGTACAGAGACGCGCTGCAGTTCGCCGCCGACATCAGGCTCATGTTCTCCAACTGCTACAAGTACAACCCGCCCGAGCACGACGTGGTGGCCATGGCCAGGAAGCTACAGGTGCGAGAGCCAATCAGCAGACACCGCCACTAAACACAACTACCCGTTTACATTACATTATTGTTTGAGTCATGGATGTAGAATGTGACATTTGCAGAATATAAGAGAGGATTTATTTTGTCAGCTGCTCTGAGGCCTGTAGGTGGCGCTGCTGCTCTCGCTGGTCATAGATAATGGATGGATAGATGGATGTCAAATTGAGAAACAGAGAAAGTGAGTCAGAGAGAGACACAAAAATAGACACGGATAGAAATAACGAAAGAGACAGTCCGATAGATAGATAGACAGATAGACAGATAAGACTTTATTAATCCCACTAAGGGAAATTTTTGTGTTCAGCAGCAGCAAAAAAACAGAAACAAAAGAAACAATTTAAAGGACAGCAGTGAAGGCAAAAATGCAAACATCAAAGAGAACAAAAGAAAGAAACGACAATAAATAGTCATGTGACCTGACGCTCTCCCTCTCTCCGCAGGACGTCTTTGAGTTCAGCTTCGCCAAGATGCCGGATGAGCCCCTGGAGCCCCTCCCACCCGGCGGCCTGGGCGGCTCCTCCTCTTCCTCCTCCTCCTCTTCCTCGTCAGAGAACAACCTGAGCAGTGAGAGTGAGAGCGAGAGCAGCCAGAGCTCCGATAGTGAGGAGGAGAGAGCCAACCGCCTCGCCCAGCTGCAGGAGCAGGTACACACACACACACACTCACACACACACACACACACACACACACTCCCTCTCACTCGCTCTTCTTGCAGCTGAGGGCGATGCACGAGCAGTTGGCAGCGCTCTCCTCCAACCCCATCCCCAAGCCCAAGAAGAAGAAGGAGAAGAAAGACAAGAAGAAGAAGAAGAAGCCGGAGAAGCACAAGCGGAGCAGGAGCGCGCCGGAGGACGAGGGCGTGGCACGGCCCAAACCCGCCAAGACGCCGAAGAGCCGCAGCGGCCGCGCCCTGAGCAGGAAGTCCGGCAAGAGCAGGTGAGTGTCCCGCCCCCTGCTCCGCCCCAGCCCCACCCCCCACGCTGACGCCGCTCTCAGGTCCTCCAGGAAGCCGGCGCCTGACCCCCTGGCCACGCCCCCCGCTGGCCTGACGCCGCACTACGACTCCGAGGAGGAGGAGGAGACCAGCCCCATGAGCTACGACGAGAAGCGCCAGCTCAGCCTGGACATCAACCGCCTGCCGGGCGAGAAGCTGGGCCGCGTGGTGCACATCATCCAGGCGCGGGAGCCCTCGCTGCGGGACACCAACCCCGAGGAGATCGAGATCGACTTCGAGACGCTGAAGCCGTCCACGCTGCGCGAGCTGGAGCACTACGTCACCGCCTGCCTGCGCAAGAAGCCCCGCAAGCCCTCAGGTAACAGCTGTCAGGCCACGCCCCCAGGCCACACCCCGCTCACGCCCCCTGCCGTTACAGCGCCCATAAAGGGGGCCGCGGGGAAGTCCCGTGAGGAGCTGGCGCTGGAGAAGAAGCGGGAGCTGGAGCGGCGCCTGCAGGACGTCAGCGGGCAGCTCAACTCTGGGAAGAAGCCCGCCAAAGCCAAAGGTGAGGAGAGGAAGGGGCGGGGGAGGAGTCACGGCTCTAACCTGTGCGTGTGGGTGTGTCCTCAGCAGCGTCGTCCCTCCCCTCGGCGGAGAAGGCGGGCGGGTTGGACTCGCACCTGGTGGCGTCTCGTCTCAGCGCCAGCAGCTCCAGCTCTTCAGACTCTTCGTCCTCCTCTTCCTCCTCGTCCTCCGACACCAGCGACGCCGATTCTGACTGAGCAGCACGCCATTTGTATATACGTGTACAAAGATATAAATATCTATTTTTCTTTTATAAAGAAGAATTTTAAGCATTTCCTTGTTGGGGAAGCAAAGACAAAGTCAGCTGATTTCCTTTATGGAGCTGTTTTTTTTTTTTTTTTTTTTTTTTTCTCTACGTTTTCTGTTGAACTCGGCTCGCATGAGCGCGCGTGACGTCACTTCCTGTGGTTCCCGGGGCGACGCTTGAAGCTTCGAGCGTCTTCCGCGCTGGTTCTGTCGTCGGTTTGTTCCGAGTTTTTGTCTGGTTTTGTTTTATTTTGGTTTCTTCGCCCAGAGAACTGAACGCACCCTTCTCATCGGCCGTGCTGTGATCCTCAGTTTCAAAATAAAAGCCCGGCACGTCCGCCGCCTCGCGTCCTGGAGCTGTGTGGCTTTGCTCTGGTTTAGCCCTTTTAGTATGTGGCTGGTTTTTCTCCACAGCTTTGTTTTTTTTTTTAAACTGATGAACCCGGAGCTGAAGGCGTTTCAGCAGAAGTTTGTGCAGCGTAAGTGAATAAAGGGTGAAACGTCTTGATCCGCCGCCTGAGCGTCTCTTCATTTCCATTAAACCCGTTCAATTTAGTTCCATTTTGGATTTAACTTGTTTAAGCGTGAACAGACTACAAACTAATTTTCAATCAATTAGATTGAGTGTGTCAGTTTTATAACCCCTCCCCACATTTTGTCCATGGGCTAATAGTGTAAATGTCCCGATCTTAATGAACCCCCTTGACCACTAGGAAGGTGCCCTAGAAGTTAAATCAAACTATGAATCTTACTAATCGCCTATAACTTATATAAGTAGTAACTAATCTATCCGCTCAGTTTTATTGCATCCATCACGCTGACTAAAGGTTTCCTCCTCGCCCTATTGCGCTTTTACGGACGTTGGTACAGTATTTATTACACGTGTATTAGCGCCCTCTGGCGGACACGTGTGTGCACTGGCAGTGTGCACTGCTGATCAACATGGCGGCGCCCTGCCGTCTGGTTTCCAGACTGACCCTTGTCACTGGTGAGTTTAATACATTTCTGATTTCACCATGCGTTTGTATTTTCTGCCAGTTGGAGGATTAAAATGTTCATTATCCATCTGTGCTCGACAAAACAGTCGGTCGTGTTTAAAATTGAATAAACCAGCCAACCCGTACTTGAATTTAATGTAACGTTTAATTGTGGCCAAACGACACCGTTTACGTTAACTGAACTGATCAAAGTTAAATTAAACTTTTTAAAGTAAACATGATTTTTTTCGCTAAATAAACGCGAGATGTTTTAGTAACGTCAGCGCGTTTTGTTTTCACTGTAACGGACCCCAAAGGAAGTTCGTGTTATTGTGTCATTTGATCGATCTTCATTTGTTGTGCAAGATGAGTATGACTTTTAGTTTGAAATGTGATCGAGTGGTTTTGAATTTCCAGCCTTATGCGGGTTTACGATACGAGCGTTATTCACGGTGGCAACAGTTTATTCATTTATTTTCAATGTGTTTTTTTGTTATGAACCGTTTGTCAAGAATAAAAAAAATCAAAACCTTCAGTCAAGAGCCTTCCTGAACATAAAGAATAATCATATCTATTTAATCACATCAATATAGATTCTTTAGTTCAATAATGTGACTAGTTCATGTTTGAATCTAACGAGATTTATTAAATCAGTGCAACACGATTGTTGTGTTAAAAGTGTCTGATCCGCCTCAAGCCTTTATTACTTTTTGTTTCACAGTTTGTTTATCGTCAGTTTACAGTGACTTAAATAAAAAATGTTTTTCAAATAATTTAATGAATTCAAAGATACACTAGATAATACATGATTTGATCACCAGGTGGCAGCAAATATCCGCTCCATTGCTTTTCCACTGCAGTGACCACCAGGGGAGCCGCTCCGAATTTAGAAAAAGTTTTTTCACATTTTCATTAAAAAAAATTGTTCTGGAGATATAGTGGGAAGAACAGTAAAATGTCTACTCAAATTTCAAAGTTAAGGGTTGTCTGGTGGGCTGCTTGATTGTGGCGTGGTAAATTGTTGTTTCAAATTTTAACCCTTTCCTCTTAAGCACCTTGAGTCTAAAATAAAATGAAAACATTTTTTTTGCTTTCTTATTTTTAAGAGAACTATCATGTAGAATCAAGAATTTCTTTTTATTTAAGCTTTCCTTCTGGTTCCCTGCATTGCTGTCCATCCCAGTGACCGAAAGGTCGTGACCCCTATGAGCCACACCCCTAAATATACACGTTTACTTTTGAGTAGGAAGTGACATCACTACACGTGTTTACATTAACAGGAGGTGGGCGTGGCATCGGCCGGGCTGTTTGTCAGAGGTTCGCCTCAGAAGGAGCTTCAGTGGTCGTGGCCGATCGCAGTGAAGAATCAGCCAATCAGACGCTGGCGCTGCTGTCACGTGACCACAGGGGTCAGACACACGCTGCCCTGGAGGTGGACGTTTCATCCAAGGAGAGCGTGGAGAAGCTAGTGACGGAGATACAGGTGTGTGCACGACTGCTCACCAGTGCAGGAGTCAACGTCTGTGTGTGTGTGTGTGTGTGTGTGTGTTTCAGCTGCGCTTCTACCAGCCTCCGTCTGTGTGTGTGAACGCGGCAGGAATCACGCGGGACGACTTCCTCCTCAGGATGAAAGAAGACGACTTTAACACCGTGCTGTCTGTCAACCTGAAGGTGTGTGTGAGTGTGTGTGTGTGTTTGTGTGTGTGTATGATGCTGTGTGTGTGTGTGTGTCAGGGTTCGTTTCTAGTGACTCAGGTGTTCTCGAGGGCGCTGGTCTCCGCTGGCGTCTCCAAAGGCTCCATCATCACCGTGGGCAGCATCGTGGGAAAGGTGTCGCCTTCGCTACACACACACACACACACACACACACACACACACACACGTGTACATTACGGTGCAGTACGTTCATCTGTGTGTGTGTAAGGTTGACTTGGATAACGACACGTTTATTAATATCTGTAGTTACTCTAGAGCTTTTCAGAAATAATTTTTACGTCACAATGACACAATGAAGAGTGTGTGTGTGTGTGTGTGCGTGTGTGTGTAGGTGGGGAACATCGGTCAGGTGAATTACTCCTCTTCTAAAGCAGGAGTAGAAGGACTGACCAGGACAGCAGCCAAAGAACTCAGCAGGTGCGTGACATCATCATGACATCACACACACACACACACACACACACACACACACACACACTGTGGTGGCTGTTTCAGGTTTGGGATCCGTTGTAACTGTGTTCTTCCTGGGTTCATCACGACGCCCATGACAGAGACGGTTCCACAGAAGGTGCTGACACAGGTGAGGGTGAGGTCAAAGGTCAAGGGTGAGTGTGAGTGTTTGACCTCCTGTGTCCCGCAGCTCGTCTCCATCATCCCGATGCAGCGGATGGGAGACGCCTCAGGTGCTTCATCATCATCATCATCATCATCACTGCTGAGTCAGCTACTGTAACACTCTGTGTGTGTGTGTGTGTGTGTGTGTGTGTGTGTGTGTGTGTGTGTGTGCAGAAGTGGCTGATGTTTGTGCGTTTCTGGCGTCTGATGACAGTTGCTACGTCACTGGAACCAGTGTAGAAGTATCTGGTGAGTAACTACTACTCTAGTGTTACAATCACTCTCTCAGTCTCTCTCACACTCACTTTCTCTCTCTCAGGTGGACTATTCCTCGGCTGACACACACACACACACACACACACACACAATCTACACATCACTTTTGGATTGTATTCTGATTGGTCTGGTCATTTTATTGTGATTCCTAATTAAAATGTTTACATTTTCTAATCAGATTCAAATAAACATGCAATGAAATGTATTTTACAAACGTCCAACATTAAAACATGTGGTGGTGGGGCATGCAAGAAAGAGGGTGCATGCGAGAAAAAATATATTTTGTGTATATTAAAGATTAATATACACAATAATTGTATATGGTGTCTGTTTGATGTCAGACAGACAGACATTTACGTGTGATTTAATGGAACGTTCAGATCAGAGGGTTTAACATTTAGGGCCAAACCTGCTGTGATTATTTCATGTCAGCGAGTGTCTTTTGTTTGAGTGATCATTTTAACGCATCTTTTAATAAAAGATAACAAAAATCTATTTTTGTTTATGATTTTATGTTTATGAAGTAATTTATTTGACAGTTGTGAAATGAACATGCGATCTAATAATCACACCAACAAACGGCTCCAGATTCAGAATGTTGCTGTGTCGCAGTGGTTTGTACTTTTGCCTCGCGGCTAAAATGACCGGGATCAAAGCCTGATGTTTTCATAGATTCTAACTAATAAAAAATCTACTTCTCTTTTTAATTGTGATAATGTGTGTTTATTTTTTTTCATGAATGATGGAAAATTAAGAACAGGTTATATGTAATTATACAAAATAAAAATGTATCAATACACATTTCAAAAAAACAAACTAAAATAGAAAGTCACAGTGGCTTAGCGGGTTGTGCAGTAATATCACAGCTGATCGTGAGTAAGATCGAAGCCTGGCTGGTTCATCGTCACAACTACTAGATTTAGATGTCTGCGCCTGATAAAGCGTCCTTGTTGAAATGCAGTTGTCTGGTCGTCTCTTTAATACGCATGCGCATATTTGCGCTCGAAAACCTTGAAACTCATGAATGAGAAATATTTTATTCAACAATGTTCTGGTTAAACAAGCAAGCAAATTGTAAACTAAAAACAAAAGTACTTTCCTTTTCAACAGAAGAACTGGCTACACACTAACCCTAACCTGTCTGTAAAAACGCCATATAACGTGAAACTTACGTTCACGCGTTATAATCTTCGTGGTTTTACTAAAAAATCAGTTTTACTTCAGGGTTTCTCCATTAAATTGTTAAAATGAGACTTAAACAGCTGTGTGACTGTAAGAGACCTGCTTCTCTCGCGCATTTCCTGCTACTGAAAACACCTGGTGTGTGATGATCACCTGCTGCGGCCAATCACCGGCTACGGCCAAACACCTGCTGCGGCCAATCACGACGCTGATTAGCGGGAGAAACCGTAGTCACGTGACGTTGTCCATTTCAGCATAATGGCATAGTGTGTTGGTTTGTTTGGAGGAGAGTTTGTTAGAGTAAACAATGGTTATCTAATTTACATCACCCCACAATTATTTACTTGTATAAATAAATGTCTCATAAAAACGGCAGGCTTCGATCTCGGTCAAGTTTAGCTGTGATATTATAGCACAACCCGCTACACCACTGTAACATTCGGGTCTCCAACCATTTAAATTATTGTTTACATATTTTTCGCTTTGTTTATTGATATATTTGATCAATTATGTATACTGGCATTTATTATGCATATATTATAATTAAATATTATAATATATATATAATATTTATAATATCAATAATTATAATTTAGTTGTCGTCACTGCGCCACAGAAAAATTATGCGCATGAAGTGGTTTGTTGACATAAATATTATCAGAGATTAATTGACATTTCACAAAGTACAAAAATGAATTTTTTGAAAAAATCTTCCAAAAAATGGTGTTATCTTTTATTAAAAGACGCTTTCAAATGAGACAGGCTTGACTGTCAGTTCTCTTAGTGGTGATTTGATTACACGACCCACTACGTCACTCAAACAGAAGAGACACAAACTGAAAAAAACACTTTTTTATATGTCACCTTAAAAAAAAGACACCAGGCTATGATCTCCGCCAGCCTTTTGCCGACGTAAAATAATTTTTTTTTTTAAAACAAAAGCATTTTTTTTCCAGAAAACAATAAAATCACGTTTTGCTCTTGGAATCTTCAGCGCCTCCAGGAGGAACAAACAGGTGCGTTTCACATGTTCAAGCTTCTCGTCCGGGTTTCATGTACATGTTTAATAATGAAGAAGGTTATTACAAACAGTAATTACAGAGGAATACCACCGTTTCTACCTCAGCACCGGGTTGTTGTTTCACACAATAAATAGAATAAAATATTTCTGTACAGGCGGCTGTAATGTCCGGGTGACGGAGACTGACGAGATTGTGATGGTTTAACTTTACCTTTCTCTCTGTGGTGGATTAGAACAGCATCTCCAGATCTCATACACTTGTACACAGTATAAATCAGACACTCGGTGGCTCCTCGGCTCCTTCAGGCCTGTGGTTCTTCTGGACAGGAGCAGTGGCGCCCCCTGAAGGCCGGGACGAGGAGCGGGACGGAGGAGGAACGTTCTCCTCTGCTTCAGAGCTGGAGCTTCTCCCTCCATGTGCTCGTGTGCAACTTGGTTTCACAAAAACGGTGTGTGTAGGTGTGTGTGTGTGCGTGTGTGTAGGTGTGTGTGTGTCGTCATCTGCTGTGCTTTATCCCAGGAAACACACGGGTCCCACTTCAAACCCAAACTTCTGATTGTCCTTCCCAAAGTCAGTGACCCGGAGGTCCGTCAGAGGAAGCTGCTCCACCTGAGGAGTGTTGACCACCAGCACCGTCCGCGCCGGACCCTTGCCCAGCTGAGCACACACACAAGAACACCAGGTTAAAACCACACACACACACACACGCACACACACACACCGGCTAAAGCAACAACAACTTCCATGTACAACAACACTTAGTCACTGTACGCTGTATCTTTATTTTACTGTATTTTCTTTGTATTTTATTCCTAATTTAACTTTATTTTACTGTATTTCTATTGTATTTTTATATTTTTATCCTCATCTTCATAAGTTTTTTTGCATTTTATTCCAAATTTATTTTTTTTTGACTGTATTTTTATCCTCATCTTCATTGGTTTTTTTTGTATTTTATTCATATTTTATCTTTATTTTAATGTGTTTTTATTGTATTTTTGGGGACTTTCCTGTACATACCATTATTACATAGTTTATACTGTACATATATTTATTTATTTATATACATATACTATGTAATGGTATACTATATATACATATACTATGGACCAAAGGTTTTTTTAGAGTATGAAAATGAATTTCCCCAAGGGGATGAAGAAAGAATTTCTGATTCTGATTATATTTTTTTATTGTAGTTTTTATTATCTTCACTTTAATTGTTAGACACCTTAAACTGAACACTTTAACACTTTCTCGATCACTGAGTCACTGTTTTACTCACTGTTTTTACATTATTTGATAGTTTTTTTATCTTAATAATTTTGAATTTGTATTCATATGAAATTTGGAGAATTTCCCATAGGAGAGGAATAAAGAATTCCTTATCTACAGTATTTTATTGCATTTCTATTTTTTATCTTCATTTTATTGTATTTCCTCCGTCCCTTTGTTTAAATACTGGAACAATCGAGAAATAAATTTCACTACATTTTGTATAATGCGTATGTGACAAACACAGTTAGTAAGTGTGCACGTACGGAGCATCCGTCCTCCAGGGCTTTGATGTAGGGGCTGCTGCTGAAGCTCAGCTCCTGGTCATCAGCTCCGCGGAAGCTCAGCGCCTTGTGGAAGCTGCTGTGATGTGAGCGGTCACTCCAGGCCACCGAGCGCAGGCAGTGGTAGGTGAAGTTCTGCCGGGCCTGAACACTCAGCAGCCTCAGGAAGCCCAGCTGAACCGCTCCCACCGGCGCCCCGGCCGAGTCCACGTACCACAGCTACACACACACACACACACACACACACACACACACGTGTCTCTGCTCTGGAGCTTCTGGAAGGTTCTGCTTTTCTCACCTTGCTGCCGTCACTGAACTGACTGAACCAGGACCCGGGCTTCTCTCTGGGCCACGAGCTCATCTTCACCTGACACAACACAATCACATGTACCACATTTATGCCACTATAACACCATGATTTTGCAGGCACAAAATACAAATTTAAAAAATTGTTTTTTTTATTTTTTGTTCCTGGCTAAATTACGTAAATTTTCTCTTCATAACACAATTTTACAAGAAACCTAACTTGTGACTCGTATAACTTCACTGTCGTTTTACATAACAATAATAAAAAATTCAAATATAAAAAACTTTGTTTATCCCCAGGGGGGAAACTGCTTTCAAATAGAAGGTTCTACTGAGAAATCTATTGTAGCCATCAGAACTACACCTCCCATAATCCTTCACTGCTCACTCTGTGACAGTGAGGCTTTAGCTCCCATGAGCCTTTGCACTAAAGCTGACGGAGCTGAGTATCTGTTAGACGTAAATATTAGAAGACTATTGTTTTATTATTTAACTATTATTATTTACATATTAGAAAACTTTGTTTATTTCATAATTTTGTTCATTTCTGAACCATTCTTTCATTTTACGGTCAGAGGGAGCTGCAGCCAATCCCAGTAACACTGAATTTATGGCCGAGACACACACACACGCCTACAGACAACTTTTCAGACACATGTGTTTTCTTTTACTTTCAACTAGATCATTTTGTAGTGATATCCATATGTCCCTCTATCGCCCCCTGTGGCCTGGAGACTCACGTGCTGCAGGTCTTTGGCGGGAAACAGGCAGGTCTCTCCTCCGGCAGTGAAGTTGCAGAAGACCCTGAAGGAGTCGCGGGAGCAGCCCTGGTTGGGGTCGATCCAGTACTCACCTGAGGGGCGAAGCACAGTGAGTGGGGGCGGGGCAGGCGGAGCGGAGGCGGGGCCACACGTACCGTCCGGCAGGTCCGGCTGACTCAGCTGCAGGTCCTGACACGTCCGCGCCGGACTCTCCACCGTCCCCAGCGGGAAGCGCATGCCGTCGATCTCCAGCCGCAGCGAGTCCAGCGAGCCCAGGATCTCCTCCATCCCCTCTCCACCCGTCAGCAGCTCCACACCACCCACCACACCCGCCTCAGCCTCCGACTCCAGCTTACTGCCGTCCACCGAGCGCTTGGACTTCTTAGGGGTGGAGAAGGGCAACGGCTGGATGGTCTCACCGGGGGGTCCCTGATAGAGAGAGAGAGGGCAAGAGAGAAAGAGAGAGAGAGAGAGGGCGTGAGAGAAAGAGACAGAAAGAGAGAGTGAGAGCGAGCGAGTAAGAGAGACAGACCGAGAGAGAGCGAGAGAGAGAGAGAGAGAGAAAGAAAGACAGAGAAAGAGTGACAGGGAGACAGAAAGAGAGACCAAGAAAGAGAGAGAGAGAGACCAAGAGAGAGAGAGAGAGAGGGCGAGCGAGAAAGACAGAGAGATAGAGAGAGAGACAAGAAGAGAGAGTGAGAGGAAAAAGAAAAGCGAGAGAGAAGCGCAGAAACAGAGAGACAGACACACACAATGACAGACAGATCACAGAGAGAGAGAGAGAGAGAGAGAGAGAGAGAGCAAGAGATAGAGCGAGCGAGAGAGAGAGAGTGAGAACATCCTTCACTGATCTTCACACAGACGTGGGGTGAGGTAAACGCACCGGGGGTCCCGGGGGTCCCTGCACACCCTTTTCTCCCTTGGGACCGGCTCCACCCTGCAGACAAGCATCATCTCAGTGTGAGCGAGAGAAAGGTTTGCTCAGCATCACGAGGCTCCTGATCTACTCACCGAGGCTCCTTTCACTCCTTTAATGCCCCTCGGACCCTGTAAAACAAACCCCGTCAGAAGGATGCTGAGATGTGTGGTACCTTCAGTCAGGTGTGTGTGCGTACGGGGGCTCCGGCGGATCCTCCGGGGCCGAGAGGGCCGCTCCCTCCAGGAATCCCCTGAAACCAGACACACACGGTGAGCTTCTGAAGAGCAGACCACCACCAGAACATCTCAGCACACGCACCGTTTCTCCCTTCACTCCGTGGGATCCTTGGGGTCCAGGCTGACCCCGGTCTCCCTTCTCTCCTTGTTCTCCCGGGGGTCCGATCAGACCGATCATACCTGAGTGTCCCTTCTCCCCTTTGGCCCCGGGGTCTCCACGTAGACCCGGCAAACCTGACGGACCCTGCAGGTGGATCACGCTCTCTTAAGATGGTGTAAATCTCTTAATGAAGAAGTGTGATGTCAGTGTAGTGTACCAGTGGTCCGGGCGGCCCAGTGGGACCAGCAGAACCTGGAGAACCTTGTTCACCCTGAGACGATCAAACAGTTACATCAACACACAATATTATTCACGATAACGAAGGTGTAACGAAGATCGACGCACCACTGATCCGGGTAATCCCCTCAGACCGTCTGTGCCTGGCTTCCCAGCGGAACCCTGTGGACCCACGGGGCCCGTTTTTCCCGGAGGCCCTTTGGCTCCTGAATCGCCCTGTGAAGAGACGATGGAGAGGATGATGAGAAAGACGTGAGACAGACGTCTGAGTGGTGATGTCATCATGCCTTGCTTCCTTTCTCCCCCTGACGGCCCTCCGGACCCCGGGTTCCTGAAGGCCCCTGAAACATCAACAGTCAGCTGAAGTCCATTAGATCTCCAGAGCGGATCTTACTCTCTTCCCCAGTGGTCCGGGTGGTCCGTTCTCTCCGGTGGGTCCAGGTGACCCCTGCGGGACATGAAGGTCACACATGTAGTGGACACGAGCAGTGAGGTGCAGAGACGGCTTCTCACCGCTTCTCCTTGCTCTCCATCTTCTCCTCGCTCGCCCTTGGCTCCGTCCTGACCCTGAAACACAGGAGACGTCCAGCGCTCAACACATACTGTATGCACAGAGAGACACGGGGGGCTTCATACTCGTGGTCCGACTTCACCAGGTGGTCCGGGGTCTCCAGGAAATCCAACAGGGCCCTGAAAGCCAGAAGGTTCCGGAGGTCAAGGTCAAGCGGAGCGTGTTTGTCAGACGATCATACGTACGGGATTCCCTTTGGGCCCGTCGTCACCCGTTGGCCCCTTTCCTCCGCCTGGACCCGAGGTGCCAGGCTGACCCGCCTCACCCTTCTCGCCGCGCTCTCCTCTCGGACCCTGTCATCCCACATGAGCGTCATGAGAGGCTTGACGAGCCAGAACCACCGTATCTCACCATTTTCCCTGGATCTCCTCCGACTCCTGGAGGACCGGACTCCCCGGGCTCACCCTGTCACACACACACACACACATCGTGATCAACCCGTCTGTGAGGGGACACAATGTGTGTGTGATGAAGACTCACCTTCTCTCCGGAGGGACCTGGGTTACCCAAACCTCCGGGTGGTCCTTGTGTGCCCTGAGAAGCAGAGAACATCCATCAGAAGCAGAGCAAGGCTGTGGACAGTGTGCGAGGCAGTGATGCGTACGTCAGCTCCGTTGGGACCGGCTGGACCGCGGGGGCCCGGGGGACCTGGAGGCCCCTACAGGACAACACCAGTGTCACAAACACACCACAACACCAGACTCCACAGACCTGACACTCACCAAGGGCCCGACGTCCCCGGTCTCTCCCTTCTCGCCCGAGGGGCCCGGCAGACCCTAAGGAACAGAACATCAGATCGACTGGTGAACTACACACACGAGACCCGACAGAACCGCTTCCACAGCACCTGCAGTCCGATGGGGCCCGGAGCCCCGGGGAACCCTCTCGTCCCCTCGTCTCCCTTAGAACCGAAGGGCCCTTGCTGACCTCTGGCCCCCGTCTCCCCGTCAGCGCCCTGCAAGAGGAAGAGGAGCGAGCGGTGAAGACTCGGGTTCTAGTGTTCTAGTGTACGGGTTCTAGAGACTCACCGCAGCTCCAGGCTGACCGACCGGACCACCCGTCCCCGGAGGACCAGGAGGACCCTGAGGACACACACACACACATGTTACACCACAGACATGAGGACCTCGAGAAGGTGTTACTGGAGCGGCGGGTTCTCACATGTTCTCCTTTAGATCCTTTAGCTCCTTTCTGTCCCGGCTCGCCCCCCTCACCCTAAAGAGAGAGAGACAGACAGACAGAGAGAGAGAGAGAGAGAGAGAGAGAGAGAGAAAGAGAGTCAGTATGGACTGGTCCAGTGACTGTGATGATGGAGTAGCACTGGCCTTGTCTCCATCCTCTCCAGAAACACCAGGAGGTCCTGCGGGACCCGGGAGCCCGACCGGCCCCTGGATACCGTCTCGTCCGGCCGGTCCGATCGGACCTTTCTCCCCCTGCGGCATCAGATGGTGTTAGAGACTCTTGGCCTGCGTTACACACACAACAGTCACGCACCGGAACTCCTTTCTCCCCTGCGGCTCCGGGAGGCCCCTGAGGTCCAGGTCGTCCTGGGGGACCGACACCACCCGCAGTACCAGCCACTCCTCGCTCTCCAGACGAGCCCTGCAGAAGCCACACATCTTGATATATATGTACATTATATATATATATATACGACACATGTTCCCATGAGCACACACCGGGGGTCCGGGGGGACCAGCAGGGCCCTCATTTCCTTTCAGTCCTCCACCACCCTTAAAAATAAAAGCCAAGTTAATATTTCTGCAGATTGTATTTGGCTTGATTGAGGGTCTCACGGGTGTCCCGGGCAGTCCTCGCTCTCCTGGGAACCCTCTCAGACCAGGGGGTCCGTCTTTCCCGGGGCCACCAGGGGGGCCGGGGTCTCCTTTAGTTCCCTCTTTGCCAGAGGGACCGGAAAGACCTTGTTCACCGGGTGGTCCTGGGGGTCCGGAGTGGCCGCGCTCGCCCAGGGGGCCCGTCTCACCCGAGGGGCCCTGAAGAAAAGCCACATTACAAAGGGATTTCAGATGTTTAGGATTGTGAAAGCAAACGCTGTGACGGAAGCACTCACCTGAGGCCCGACCACGCCCGGCGGTCCGGGTGGTCCAACCTTGCCCTGGAAACCCTGCAGACGCAATGACACCCTGAATTAGGCCCTGAATGAACACGGACTCGCCCTTGTGAGACACGCACCACTTCTCCTCGCTGTCCGGGGTGACCCGGGAGCCCGTCCTTGCCCGGGGGTCCCTGCACGACACAACACACACACACGTCAAACATACAACACACACCGCCTCAGTGTTTAATGTAAAGCTGCGGGTCGTACCGGGGGTCCCTTCGGCCCGGGGAAGCCGTTGACACCTTGTGGTCCAGGAAGTCCCTGAAAAATGTCCAAAAATAAATAAATGACAATGCAAAATGCTGCTGTTTTAGATATATATTTTTCTGTTTTTTACATATATTTTATATTTATCTTTAAATTAAACTTAATGCATGTTAAATATCAGTTAAATCAGAATCTGAATCTTTATTGGCGAAGTTGCAAGTGACAACAAGGAATTGAGTTTGGTCTGACTCTGCCTTTTCCACTCTATTTTGCAGATATTAAAATAAATATACAAATAAAAGAAAAAAAAGAAATTAAAAAAGAAAAGAAAAAAAATTGCGTTGAAAACAATAATTGTGTTGATTTGTTTACGATGTGCGCGGCCATCTTGGCCTTGAATGATAATCATCTGCCCAAACTGCACAGGAGACTGAGATAGTGGGCGGGGTCATTTAGTGGGTGTGGTTACAAGGGCGGGACTTAGACATACCCTCTCTCCTGGAGGTCCCGGGGGTCCGTCACTGCCTGATCCGCCCTGAAGCAACAGAAGCCACACCTCAGCTCTCACTCCCACCAATCACGGGAATAACACACGTACCTTAGGACCCGACTTCCCTGTGGAGCCCCGCGGTCCTCGCTGGCCCCTGGGACCCTAAAACAATCATAAACTTTAACACTTAAACACACCACATCATCACACACACTCAATAGACACGATGAGTGATAATTGATCATCTGATTGGATTCATTGATTAACCCTCCAAATATGTTCAGGTCAAATTGACCCGTGATCAAAGTTTAAAAAATATTTTAAAAATACTTATGAATTTTTCTATTATGTATGAAACTTCTCCTGCTTGTCTTATTTGGTGTAATCATCACATAAAAAATATAATGATTCAGTTCACGTATATGTATCATCACGCTACATGCTTATATTACAAAGAGAATGTGTGTGTGTCAAATTGAACAAATTCAAATTTTATTGGTCACGTACATATTATACGTGGTACAACATGTAGTAAAATGTGTTTTGATTATTCCAGAATTTTAACATTGGGATGGGGGAAATACAATAAAGTGTGGAAATGGGAAATACAATAAAATGAAAATATAGAATAGAAGTACAATGAATAAATATGAAAAAGATTAAATATTAAATATCAATAAAAAATACAAAATTATTCAGATAAAAATACTATCAAATAATGTAAAAAAAAAGTACAAAAACAAAAAGTGAGTGTAATAAAAAAAAAACAAAAAAAAGTGTTTTGTTAAAGTGATCAGTTAAAAGTGTTTTGTTTTTACGTTTAACACGGGTCAATTTGATCCAAACATAATTAAAGGTGCTTCTCACCGTCGGACCCCTTTGTCCCCTCGGCCCAGATTTTCCCAGCAAACCCTGTGAAGAAAGAGAAAAGTTGAGGAACGTGTCTCCACCGCCTCTCCACGCCGGAGCGCCGCTCACCCTCAAACCCTTCTCTCCGTTGGCCCCCGGGAATCCTGGAAAGCCGAGCGAGCCCTAGAGAGAGAGCGAGCAGCAGTGTGAGGAGAGCACGGGAACGCCGGGACTCTGCTTTACCTTGATTCCCTGTCTCCCGGGATAACCAGGAAGTCCGGGAACGCCGAGCTTCCCCTGCAGGGATTGAGAGGAGCGTGAGATTGAGAAGAGTGTGTGTCGTCTGCGTCTGACCAGCGTCACCAACCTTCTCGCCCAACACACCGATGGGGCCCAGCTCACCCGGGGGTCCCACACGACCCTTAGGCCCCTCGGGACCGTCCTCTCCTCTGGGGCCCGGCACTCCCACCTCGCCCTGTCATCAGAGCCGCGCGTCAGCAGAGTGTGTGTGTGTGTGTGTGTGTGAGTCTCGGACCCTCAGGCCTTTAACACCAAAGTCTCCTTTGATTCCAGGAAAACCGTCTTCTCCCTAAAGACAGACAGTCACGTCAAGCAGGTTCCTCAGCGTGAGGAGCATCTCCAGTCTCACCTTCTCGCCCTTGTGACCCTTCAGTCCGCGGATTCCTTGAGTTCCCTGAGGAGACCAGACCACATGATTCCCACCAGCTTCACAGCCTAAGATGAGCCATGCAGCAGGGTTCTGACCTTGATTCCACGAGGGCCCGGGTAGCCGAGAGACCCCTGAGGGCCGTTGGGACCCTGAAGAGGATCAGAAGAGTCACGGTGAGGAACCTTCACACAGCACAGGTAGATCTCCTCACCTGGTTCCCTTTGGTTCCTCCTGGTCCTTCTTTGCCCGGATGCCCCTGCGGGTCAGACAGCAGCTGTTAGCGGAGGCGGGCGTGGTGGGCGTGGCGGTGCGGGTTGGCACTTACCGGAGGTCCGTCGGCTCCTGGCATCCCCGGCAGACCCGGCTTCCCTGTGGAACCCTGAGGAACATCAGCATCACTGCTCGGCTCCCACAGGTGCTCTCGCCGAGGCTCTTACCTTGTCTCCGGGCGGTCCGATGGCTCCCTGGGGTCCCGCTGTTCCCTGTGGGAGAGGAGCAGTGTGAGACTGTGAGTGTGAGGTGTGTGTGGTGCGGGTCACCTGTGTGCCTGACGCCCCCTGCTGGCCCGGAGGACCCGGCTCGCCCTGAGGTCCCTGCAGAGGGCAACAACATCTCACGTTAATCAACATAATCGGTAATTAATCCGGGAGCATCGCACTGACCAGGTTTCCTTTAGCTCCGTGTGGACCGTCATTGCCACGAAGACCCTGAGGACCAAAAACATAGAACAGAATAGAATAGAATAGAATAGAATAGAATAGAATAGAATAGAATAGAATGCCTTTATTGTCACTGTATCACTTGGTTACAATGAAATTAGAGATAAACAATCAAAATTAAAATCTGAGATATTTACAAATTGAATGAAATAAAATATAGATATTATTATTATTATTATTTTTTTTTTTTTACTTAATATAGAAATAAAATGTATTAACACTACCGTTCAAAAGTTTGTGGTCACCTTATTTTTGAAAGAAAAGCACTGTTTATTTCAACGAAAATAATGTTAAACTAATCAGAAATACACTCTATACATCACTATTGTGGTAAATAACTATTCTAGCTGTAAATGACTGGTTTTTGGTGCAATATCTACATGAGTGTAACGAGGCCTAAACTGTCACTCCAGTGTTTTAATGCTACACAGTGTTTGCTGATTGTGTCAGAAGGATAATGGATGATTGTAAAAGCCTCGTTTGATCATGTTAACGCTGCTGGAAACTGTTTAGCTGGTTAAAAAAGATATGAACTAAAAAATAGAGAACTTTTGTGAAATTCGACCGTCTTTTCTTGTTCTTAGACATGAAGGCTCCATGTGAGAAAACACAACATTGTCTAGGTGACACCAAATGGTAGTGTATGTCTAGTTTAATATGAAACGCCCATAAATGTGTGAAAAGAGCAGATTTAACATAGTGACAGTAACGAACGACTCACGGGGGGTCCGGGGAGACCAGTCGGCCCTTTAGGTCCCAGTAACCCACGGGGTCCCTGCAGGATCACACACACACACACACACACACACCGAGATTACAGCCTGTCCTCATCAAAGCGTTCATATTAAGCCTGTGTGTGTGTGTGTGTGTGTGTGAGGAGGAAACCCACCGGTTCACCTGGGAGACCTCGGGGTCCCACGTCTCCATCATCACCCTGAAAACGACATGTTTAGATTGACGAGACTGACTCCAAGAGCATTTTGGAAAAAACACGATAGGAAACCACAACGCACCCGTTCTCCATCCTCTCCCGGGGGTCCTGGGGGTCCCATTCCTCCGGTCTGGCCCTGTAAAAGCAGTGTTTGGCTAATGACTCAGGCTCATTGCGTCCAGCAGATTTGACGGTCACTCACGCGGTAACCCTTATCTCCAGGTAACCCAGGGAGCCCGTCGAAGCCGCGGTCCCCCTACACACACACACACACACACACACACACATGACCCCCGCTGTATGACTGACCACACAGACGTCAGACCGGACCTTGATGCCCATCTCTCCAGGAGCTCCTCGGGCCCCGTCCGCTCCAGCACGACCCTGCGGACACATCAGACTCAGCACCGGCTGGACAGCGGTCACACACGTGTCCACTCACCCTGCGCCCAGCTTTACCAGGAGGTCCAGACAGACCCTGCGGACCCCTCGGACCCTGAAAGAGACAGAGTGAGGACGCGAGCGGAGGAGGAGGAGGCGGGGCTTCTGACCTGAGGACCGTGGTCTCCGCTCTCGCCCTTCAGGCCGGGACTGCCCGGGGTGCCCTGCGGAACACAGACGGGTCACTCTCTGATTACTGAGGTCAGCTGATGTGTGTCTCTCACCAGAGGTCCGGGACGCCCCGTGAAGCCCATGGGTCCGGACGCTCCCCTCAGCGCCGTCTGCACACAGAAGGTCAGAGGTCATGAGGGTCAGACACGCGTGTGCTGAAGCTGCTGCTCACCCGCGCCTGAGACAGGATGGCCTGCACTTGGACCTCTTGAGCAGACACCACTGGCCCTTTATCGCCCCCACTCTGTCCGAAGCGGAACTGCAGGCCAGAAGAGATCGGATGACGTGTGAGACCTTTGACCCCTGACCCTGGACATCGAGCGGTGATACTAACGGGAAGCATGACGGATGTTCCTGGTGGTCCGGGGACGCCGTCTGCTCCGGGGAGACCCGCTTTACCAGTCGGACCCTGTGGAGGAACATCAGACTGCATCATCTCAGGTCGTGGTAGAATCACCAGTGATGGGAATAACGGCGTTATAAATAAACGGCGTTACTTTTTTATCGCAATTTTACATTACCATTACTGACAAAAATGCTGCGCTACTATTATTGTGGCCACCGAAGCGGTTTTCGTCCGAGCTCAGGGACTTTTCCTCTGATGTGTGTTTGTGGGGGCGGGACATCACTGGTGATGGGTGTGTCTGTGCAGGCGGGGCAATTAAAAACGTGATGATTGGTTTATATTAAATGTCCATCATTTACCACCTGGAAGTATTGCGTTTGGTCACATACATGCGCTCGCCCAGCAGGAGTCAGCGATGAGCCGAAGAGATGAGCCATGGAGTTTAATTTTTCTAATTCTTTGCATCTCATTTTAATTTTCACTAGTAAGTGTACATTTTTGTTATTGTTATTTAATTTTGATACATTGTTAAGTGTCATATTGAGAGCAGAACACGTCTTGTTAAACTGTTTACTTTTGTGAATTTTATTTATTTACCCTTGTTATATTCCCTTAGAAGCATAATTTATATTTAAATGTATTTGTTGGCCAGTTGTGGTCTGTGCAATAAATATATGAAAAAAAAGTTATTGGTTATCTATTGTGATTTATTATTCACTATACTACTGATAATATTTACTAAATACAAATTCACGCTCAGAAATTTGAATTTGATAGGCGTATCTCGTATTGTCCTGCCACAACAATATTACATTAGTGTAGATTAATGTACAGTGCTTTATAATAATAATAATAATAGTAATAATAATAATGACAATAATAATACAATATTTAATAATTGTCCATTTCATTCATTTAACATATTTAATATTGACAGCAGCCAAATTATTTGACAAATAAAAAAAGTAAAGCAATAGTTACTTTCCCTGGTAATTAGTTACTTTATATAACAATGTAACTCAATTACTAATTCGCAACTAGTAAAAGTAACTAACGTGCCCGACACTGAGAATAACCTGTGAAGAGTCCTCACTCACCCTCTCACCGGGGTCTCCGACAGATCCAGGGGGTCCGTGAGGGCCCGCGGGGCCAGGGAGACCCTGCAGCACACACACATTCAGCAGGGAACATCAGAGCGGGACGTCCTGCTGAGGTGGATCTGCACTTACTGCTGGTCCTTCTGGTCCTGGTGGTCCTTCAATCAGCATACCCTGAAGAGCCCGAGCACAGAACACTCGTCACACACACACAAACACACACACACACACGCAGGAGTGACGGACTCACAGGCTCCAGCACAGCAGGTTCTCCCTTCTCGCCCTTGAAGCCCAACACCGAGGCCTGTGGGAAACACACATGTAGCCAGAAGAGCGAGCAGTCAATACACACGCCGCAGGTCTGGTATAGTCGAAGCTCACAGCGGTGAAGAGACGGAGCAGTGGATTACTTTAAGAGTAAAGTGACGGAGCTTTATTCACTCTGACGTCACTCACTTCTGCGTCTCCACGTCAGATTCGCCAGGTGAACGACTCTGAGCGAGTGATTCTGAGGAGGTTTAACCTGACGTCTCCTCTGGACCGGCTTCTGACCCGCTAAAGCACTTATCTGTGGATCCGAGCTCACGCAGACACGTCCGTCCCGTACCAGACGTGACTTATTCTGACCAGCGGTCCAGGACACTGACCAGAGCAGAGGAATCCTGACACGCCTCGTCACGCATGCCTTTAGATTTAGTTTATCTGGTGTCTTGTGTTATATTTCAATAGTTTCTTGCCTTCTATATTTTGGACCATATTTTAATATATTGTAGTTATTTATATTGGTTATTCAGTGTGTATATTTGACCATTATCTCATCTTTCCTTTTGCACCCAACAGAGTAGCAACACTTCAATGACAATGGTACATGATACAGTGACAATAAAGGCATTCTATTCTATTCTATTTTATTTTATTCTATTCAATCCTATTCTATTTTTTATTGTTTTTTCATTTTAATTATTTATTATTGTTGTTATTATTATTATTTATTATTATAACTTTAATTATTATAATTTCCATATTTCAAATGTATTTTTATTCTATAGCGTTGATTTTCGTGGTCTAGCACGTTATTATTAGCAGTACCATATTGTCCTTTACTGGAGAGAAAACTAATCACATACTTTTACTCATGTTTAACTTCATAAACCACATCATATAATCTAGGTATAAGACAAAAATATATACATTACAAAGATATATACATATATAATACGTAGATATTTCCGCACCTGGATATTAACCGTTCTAATTACTGTTATTACTGTGGCTATTAAAACGTCCTAATTATTAAACCGAATTTCCTCACAATACACTTGCGATTCCTCTGCAGGTGTGAAGGAGTGACGAAGCAAATTCGTTTTCAGCTGGCGAGTGTTTGGCGTGAAAGAGAATTTGCCGGAAGTCTGACTTACGCCTCCCTCGTCCGTCACGGCGGAGAGGGCGGGGCCCAGGCCTTCCTCAGGCTTGCTCTCGCCGGCCGGCTGGATGTAATCCTTGTACGAGTAGTCGTACTCCTTCAGGCCGAAGTCGCTGGTAATGTACTCGTCAGTGTAGGGGTCGTCCGGAGAGTCCGACCCCCCGTCTACACCTGCCTTGCTCGGCTCCGTGAGATCCTGCGGCGGCCCGTGAGGAAAGGACGAGAGACGGGAAAAATCACAAGTGAGAGGAGGAGAGCGAAAGAGAAGAGGCTGATCTCACCCGATGCTCCTCGAGCACCAGAGACTACGGCTCTATCACCACTCACCATCTCTCTGTGTAATCTTACTGGCCTTTACGGCTTGTCCATTGCCAAAAACTACACATCTAGACTAAACTAAACACAGGCGTCTATGACCCGGTCTGCTCTGCGCATTAGTTCCGCTTTTAGCTGGAAACAGAAATGGAGGCATTTCATATTTGCAGCGTTCAAGATTCGAATCCTATATCAGCGGCTCGTGATGCAGGAGCAGAGTAAATCTTGAGGCGAGTGTGAGTAAGCTGGTGTTTCACCTGAGTTACCTGCTCCACGCCCTGTTCACGCCCACCGGCCTCGGTCGGGGAGGAGTTAGCGCCCTCTGCGGGGGTGTGGTCGACCTCGGCAGGATCTAGGTCCTGATTGGATGAGGCGGGAGGTGGGAGGAGTTGGAGGTAAGCAGATTGGAAATGAAGAGACTGATTAGTACGGAACCGCTCTCGCGTCAAAGCTAGTGCAGAACAGGAAACACTGGACGCGCAAATCTTGCCGTTAGGAGACTGATTCCAATTTCTCGTTAAAATAGAAATCGTTCACAAGATTTGCTGAGTCACAGTTTCCTTTCAGATTATAAAAGCCACATCGCCATGTTGAACAAGACTGATGACGAGCTGCGTCAGAGCTGGTCAAGAGTGATGAACGTGTCAATGACGGGACGATAAAAAAGAGAGATAGAGAGAGTGATAGAAAAAAAAGAGAGAGAGAGAGATAGAAAGAGAGACAGATAGAGAGAGACATAGGGAGAGAGATAGAGAAAGAGAGAGAGAGAGAGAGAGAGAGAGAGAGAGAGAGAGAGAGAGAGAGAGAGAGAGAGAGACAGGCTGTGTCTCTTGTAAGATCGGTGGCTTCCAGTGACTGATGACACTCTCCTTCCTGGTACAGTGTCTCCGAGCAGCCGGAGCTACAGCAGAACAACCCGACAGAGAGAGAGAGACAGACAGACAGACAGACAGAGAGAGAGACAGCGTAACGGTCATGCGATGAGGAATCTCCGCTTATCATATCAGGGTGTGGCCGTGTGATATATAAGGGAGGAGGAGGAGGAGATCCGGAGGTCTGTGCGTCCTCAGCTTCACCGTGCTGATCCTGAGCGTCCGTCAAGCGTATGAGAAATACAGTAATGTCCAGTAGAGTCTGAGCGCTGATACTCACGACACTAAGCCCTCCCAGGAGCCGCCTGATGCTCCTCAGACCACCAGAACCTTACTGTATTTCAAATACTTCCTTTAGCTAAAATGCGGATAATACGTCTAAAAGAACGAAGCTGGAGAAAAGCGAAGGGTCGAGCTCAGAACGACAGGTGTAGTACCTGCCGATAGCCACTGGAGGGATTCCTCTGCTCCGTCCGGAACGGCGGGAAGTTTGAGCTCTGTGATTTGACGTTGTTGTCCTCCGGGAGGCGGGGCCTGGGCGGGAACGGCAGCGGCGTGGCGGTGGGTTTGGCTTTGGGTTTCGCCGCTGTCGGACTGGCTTTTGTTTTCCCGTTGGTCTTTGTGGAGCTTTTATCGCTGGTTTTGGGTTTCGGGGTCACCATCTTGCTCGCGGCTACTTTACTCGCCGGTTTTACCGGCTTTTTTGGAGAGTTGCTGTTAGCTTTAGCCGTAGCGTCTGCTTTTTTCTCCAAAGCGGCTTTTCCGTTGTTGCCGTGGCTGTCGGCCTTCACCACTCCGTTCACTTTCCCCTTCGCGCTCACTTTACTCGCGGGGTTAGCTTTAGCGCCTCCGTTTGCCGCTTTCCCGTTAGCTTTAGCCTGACTGCTGACCTTCTTCTCCACCGCTGCTTTCCCGCTCTTTTTGCCGACGTTCTTCGGCGCCGCGGTTGGTTTGGGTTTGGCCGCTGGTTTAGTCGAAGCAGGTTTAATTTTCGAGAGCAGGGACTTGACGGCAGGAGGTTTGGCTTTGGCTAGTTTGGGAGACTTTGTCGGTTTAGCTTTAGCCGTAGCGGCTTTGGTGGGTTTGGCCGGTTTAGGCTTGGCCTTGCCGTTCTGTTCGAATCATTTTTAGTGATGGTTATTATAGTGCGAGGAGTGAAAGTGGAAAGACGAGAGGAGAGAGGGATTGAGAGGGGGACAGACAGACAGACAGAGAGAGAGACAACATGAGTTGGTGTGAGACAACACAATGACTGATTTCGTTGGCATCACTGGAGCCACATTTAGCTCGGCTTGTGTCGTTCCCAATTCGTTATTGTCTCCAGTAATGCCAACGCGGACACTAAAACGACGGCTTGTGTGCATGAGGACGTTACTCCGGGCCACTGGAGGGAGACACGCTGGATAACCCAAGCCCCGCCCACACAGGAAGTGAGAGTAAAGCAGACGCTCAGAATGTTAGTGAAGTGCCGAAGCAAAGCGAAAAACATTCCAAGTAAAGCTGATCAAACCAAGTCAAGGTTCAGAACATCGAATCCCAGCGGGAGCCGTGCAGGATTAGCGGCGTCGTTACTGGTGTTATTAACTGACTCTGCAGGAGCGGACAGTAGAAGAAGAGAGAAGATCACTGAACTAATC
>CM051498.1:232446-246305 GCA_028031935.1 Paedocypris micromegethes | reverse complement strand
GAGAGCAGGTATTTTAGAAACTCCTGAAAGAGGCAAATATGGCAGGAATGAGGAGAACAGAGGGAGTCTGATGGAGAGGAAGAGTGAATGAGGTCTATTGATGGAGCGAGCGAGAGAGAGAGAGAGAGGGAGGGAGAGGGAGGGAGAGAGGGAGGGAGAGAGAGAGAGAGAGAGAGAGAGAGAGAGAGAGAGAGAGAGAGAGAGAGAGAGAGAGAGAGAGAGAGAGACAAGGACAAGACAGGGGAGAGAAATTAAGAGAGAGCGAGAGAGAGATAGACACAAGGAAGAGAGTCAGAGACAGACAGAGAGAGAAATAGAGAGATAGAGAGAGAGAGAAAAAGAAGAGACATAAGAGAAAAAGAGACAGAAAGAGAGAGAGAGCGAGTGTAAGTTGATTTACTAAATAATCACAATAAATAAATAAAATAAAATGGAAAAACTGGTTGACCTTTACCCACGTTTGCATTGTTCATTCGCCTTGAAAGTGAATGACACAGTTCGGCGACGCTGTGCTTGCGACACTCACGCCGCGGGTTCAGATCCACTGATGAGGAAACACTCAGCGTCACTCAGACATGATCAATCAAACCCAGATGTTCCTGCAGAAAACTGATGGAGACGCGGAGGGAATCTACCACCAGGGTGTCGAGGAAGAGGGTGGGACGCGGAGAACAGAGGGGCTTTTGTGGGACAGGAAGTGAGAGAGAAGGAAGGTACAGTACAGTATTGAGAGCGGGAGACACACACACACACACACACACGCACACACACACACGCACACACGCGCGCACGCACACGCGCGCACGCACACACGCGCACGCACACACGCGCACGCGCACGCGCACGCGCACGCGCACTCACGCTCGTCTCCCTCTGGTGGTCGTCTGGCGGTACTGCAGCGGCGGAGACCCGGGGCCCGGGGGTCCTGCGGGACTGAGCGCACACGAGGCCCTCAGTCTTACTAAACACCTGCCGTGAGTGTGTAAGTTTATTTATACAGCGCTTTTCTTAGTTGCAGACCAACTGCAGACCTAAGTCGCTATGCAAATTGGGGAAAAAAATATTTATTTAAAAACTACCTTCTGGTGGAACAATGTACCTATTCCTGTGAGGAAGTCTGCAACCTTCTCAACGTTTAAAAAATCACTAAAAACTGAGCTCTTTCACCAGCACCTTAACACTGATTAAAAAAAAAAATTCTGTCTTGTATCCACCGACTGCCATGCTATTCTGTGTAATACGTTTCTTTATATAGCCTTTAGTAGACAAATTGCTTCACTTGCTCTTCTTATTAAATTTATACAGTACTTGTCAAATTATGGAAAAAATTGTTTTCCAGGAAAAATGTCCATTATTCATCTAATGTCCACTATTTATCTTTGATGTCCATTATTTATCTGTAAATAAATCTGTAAATTGTGTGTGTGTGGTCACAGAGGGCCGAGCTGCTTCTACTCTCAAGTCATAAACGAAACCAAGCGTCGTGCTCACTGTAGTAAACTTTACTTACACATGGTACATCAACAAAACAGAATCTGAATTATTGACAAGGAAGGAAAGCAAAAGGAGAGAGAACGGAGCACTAACACCAGACAGAACCACATAAACAAACGCGTGTTGACTCGCACCGCCGTCACATGACCGTGCGAGAGTGAGACACACAGAGGCTGCTGGTGTTTGATCACGTGACACGCCGGCCAGAGCCAATCAGAGGCCGGAGAAACAGCACCACACGGGTCAGCGTCCGGTCCGGGCTCGACCAATAGGGATGAAGGGCGGCAGTGTGGCATCCTCTACTGGTGCATCATGGGAGTGAGTCGTGTCATGAAGAGCACCGCCCCATCAGAACATCCCACTGGTGACGTCACAGGGGGGCGGATCTAGCTGGAGCGCTGGGGGGGCGTCGGCACCAGAAGCTCCGCCTCAGGTGGAATGTAGAAGGTTCCGGAGCCGTTCACAGCACAGGGGCGGAATAAATATCACGGGGCGGGGCCATTTGGTTTGAGAAGGTCAACACAGATTCAGAATAAAACAGAACAAACCGGGGGAAGAAAAGAAAAGCCAAAGTCTTAAAAACATCACGAAGCGAAGAACGAGGTTCAGCCTGGGCCCGCGACTCCACCTGGAGAGAAGCGTCCACTCGTACCGGCCAGAAGGGGCGGAGCCACGCGCGTCCAGCAACAACGCCTCGCTGCGAGTCTCTCTCAGGGCGGGGCCGGTCTGAAGGTGCGGTGAGGGAGGGGGTGGTGGGAGGAGCCCTGAGGTCACGGCCACACCCACTAGCTCAGCTGGTGAGGCGCTTCAAGCATCTCCATCAGGAAGGTGTCGATGGGCGTGTCCCCGATCAGCTTGAAGAAGAACAGGTGCTCCAGACACTTCAGGCCGATGGAGCGCAGCGCCGGGAGGCGGAGGAGGAGCTTGGCGAACCTGAGACACGAGGCGGGGAGAGTCAGTGAGGGGCGTGGCCTCAGTGGCGGGGGGGAGGGGCCTCACCTGCCCTGCTGGTCGGGGTATCTCTGCTTGCAGTAGGCCTCCAGTGACGCGTACACCTTCTCACGCAGCAGCTCCACCTCGCTCGGGCTGGACAGACCCTTCGCATCTACACACACACACAGCGTCACTACTCACGCCATTACAATCAGACCACAGGTCACAACAGCTGGTCATGTGCTGTGATTCTTCCCCTTACGAAATTAATCAGTGCCAATTAATCAGTTCTGATTTTAATTAAACAGAAATTAATCTTTTTTTTTTACAACATTACTTTTACATTATATTATGTTTCATTCAATGTATTTAAATTTGAAGTATTTTAAGTAAAAATGTAAAATTAAAGTAAGATGTGTTATTAAATTGCTTTTTGACAACCTTTTCAGGCTTGAACATTCAAAATAATAAAATATCCAGAAAGAATCGTGATCTTTAATTTTAGCAAACAAATCGTGATTCTCATTTTATCCAGACTCGTGGCGCTCTAAACGAGCCGTGAGCAGGTGTTCAGGTGTGGCGCAGTGGTTTATCAGTGAGGGGTGACCTCAGGGCGGAGAGGTCGTGACCTGACCTGGGTTGAAGAGGATGATGGCGCGCAGGCAGCCCAGCTCGGTCTTGTCCATCTGCATGTCCCTCATCTTGCTCACCAGCTCCGTCAGGACCCTGCGGGGGGGGGCGGACAGAAGAGGCGGAGCGTCACGCGTGTCACGCAACACGCACACACACGCACGAGTCAGAATCGGAACCGACGCCGACCAGGTTAATGTGGTGGACAAAGACCAGGGTGTTAGAAACACGGAGCATGCCACACACACACACACACACACACACACACACAGTTTAGTCTTTACCTGCCCCAAACAGCCCCAGACATTACGTAAAGCATGTGATCTCAGGCGAGGGTCTCTGCGTGTGAGTGTGATTACCTGTCGAATATGGCCCCGACCTCAGCATTGTGCGCGCTCTCCCTGTGTGTTCAACCAGAAGGCGCGTTAGAACATGTCAGGATGATCAACTGTGGCGTCACTCATCACGTGATGCGACGGCGGGCCGCGGGAACACGCTACAGGCTCTTGCTCGGAGGACGGCGGCGTGGGCGGGGTCTCCGCTAGGCGCACCGTTATCCAACGCTATAGGTCCGTCGTTTAAAGTTCTAGACGTTTAAACTCGACACGCTTGTATGTGATCATGAATAATGACTTGCCCGTGTCATAATCTCACACGCGTGTCCACGTTTTAACATCAAGATTAAATATAAGTGCATGTAACACAGTGGTTCTCAAAGTGGGGGGAATTAATAATGTGGGCAGCCACACAGTGCGGCGCCCGGGGGGCATGTGGGGTTCAGTGTCTTGCCCAAGGACACTTAGTTAGAAAAAAAAAAAACAAAACAGTAAATAGCCAAAAAACGTAGAGTTGGAGATTATGGATGGGGCATTTGATTCTTTTGACTGACTCTGGTCTTTAACTCTCAAACAGTAAAGTGAACCAGTCATTTTGAGTCACTTTTTACAGAATGTGGCTCTGCCTGTTTGAACAAAGTGCGAATGATTCTTCTCGCTACAGAGTCTGCACGGCTCGGCTGTCACGTGATCATTTTTCACCTTCACTGCAACAAATAATTTTCTAAGCATCACTACTGGAGATGAATCTGTTTGTAAAAGGGAAGGGAAAAGCCACTGAAGTCGGACAGACTCGGGCAGGCCATTCAGAAGTTAAATGCAGAACATATGATGAAGAATATCTCACTCTCTCACTTTCACTGTTAATGTCGTTGGTGAGAAGGAAAAACCAACATGTGTCCCGTGCCTTAAATTAAGACGACACATTGAGACACATTTCCAGGGGTATAATTTTTTTTTACTGCAAGTTGTTCGATTTAAAATCACATTAATTCGTTAAGATGTGTAGAGGTGAAATTTTTGGGGTAGTCTGAGGTGAATTTTTTTGTGTGTGTGGGTGGGTAAGGGGGCGTGACCAAAAAAAGTTTGAGAACCACTGATGTAACTTCACAGAGCGGAGCTCGAGAAAAAAATCCGAAATCAAATAACGTCAAATCAAAATCATGGCAGATGACCGGCGTTGTATAATCACACTGATCCCGGCGAGAGGAAGTGCGTGCGCTTGTCTGCTCCAGATGTGCTGAATGCAACTAAAGCGATGAAGGTGATGAAGATGATCCAGCGCCACAGATAGTTCAGTGTGTGGAGCGACGGAAGCTGGAGACACGTCACATGACACGACATCATGTAGCTCAGTGCTCCTGGACTTCAGATAGAGACAGAAGACGAGAAGGAAAGAGTGTGTGTAGGAGTGTCGCACGCGTGTGTGTGTGTGTGTGTGTGTGTAAGGCTGTTGGGAGGTAAAAGATTGTTTTCTTTTCTCTAACCGGTTTGAAGTCGCGATCGTGTCGTTAGGCGCAATCAAAGCACTCGTCGAGCATTTCTTGGCCAATCAGAAGCCGGCGCCAGACCGCGGGGCGTGTACCTGTCGAAGATGGCGCCGACGCCCGCGCTGTGAGCGCTGTTGCGGTGCACGTGGAGACCGGTGGCCAGCAGGATTCCGTCCTTCACGCCGATGGAGCGATGAGAGAAGGAGGCGATCAGCAGCTCGTTCCAGCCTGAGCGGAGGAGAAGAGCGTCACATTAAACGCTGCGTTTGGATCAGTCACACGTGACGACCAGTGGTATTGAATCAGATCAGCGTCAAGATGATCAAATGTACATTTCTAAGAAACAAACGAAAACGCTTCCCATCTACATTTTGTTACTTTTATTTTTTCGCTTGCAATCTTCACGTTTTCCAATTTTTTCATTCGTTTCTTTTTTAATGCATTTGGCACAAGATTAGGGGTGGGCGGAGCTTACTCTGATTGGGTGGTGAAAATGTGATTGACAGCTGCTTGACCAGGAAGTGTAGGAGGAGTTCAGCGAGCTACACCATCTCATTCACTGCTGTTTAAGTTATAGTAAAAAATAAACTGCGAATAAAGTGTTTATTTTGCTTAATTATTGTGGGGGCAGATACTTCAGAATAAAATTTTACACTTTGCTTTCAACACATCAAGATACTGTAATATGAAACTGTCTGTGTTGTGCAGAGAAGGTCCCAAAAGGAGTTTTACCAAAGAAAATGTGTTATTATTATTATTAAAAATGATACAATGTTCCGTTTTTTTTAATTATAATGCTGTGCTATGACGATGAAGATACTCTGATTCCGAGTGCGCTCGCTAAACCACCTACACTTCATGGTCAAGCAGCTGCCAATCACATTCTCAGCAGCCAATCAGAAGCACCGCCCCAGGTGAAGCTCGTGCCGAAAGTCCAAGCGAAAAAAAAAAAACCCGAACAAACGGAAAAAATCTGAAGCAAAAAATGAAGTATCAAACAAAAACGTGAAGCAAAAAAAAATAATAATAAAAAAAAAAACAAACAAAAAGCATTTTCATTTGTTTCTTAGAGCTGTGATCGTTTTGGCAGCACACAGTTCCAGCTGCAGACAGACGGTGGCGCTGCGGGTGTTTACCGGCGCGCAGCAGGATGACCTGGTCGTCTAGCGTCAGCTCGCTGAAGTGCGGGATGCGTTTGGCCCACTCCACCAGCGTGAACAGCTGCTTGTCCGCCGCCTGGCAGATGTTGGTCACCGGGTCGTTGGGCTGTGTGTGAGCAGACAGGGGTCAGAGCGGGCGGTCCGGTGCTGAGGCCTGGTCAGCTGGTCACTCACCGAGCTTCCTCCAGACGTGCCGTCCGCCTGCAGCTCCGTCTTCTGCTCCACCGCCATCTCGGCCTCCAGGATCTTCTCCACCGGCATCTCCTCGTTGGCCGCGCTGCTGGACTCCACGTCTCCGTCACGCTCTTTGTTCCTCTGACGCTCCTCCTGAACCGCTGCGACACGGAGGGAGAACGAGAGGGAAAGCGACGGAGCGGAGGAGAATGGGGATGGAGGCGAGAAGACGAGTGCAGAGAGACAGACAGATACATGTAGTTCCTGGTTAGTGTTGGACACTCTCTGGCTACGGTTACACACACACACACACACACGGTCCTGCTCACAGGGGGCGGTCAGCAACACACACATTTATAAACCATGTCTATCAGTTTGCAGTCAGATCCGGAACCTTCCGTGTGTGTGTCCACCAGGTCTTTTTGTAAGTCTTTGGATAAAAGCGTCTTCCAAATGACTGTTAAGTAAAGTAAAGTAAAGGTCTCCACGTAGATGCTGGGAGGGGTGTGGCCTTTCTCTATAATCAGTGACCAATGAGAGTATGGGGCGGAGCCTAAAGCACATTCCATAACACTCACTGACACACAGTCAGTCGCCAATTAAACTGACAGCAGCAAACACAGATAACGTGTAATATAAATACTTCAAGCAAATACTTCAGCCGTTAATGACGATGTACATAAAGATTTTCTAATTAATTTCAGACACTGAAATGTTTGATCACGTCTGTCTTTTGTCCACAAAACAAGTGTAAGAGCGACTGCACCGTCGTGTCCCTTTAAACAGTCCGGACCTACAGAACCACACACACACACACAAACACACACTTCCTCCTTACATCGCTGGCGCTCATCTTGGACCACTACAGAAGGAGAAGGAGAGAGAGAGAGAACGAGAGGAAACAGAAGAGGGAGAGAGGGAGACAAGAGTTAGTGATGACATCATCACTTGCTGACTCACATCACTTCTATGCCGTTTTACTCATGACGGAACTACAACTCCCATAATCCTTTATCAGCAGTCTACAGACTGATTTTAGCAAAATGCCAAGCGCTTTGATTACATTTTTTTTTACTCTTGCCCGTGTTCTTCATTTTCGACTGTTCTGTTTCTGCCACAGCGCTTTTAAACTAGTTTGTAGCCGTTAGTGCTGAGCTACCCGGATGTGGCTTATATTCCGTTTAAAGTCTCCGTTTGTTGTAATATTAACGATTGTATTTAGTTTAATCTTATTTCTCCCAGTGTTATTTTGTCTCTGTTAAGTGTTGCAGCGTGTCTAATATGTCTTTATTTCCGTTACTGAGCTAATAAAAGCTTATACTGTTAGTATGTCTGCCTACCAACCATTATTTTAGAGACGTGCACTGAAGCATAAAGACGACATCCTTCTGTTTCTTTGTAATTGCTCCTGACTAGAAATATGGAAAAATGAGCACTTATATTTACGTGCATATTTGAAAAAAAGTGATAAGCACTCCACGGGTTTTTGTTTGTTAAAAATAACAAAAATAAAAACAAAAAAGGGGTGTTATATCCACGTAAAGTCGGTATTTGATAAGATGTAAAACTAAATACTAATGAGCAACAAATGAATCACATCTCTCTAGTACTCAATTATTAGTTTTATAATAGACTAATATTACCGAATACATTGTGAAAGCCAGTGACACAGGCTGTGGCCCAGCACTCCCTCCTCACCCTCTCTCTTCATGCCCATGGCCAGGCACTTCTGGTAGCGGCAGTACTGGCAGCGGTTGCGCTGGCGCTTGTCCACCAGACAGTCCTTGTTGTCTCGGCAGGTGTAGCTCAGGTCTTTCCTCACCGTGCGCTTGAAGAAGCCCTTGCAGCCCTCGCAGCTGTACACACCGTAGTGTTTGCCTGCGCCACACACACACACACACACGCGGTCAGAGCGCGTGCCCGTCCCCTCACCAGCTCAGCTCGGCGCGGCGCACCAGAGGAGCGGTCACCACAGATGGCACACAGGCGCTTCTGGGACAGCATGGGCCCGGGGCTGTGGCCGGACGGCTGCTTCAGGCCGAACGGAGGCTTGACGTCGTCCGAGCTGCTGACGGCGTGGAGGCCCGACATGGACACGGTGGAGTTGATCTGAGGAGCGACACGACACGGTCAAGCGGATGCCCCCGACACACACACACGCCTGGTTAGTGAAGCCGGCCTAATGAGCCAATCAGTGAGCAAAGACCACGCCACGCCCCCTTGATCAGAGAGAAGCTCGCTCGCTACACCCTCATCATCATCATCATCATCACGAGGAGGAGCCGAATCACGGCTGACAGACAGGAGAGCAGAGGGACGCACAGAAACCAGTCTCACCTCGCCGCTGCGGGGAAACATGCTCATCTGCGAAGCAAAAACATTCACCGTGAGGAGCAGAAGAGCATGCTGGGTAACGGACCCCTGAACCACATCAGCGACCCGCTTAACCAGCAGCTAAACTACACGCGTCCTACACTTTCTGAAAGACACAATTCAAGCACTTTCAAGGTCCGTGTTTAGGTTTTTCCAGCAAGATACAGGTCAAATTTGTATTTCCAACACCATTTTAGAGGAAATTGTGGTATTGGTAGGGGAAAAAATAGACATTACATTTTAGCAGACCTTCCTAACATTAAAGGCAAAATTTGTATTCTAACTTAATTTAAAGTAAGAAATTAAGAAAGGAAGAAGAAATTGCCATTCTTCTCCATTTTTAACAAAGTGTGTTTTAGTTTTAAAAAAAGTGTGACAAAGCCGGGAACATTGTAACAATAAAGGTGTTCGTGCTTCCCACTTCCTACACTTTTAATCAGACCTGGATCATAGTAATCACGACCTGTTTATTCACACTCACTTTATTTATCTCTCTCTCTCTTAGAGTCTGTCAATCAAAAGTCGTGTGAATCCAGGCACAGAGCCAAAGTTCAGACCCGGTCCCGACCCGAGGACGTGCACTTATACGAATTCCACTGTAGAATTTCAAGCACTTCACATAAAATTCAAGCACTTTCAAGGCCTTGAAAACACATTAAAATTCAAGAATTTTCAAACATTTTCAGCACCCGTAGGAACCTTGAAACTCGTCTCCGATACCGCACGTCACACACTAGTCATCAGAACGGGGTCTCGGCGTGGTCACCTGGGGGCTGCTGATGGGCCCGTAGCCTATAGAGGGCGTCCCGGGCAGACAGGGCGAGCCCAGGGACGAGCTGATGACGGAGAAGGGCGACCCGATGCTGCTGATGGGGCTGTTGACGGCTGACGTGATGGGCGGCAGAGACGTCATGGAGGCGGCTGAGGGGGTCAGAGCGGGCGAGCGCTGACCCGAGGGGGGCGAGGACACGGACGAGCTGTCTGGACTGCGAGAATCTGAGGAGGAACCGGATTAAACCAGATTACTGACACGTGAAGAGCGCAGAGATTACAGTAGAAAAACGGAAATAAGTCTCTCTCTCACACACACACACAACGAAATAAACAGAAAACAGATAATAACAGACATTTACAAACTCACTCACTAATGGTATTTTAATTATATTGGATATAGATTGACATTTGGTGACTAAATTGAATTGAAAAAGCCTTTATTAGTCCCACAGCGTGGGAATTTAATGTCACAACAGCAGGAACAAATTTAAATAGTCTATACACGTATTTATTTTTTAAAATACATATACTCGCAGATAAATTGATTTTGGTTATTTTTTTGTCATTTTGTGAACTTATTATATTGAACATTCCGACAGTCTCACCTCTGCTGTCGCCCATGATGAGCGCTCGAGCTCTGCGGGTCACTCGCGCTCTCAAGTCGGATCGAGGCCGGACTCAAGACCGCGGACTGAGGCCTAAGCCGGGAACCTGAGAACCACAACAGCGCGAGACGGAGCGATTAAAGCCACGAGCGCATCCGTCACCGGAACAAAGCGCAGCCGATCCCGCTGCGACACACGCGACAGGGCGTCACGCTTCACCGGCGGCTCGGTGCACAGACGAAGCGATTAACACGTTTTCAATCCGACACGGCGAGATTATTGACACGGAGAACGCAGCTCCCGCAATCCGCTAGCGATTTAGCGTCTCTGCTAGCGCTAAAATGTCAGGAAAGTATGACACGGTGCCACGGTAAAACGCACTAACATGCATTAAAATTACAACTTGGACGACAGAACAGCAGTTCTATTACAGGAAAATTCGTCGTAAATCCGCATTAGTGAGTATTTGGCTTCCGGCCGAGCGGCTGCACTAGCTCGTTAGCCGAAATGCTAACACCCTGCGAGCTCGAGTGGAACGCGGCTCTTACGTAACTGCGGCTGGATTTGATCTGAATGCACCGAATGCTGGACGCAAGCAGCCGCGCGGCGTGTCGCGGTACCTGGAGAATGAAGATGGTGGTGATGTGGTGGCTTAGCAGCAGCCGCGGCTCTCCGTGCCCATCGCCTCCGTCGCCTGATCTTCCTCTCGCGGGAGGAACTGAAGCTGTTTACGTGCGACACCTGAAACGGGCGCCATTTTGGATCGAGACGCGGAGTCCTTGAGCCGAAATGTCTGAAACGCGCCGCGTCGATCTCGCAATATCGTCATTTACGTGTAACATTATTTACAGGTTAACTGTTTAGATGTATACAATATACAAAACAATTCCAGTATTTTAGATAGATACAATTACTTGTGCTAATTCTTTAGCAAAAATAAAATACGTTTTCGTGTACACGTCTACATTAGTATAATACATACAAGTGATACCTGGGTTTATTATCATTAATAATTGAAACATTACGCATTATTTGACCACCAAACATTAATCAAAGCACGTTTTATTTATTCACCTCAGTCGATAACCAACCTGTGGCCAAGTGGCCTGATCCAGCCCGTTTTTATTTCTGGATTAATTTTACTTACGAATCATACTAAAAAAATACAAATAAAAAAATCAAACAAAAACAGGCAGCAGATAGCTGGTCACTAATTATTCATTTTTAGACACTCATCTAGAGTTATCAAAAATAATCTTAGTATTGGTTGTGGCCCAAGAAAATGCCAGTAAATGTAAAGCAAAAAGCCTGAAGTTGTTGTTTCACCCTGATGGTTTTATTTGCGCTTGATTGGAAACTAGGGAGAACATGCGTGATTTACAGCACTTACACACAAGATGAACATCAACACATTCAACAAGGCCACTGAATCCAGAAAAGCCAGAGTGCTTTCCTCGTCCATCTTTCCCTTCCTGATAATCACTCAACATTTAAATATTAAACATTTCATGATTTATTCGCCGGCGCGCGTGACGGAGACGAGGAGTAGAGAAGATCCGTGTCCACACAAGCGGCGTTAGTACGAGCGGATGGCAGGAGGAATGGCCGCACAGTCCTCCGCGTCCAGGGAGTTGTCGATCACGGGCCTGTATTCTAACGTGACCTGAAACACACACACACACACACACGGGTCAGACGGCCGGGCGGAGCCACAGCGCGTGAGGATCGGCACCTTTCCCGTCTTGGGATCCACGTAGGAGAGTGTGTGTTTCCTCCAGTGCTGGTGGAAGGGCTTCTTCTCCTGGCCGAGCAGAGGCTTGGAGTAGTCGTACTCGTCCACACGATCCTGAGAGCAGAGCCGCGGGTCAGACCATCTCAAACACACGGACATCACGTCGTCTCCTATATTCACCTTGAAGTCCTCGCGAGCATGAGCTCCTCGACTCTCTTTACGAGCCTCGGCCCCCACGATGGTCTGGACTCCGTTCAGCATCAGGTTCTGCAGCTCCAGGGTCTCCACCAGGTCTGTGTTCCACACGATTCCTGAGCGAAGAACAGAACAGCCCTTCACACACACAGAGACCTTACCGGTAAATTGCCGGCATGCGGTCAGTCATGTGTGAACAGACAAATGCCAGTAAATTCGTTCTGGCATTTTTCACACCAAGGGTTGTAACGTTCTCGGTAAATTGCCAGCAAAGTGCCCTGTGTGAACGCTTAAGGAAGATTGCCGGCATAAGCACGCAGAAGTTCAGTAGCCAATCAGAACATTCTGACGAGGGTCGCGTGTGTACTTTGTTTAAAAGGTGTCGCCAATTTTTGGATTTGCACGTTATATTTTTATCTTGTCACAATGGCATCATTGTTTTTGCACAGTTGTGTTTTTGCACAACCTATTTATTGTCGTTTCTTTGTTTTGTTCTCTTTGCTGTTTGCATTTTTGCCTTCACTGTTGTCATTTAAATTGTCCCTTTTGTTTCTGTTAAAAAAACTTATTTTCTTTCTCTGTTTTTTGTTGCTGCTGAATACAATCATTTCTCCTAGAGGGATTAATAAAGTCCATCTTATCTTAGCTAACCAGACAAAAACGGTATTTTGTGATTGGTGCTTTATTGGTAAAATGCCGTAATGGCCGTGCTTGTGTGAACAGTCTTTACTGGTAAAGTCGTTTCGTTATATTACTGGCATTTAACGTGACACACAGATTCTGACCCAGTGATGCTCAGCCTCAGCACCGAACACACCCACAGACCTCGGTCAAACGTCTTGATGTTGTCCAGTGACTGGTAGATGGCGTCCATCTTGACACACCCCTCCTTCAGGACGTCTCCGGTGCGGAACACGGCGGCGTGACTCTGCATGGTCTGAGGACCAGAGGAAGAACATCAGCCTACCAGACGCTCCACACACACACACACACACACACAACAGACCGGTCCTGACCTTCTGCATGTGGAGCCTGATCTCGGAGGTTCTGGTGCTGCCACTGGCGAAGCGGATCTTGTCCAGGTTGGCGACCGATGCTTCTCCGGCGCTGGGCTTCAGCGGTGAGAGCTTCTCCCCTGTGCAGAATGATCACGCGGCTTGAGACCGGCCCGAGGCCTTGAGGCGGGTCAGGACGCACCTGGAGTGTCCACCTCAGCGATGGTCAGAGCACAGGCCCGTCCGAACACCACCAGGTCCAGCAGAGAGTTGGCACCCAGACGATTGGCCCCGTGGACCGAGGCGCAGCCGGACTCGCCGCACGCGTACAGCCCGGGCACCACCTTGTCCTCGCCATCCTGGTACGTGATGACCTGCGAGGACTCCACAGGTTAGCGCGAGTGACGGGCAGGCGGCTCCTGATGCGCGGCACCTGGCCCTTGTAGTTGGTGGGGATGCCGCCCATGTTGTAGTGGACGGTGGGCAGCACGGGGATGGGCTCCTTGGTGACGTCCACCCCGGCGAAGATCATGGCGGTCTCGGAGATGCCGGGCAGGCGAGAGGCCAGCTGCTGCGGGGGCAGGTGATGGAGCTGCAGGTGCACGTGGTCCTTCTCCGGGCCGACGCCCCTGAGGAGAGCCGGCGTTTAGGTAGACGTCACGCAGACGTCTCAGAGGCTCCACCCACCGGCCCTCTCTGATCTCGATGGTCATGGAGCGTGACACCACGTCTCTGGAGGCAAGATCTTTGGCGTTGGGGGCGTAACGCTCCATGAAGCGCTCGCCTTCGCTGTTGATCAGGATCCCGCCTTCTCCACGACAGCCCTCTGTGATCAGACAGCCAGCGCCGTAGATGCCTGCAGGACACACCGCAGTCAGGAGGGAGAGCCACGCCCAGCCCAAGAGGAGACAGAGCCACGCCCCCCATGAGAGGAGACAGAGCCACGCCCCCCATGAGAGGAGACAGAGC
>CM051498.1:221636-232425 GCA_028031935.1 Paedocypris micromegethes | reverse complement strand
CCCTCATGAGAGGAGACAGAGCCACACCCCTCATGAGAGGAGACAGAGCCACACCCCTCATGAGAGGAGCCAGAGCCACACCGCCCTGAGAGGAGACCCTTCTGTCACTCACCCGTGGGATGGAACTGCACAAACTCCAGGTCCTGGCAGGGCAGGCCGGCGCGGGTCACCATGGCGTTGCCGTCTCCGGTGCTGGTGTGAGCTGACGTGCAGCTGAAGAAGGTTCGGCCGTAACCACTGAAGACAGAAGATGACAGAAGATGGTGAGCAGCAAACACACAGACAACACGTCACCGTGCTTCAGTCTGTTTGTCTTCACTAATATATCATCTACAACCACTCATTCATCTGTCTGTCTCTCTTTTTTATGCATTTGTCCGTCAGTCTTTCTATTAGTCCATTTATCCATCCTGTCATCTCTCCCTCTATCAATCCGTTGGTAAAAGCCTGTCTTGAGGTGGAGGTGTGGTGGATGGGCGTGTCTCTCACCCAGTGGCGATGACGGTGTTCTTGGCTCTGAAGCGGTGGATGGAGCCGTCCTCCATACAGAGAGCGATGACTCCCTTACACTCGCCGTCCTCCATCAGCAGGTCCAGAGCAAAATACTCCACGAAGTAGCTGGTGTCGTACCTGAGGGACTGAAGCGACAGAGATCAGCTGCGGCTCGGGCGGGCGTGTCGGGGCGTGGCCTCACCCGTCCGTAGAGCGTGTGAAGCAGGGAGTGGCCCGTACGGTCGGCCACGCAGCAGCAGCGGTGAGCCTGTCCGCCCTTCCCGAACTTCAGACTCTGTCCGCCGAAGGCTCGCTGGTAGATCCGGCCGTCCTCCGTGCGGCTGAACGGCATCCCAAAGTTCTCCAGCTGAGGGGACACGCCATCAGAGCACCACCCACAAAACTCAAAAGACTTTAATTTCACCTACTGATGTATAAAAAAATCTAATGCGGAATGAATCAATGTGAGCTGTACCGTAACACTCACTCGTAATGCAGTTAGCTGTTTCTGGCTATTTTGAGGTATGAAATCTTTAAATAGTTGGATGCAGCAATATATATCGTCTTATTTTGAATTAGATTCCATCTTAAGCGGAAGTTAAACATGTCTTCTTCTAGGCTCAGTTGATTTAAAATTGAATTTAGTTGTTGTTGAATTTAGTGTTGTCACAATACTAGAAATTTCAACTTCAATACGATACTTAAAGTATCAATACTCAAACTGCAACAATGTTAGGGCCTTTTTTGCTTTTTTTTTAATGAGAAACAAACACATAACAAAGACTCAAAATGTGTCAAAATGAGATATTCCAAGGCAATAAAGTGCCAACAAAAACTGGCACAATCTTATAGATTTTCTAGAAAACAGAAAAGAGAAAATGTAGATGTTTTGCTTTCTTCTCTGCTACACAGACGATCAAATGCATATTTATCAGCAATTAATATTGTGACGTGTTGTAGCCTTTTGTGATTTAAAAATCCATAATTCTATCAGAAATGTAATACTAAATGTAATCTGTACGCAGGCCTACAGCATTTATGTATGTTTTAAAGTTCTATGTGACACAAGTGGACTATAACTTGAACTTGACACTAGTCTTTGGTTTCTGAAGCCACAGATATAAGACGCTTTCTACCAGGTAAACAGTTATAAACCTAGTATCTGACACCTCCGCCACCGTCTTGTGAGAAACAGGTTTGCACAGGTGGAACAGGTGGAAATGCGCCCCAGCCCGTCTCACCTCCACCACCGCAGCCGGCGCCTGCTCCGTCATGTAGTGAATGGCGTCCTGGTCTCCCAGCCAATCAGATCCCTTCACCGTGTCGTAAAAGTGCCAGCGCCAGTCATCACCCTCCATGTTCCCCAACGCCGCATTGATGCCGCCCTGCAGCCCAAACAGAACGATGCCAACACGACTCTGATGTTATGACACGCTGACCGAGGCGGCTGGAGTGATCATGTGACCTTCGACCCGCCCTCAGTGTCCCACCTGTGCAGCCACCGTGTGCGAGCGCGTGGGGAAGAGCTTGGTGACGCAGGCCGTGTTGAACCCCGCCTCTGACAGGCCGAACGCCGCCCGCAGCCCCGCCCCTCCGGCTCCCACCACCACCGCGTCAAACTCATGGTCCACCACTGGATACTGGGTGGAGATCTGGAGACACGAGCGGCTTCACACACGGCTCCACACCACACGCCCGACTCACCGCACTTACAGCATCAGACACTTTGGCGTCTCCTTTCCTCCCGTAGACGGAGAAGTGCAGCTTGCGGCTGGTCACGTGACACACGCCGGGAACCTGGACAGGAACATCAGTCAGTAAACACACCACACAACACACACAAGTATTTAGAACTCACGTAGACACAGCGTTTAGCAGATTAAACTCCGGCACGGAAATAAATCCACGTTACGTGACTAAATCAAACTCTAAACCTCAAACTATAGGAAGCTCACGTGACTAAATAACAACTTAGTGGTCAACCCGCCGAGGCGCCGTGAGAGGCAGGCTAATGCTAATGCTAACGGCTTGACCTTCAGTGGGTCTGTTTACATTCCACATCTCGCACTTATAAAGTGTCACGATAGGACACAGCGTCGCGGGGAAGGCGACTGATAAATGCAGCACATACACACCGAAACGTCAGGTAAACACAGTCCGGCCGCGCGTGAAACGTCCCGAGATTGTGACTGACGTAACGGCGTTACTTAACCGAGCAGTTGACGGTTATAAAACAGCCCGGAGCGGCGTCAGCTTTAATCACGTCCACTGACGCGTCACCCAGCGCGGATAACGCACGCGTGAGGAAGCAGAGAGGGAACTCACCGGGCCGCGCGACACCAGCTTTCTCCCGAGGACACGGGAGGCAGCGCACACCGACGCCATGATGCTTGACTCGGGATAATGCGCGCGCACGTGAGCTCGCCTCGGGAACGCGCTTGTTGTGACGCGCCGCTATGAACAGCTTCCTGTTTTGACGCGGACTGTACCAACTTCTGGCGTAATGAGAGAGGATAGAAAATTGCCCCAACTTAAACACGTTAATAAAATTAAGCACGATTGAGGAAATATATGTAAATGCAACAAAAGTGCACTAAAAAAATCAACAAGTGATGTTATGCTCTGATTTAAACACTCAGCGACACGCCCCTATTCTGGAAGAAACCATTGTGGCGTGAGCGGCGGCGGATGTTGTGTTGTTGTCCTATTCAAGCACATTTCAAGGTAAAACCGGTGTTTGGATTCACTTATATTAATAAATTATTTTTAATATTAATAAATATGAATGCTACACAAATAACCCGCCTGCCGACTGTATGTGTAGCGTGTTGGACATGGAAGTGTCACATTTCATCTCACTTTCACATTCGAGGTCGCAGCAGTTTGACAATGACAATAATATAACATCGACAACATGTACATTGATAATGAAGTGATATAGTAATAATAGGAAAAAGTGCACAAATATATCCACTGCTGCAAGAATGTGCGATACAAGTGCAATTCATGTTTTCATGTGTGTCTGTTTTTTATACGTTTTATTTTATGTCACTGATTTCTTTATCATCTATGTATTTATGTTATATGTTAAAAAGAGGGGAAAATACGGAGTCAGACCACACTCAATTCCTCATTGTCATTTGCAACTATTAAATGGCCATGAAATATGTCTGATTCTGATCGTGTGGGAAAAAGCAACAGAAGTATTTTTCATTTTTTGTTTTTACGAATTACTTTGATGTACTTTGATTGATTTGTCTAAGTGAAGATGATCGAGGGATGCGATGTTGATTTGATGTCGATTCATCAGACAGAACAAACAAACCCCCTGACTCCAGGAGCTGATGGTTTCTCTCCGCAGGAGCATCGGTGGATCGAGAGCGTCCGCACACATGAACAACCTGAACGACCCTCAGGACTGGAACATCCGCCCGGACCCAGACGGCAGCCGCTGGAACTACGCCCTGCTGGTGCCCATGCTGAGCCTGGCCGCCTTCAGTACGTGCCACCGGCCCACAAACATCTCCAGTGCTCCTCACCCTCTCTGTGTCCCTCAGGGTGGATCTGGTCCAGAGAGTCTCGCCGAGAGGTCCAGGAGGCCAAGCTGAAGTACGAGCAGAGCGCGGAGGCCCTGAGGAGCGAGCTGGAGCTGAGGTTCCTCCAGGCCGTGCAGGAGAAGCGCAGGGACGCGGCTCAGCTGGAGCTGGAGCTGGAGAAGGAGCGGCAGCGGACGCGGGGCTTCCGTCAGGCCGTGACCTCGCAGGCCCGCCGCGTGGTGGAGGAGCGCCGGGGTCTGAGGGTGGAGCGGGAGGCTCTGGAGGCGGAGAAGGAGCGGCTGCTTCACGGGGGCGTCGGCCTGCTCCAGCAGGTGCTGAAGGAGGAGGAGCCGCGCGAGCTGATGGAGGCGGCGGCGCTGGAGGAGGTGGAGCGAGGGCTGGTGGAGAGGCAGAGGGTCTTCTGCAGCCGCCTGGTGCCGCGCTCCGTCAGGCTGCAGCTGGAGGAGGAGCTGCTGGGGCGGGCGGGGGCGGAGCCGCGTTTGGCCGCGCTGGAGGTGGAAGCGGGGCTGAGGGACGTCTTCAGGAACGACCGCAGCTGTGCGGCGTATCTCAACACGGACGTGCGGAGGAACGGGAGCCTGATGTGGCTGTACCTCAGATACTGGCAGCTGCAGATCAGCCTGCAGACGCACCGCCGAGCCCACGCCGCCCTGCTGGACACGCCCCCTGAGACACACTCACACCGCCCTGCTGGACACGCCCCCTGAGACACACCCACGCCGCCCTTCTGGACACGCCCTCTGAGACACACCCACACTGCCCTGCTGGACACGCCCACACTGCCCTGCTGGACACGCCCCTGAGACACACCAACGCCTCCCTACTGGACACCTCCCCGGGAGACACACCCACGCCGCCCTTCTGGACACGCCCCCTGAGACACGCCCCTGCCGCGCTGAGACACAATAAATTATCACCTCAAATTACAAAAGTGTGCGTTTTATGTCACTAGTGTCTGTTGTTCAGTCTTTTTCTGTCCGTCTGACCTTTAGAAAGAGAAAAACTAACATTTTCTGTATTTTTCTCTCTTTATTGTATTTTTATCTTTTGTATTTTATTCATATTTTATTTTTTCTCTATTTTTTGTTTTATTGCTTTTTGTATTATTGAATTTTATTGCTTTTTATGTTTTATTATATTTTATCCCTTACAGTGCCCCGCTATGTTTACATGCCGGACGATTGCAAAATACATTTCGCTTTATGTTGTTGCAAAACAATTGCGGATGTGACAAATAAAACTTGAATTTGATTTGAATTTCAGACAGACAGGTATCGTTCTGTTCCAATCGCTCCACGTTCTGTATTTGTTCATCCAAACTAATCGTCTTGTGGTGTTGATGCTCATTAGTGGAACCGTCTCCGCAGGTTTACACACGTGATTCTGGATGTTTCTGCCCGACAATGACTGTGAAATCCAAAGACTTGCTTTATGACGCCAGTGGATTATGTCATTATTAATCGTATGTCGTCAAAGAAACACAACAACAACAAAACAACAGATGGTGATATTTCAGCCATTAGACGTATATATTTCACCGTATTTTACTCCTCGTTATTTACAGTGTTAAATCAGACAATAATCTTTAAAAATAAAAGTTCATCTTCAGATATATATATATATAATAAATACATGATGGTGTGAGCGATGGCGTCCCGACAGACGGTGTGGTGATGAGACGGTGAGGGTTCTCCGGTTCTTCTGTCTCGCCCTGAAGCCGGAAGTATTGCGTGTCCACCAGCGCTGGACAGTGCCGGGTCAGAACCGCTACAGGCGTGGACTATAGTATTACTGTGAAGCCCCCGACCCTCAGGAGAGGAGCAGGTCCACCACGAGGACAGCACACATTCAGACTCCATGTTTGTACAGCGGGTGATATTAGTGGGTTATAGAGAGCCACAGGAAACAGTAGATATATAGGAGCCACCCGGTCTGAGACGGGCGTGTGTCCTCGGGCGGAGGTGACGGGGAACCAGCAGCAAGCCCAACCAGCCCGGCGCTACTCAAACGCCCAGATCTCAATGTCCTGCACGTAGAAGTCCTCAGTCTGGGACAGCATTGGGCTGTTGAAGGTCTTGCAGGAGCTGGTTCTGCCGTGATAGAGGTCGCCGTCCAGCCACAGGCCAAACTCACCCCTGAGGAGGAGGAGCACAAGTGAGGAGGAGGAGTGTAGGTGAGGAGGAGGAGCATGGGTGAGGAAGAGGTGTGTGAGGAAGAGGAGTGTGTGTGAGGTAGAGGATTGTGTGTGTGAGGAGGAGGAGCATGGGTGAGGAAGAGGTATGTGAGAAGGAGGAGTGATTGTGAGGAGGAGGAGTGTATGTGAGGAAGAGGAATGTATGTGTGGAGGAGTGATTGTGAAGAGGAGGAGCGTGTGTGAAGAGGAGCGTTTGTGAGGAGGACTGAATGTGAGGAGGAGCATGTGAGGATGAGGACTGTAGGTGTTGAGGAGGAGGAGCGTAGTTGAGAAGGAGGAGCGTGTGAGGAGGAGTGTAGGTGAGGAGGAGGAGCGTGTGTGAGGAGGAGGAGCGTGTGTGAGGAGGAGGAGCCTGCGTGAGGAGGAGCGTGTGTAAGAAAAAGGAGCGTGTGTGAGGAGGTGGAGCGTAGGTGAGAGAGGAGGAGCGTAGGTGAGAGAGGAGGAGCGTAGGTGAAGAGGAGTGCGTGCGAGGAGGAGGAGGAGCGCGTGTACGAAAAGCGATTGTGAAGAGGAGGAGTGTAGGTGAGGAGGAGGAGCATGTGTGAAGAGCGATTGTGAAGAGGAGGAGCAGAGTGTGTGAGGAGCACTGAGTGATGTCTCACATACCCTCCTCCTCCGAACGCCACCGAGTCCATATCACCCTTCATGAAGAACAGGTTGTCTCCCGTCCACTTGAAGACCTGAGGAGGTTGCAATCAAGCGTCAGCGCCGGAGATCAGAGAGCCGCAGAAGAGCGAGAGAAGCGAGGGAGGACCTGCAGATCCGGGCTGAAGGTGAAGAGGAAGGTCTCTCCGGTGCCGTAGAACCCGTCGCTGACCTTCAGAGGCTCGGACGCCAGCGCTCCGAACATCTGCCCCTCGCTGTCCTTGATGACCATCAGAACCGGCGAGTCCAGCTCCTGCATGGAGCGGTAGAGGCTCTTGATGCTCATGCCGTGCTGAGACGTGCTGAAGGCCAGAGACCAGGGGTAGCCGATGGTCCTGGGGGGCAGGTGCTTGGCCAGCTGGGGGTCAGAGGTCAGAGTAGAGGTCAGCGAGGAGCCCGGGGGGCCGTGGAGAGGGCCAGTACCTTCTCGATCTGGTCCGGCTGCAGCAGGTCACTGGGCTGGGTCAGACTGGGCCTGAAGGACTCTGGTTCCGGCTCGCTCTTCAGCAGGAGCTTGGAGTTCACCTCTTCTTTGGTGGTGATCTGAGGGAGAGCGGAGGTGGTCAGCGCTCGTCACGGCTCCGGCCGGCTCGTCTTGAGAGCAAATGATCTGAAGCGTCGCCTGAGCCTTTCATCTCTATGTTTTGTTATGAGTTGTGAATTTCCCATTGAGATGAATAACGCTTCCATCTAAACGTCTGTCTGTCTGTAGCTAAGACATCTGTAAGTCTGTATGTATCTATGGCATCTATCTGTGTGTCTGTCTATCTATCTGTCTGTCTGTCTGTCTTTATGGCATCTATCCATCCATCCATCCATCCATCCATCTATCTATCTATCTATCTATCTATCTATCTATCTATCTATCTATCTGTGTCTGTCTATCTGTCTGTCTGTCTGTCGGTGATTAAAATCAGATTTCAGCTGGAAATCATATAAAAGCATAAAATAATAATAAATCATTATTCAAGCATAATTTTACCCAGATGATAAAGGACAAATAGACAAACAGATAATTGATCAGACAGACAGGTGGACAGATGGACAAACAAGACAATTGGTCAGACAAACGCAGCAAGACAGACAGACAGACAGACACAGACAGAGAGACAGACAGACAGAAAGAGAGACAGACAGAGAGAGAGAGAGAGGGAGAGAGACAGACAGACAGACAGAGAGAGAGACAGACAGGCGATGAATGGTGCAAACATAATTCCCAACACGTCAGATTTGCTCTCAAAACAAGTGTCTCTGCTCCTCAAAACACAGGAGGAGGAGCAGGAGGAGGAGGAGCTAAAACACATGCGGGGAGGAGTTCAGACACACACACACACACACACACACACACACACACAGGAGAGCGAGAGTGTGAATGGAACTCGACCAGTCCAGTAAACGCTGTGTTTCTGCTGATGTCATTCACAGACATTCACGTGTGTGTGTGTGTGTGTGTGTGTGTGTGTGTGTGTGTAATTACGTACATTTACAGGGTATGTGTACCTAGACCATATTAACTGATGGACTGCACAATATGGTTTAAATACATTAATATAGACATACAGTGTATGGATGGAGTATATATTTATTGTTACCAACAGTACTTGTAAACAAACACACACACACACACACCACAGTATTTTGATCTACGTGCACATAAACATTTCCAATTACTTGTAAACATCTCTAACAGGTGTGTGTGTGAGTCTTTGGGAGAGGATGTGTGTGTGTGTGTGTGTCAGTGAAGCTTTACGGGGATGGACAGACAGACAGAAGCTGATCATGTGACACCTGCAGGCGTTTGCAGAGCGAGCGCAGGTCTTCGCTGTTTAGCGCATCGATCCGCCGGTAGTATTCAGTCACAGAAACCACCTGATGCACACACACACACACACACACACACACACACAGAACAGTGATGAAGCATGAAACACACGTGCACATGTGAGTGAGTTCTGCTGAAAACAACACAGTTAATAACATAAGAGTGGAACACGTGAAGCAGATGAAACACAGAACATCTCAACAGTCTTCACCAGACCAGACCAGACCACACCACACCACACAAGGCCAGAATACACGAGACCAGATCAGAACACACCACACCAGACCAGACTAGATCAGAACACAATAGACCAGACTGGACCGGACCAGACCAGACCAGACCTGAACACACCAGACCTAACCAGAGCACACTAGACTATGGCAGGGCAGAACACACCAGATCAGCCCGGACTACATTACACTAGACCCAGTAAATGTCTCTCTCTCTCTCTCTCACCAGTCCAAAGCTGTATTTGGGCATCAGCTGACATCCTTCTTTAATTCTCCTGGAGAAGAACATGAGTTCAGCAGGAAAGCTTCAGATCCAGACGCGGTTCACACACACACACACGACCTGCCACATACTCAAGCGTCCGCAGAGTTTATACCCCGCGGGAACCAATCAGATCTCACATCCCATCAGACGGCCCCCACACACACACCTACACACACACACACACACACACACACACACACACACACACACCAGTATATTGTTTACTATTTAAACAAACTAAATCAACTAAAATAGTTTGTGTATATATATATATATATAGTGTGTGTAAGTGTGTGTATACACATTGTATAAATATACTAACTTTTAATGCATGTGCTTTTTGTACACAATGCACTAACCCTAACCTTAAAATATAAAATCTTAATATTTAGTCTAATTCCCTATTTTCTGCTGAATGATGGTGGAGGAGGAAACGAACAACAGGGTCAGTGTTTGCCGCTGGTCTCGGCTTCTCACGTCCTTCAGCAGAAGAAGAGGAAGCTACTGAGAAAACATCATCACCACACACAGAGACGGCATTCACCGTCACACATCAGGACGAGACGGACACGCTCCACACACACACACACACACACACGCGTGGTCAGGTCAGATGACGTGGTCCTGGTCTGGTGGTGGTGGTGGTGGTGGTGGGGATGATGGTCTTACCTCCCAGTCCTTGAAGGTGATGTCAGGGCTGGGCTTCTCCGGGTCGGCGCTCTCGGGGTCCGGCGTCTGGCTCTGGTTCTTCTTGACCACCACGAAGCCGGGCTCTCGGCCGCCGCCCAGCAGACCCTCGCCGTACATGTCAGGGGTCCACTGGATGAAGAAGGCATACAGGTGGTCCGACCTGCGGGCACACACACACACACACACACACACACACACACACACACACACTTAACTCATCGACATCTTGAGATACACACACACATACACGTAGGGACTTATGACTCATGTAAACAAACACACACACACACACACACAGACGGTGGGTGGGCCGTGGGTCATGGGGTCTCAAACAGTAGAAGGTTTATCTGAGACACGCAACAACATTATTCACAGACACTCATCACTCACACAGCACCGTCGCCATGGAGACACACGCACACACACACACGCTGCCAAGCATCCGATGCTGCCGCCCGGAAATCTTTAAAAATACAGTAAATTAAACCACAAGTGTAAAGCAGTGATATTAATGTGACTTAAATATTATAATATAACCTAACAATGGCGCTAATATCCCTCTCTCTCTCTCTTTCTGTCTGTTTCTCTCTCATTCTCAGTCTTTCTCTCTCTTTTTTTCTTTCTTTCTTTCTTTGTCTGTCTTTCTCTCTCTATATATAGGTCTCTCTCTCTGTCTGTCTCTCACTCTCAGTCTGCCCACCTGTTTCTCTGTCTTTCTCATTCTCAGTCTCTCTCTTTCTGTCCTTTTCTCTCTCTCTCTTTCTCATTCTCAGTCTCTCTCTTTCTAATTCTCAGTCTCCCTCTTTCTTTCTGTCTGTCTGTCTGTCTGTCTTGCTTATTCTCAGTCTCTACCTTTCTGTCCGTCTCTCTGTCTAACTCTCTCTCTCTCTCTCT
>CM051498.1:186777-199093 GCA_028031935.1 Paedocypris micromegethes | reverse complement strand
GTGTGTGTGTGTGTGCTCTCACGCGGAGGTGATGGCTCTGTATCGCTCTAGTCCGGCCGTGTCCCAGATCTGGGCCTTGATGGTGATGGCGTCCACCTGTACGGAGCGCGTGCTGAACTCTACGCCGATGGTGGTGCGGCTGTCGTGGTTGAACTCGTTCTTGGTGAATCGCGACAGTAAGTTGCTCTTCCCGACTCCAGATTCCCCGATTAAAACCACTGAGAGAAACGCACACACACACACACAAGCCAAGATGGCAACTGTCTCCCTCCACAGTCATTGGCTGCTCTCAAACCCGCCGGAAGAACTGAACGTTTGATAATTCATAACTCCAGATCATATTAATAATTAATCCATTAATTTATTAATTGTGAAGAAACTGATCTCAGTCCTGGAGGCTTTAAGTAAAGTGACTTTTCTTTGTAGCAAAGTAGTTCAAACTACTAGTTCAAACTACTTTGCTTTCCTTTACAAAGTAAAGGAAAGCAAAGTAAAGTTAAAGTAAAGTAAAGTGAGTGAGACTGTCAATTAGGCGAACCATATTGAAATTGTTGCTCTGCTTTAAACCCATTCAAGTGAAGTACACTCACACACACACACACACACACACACACACACATTGAAGTGAACACACACAAACCCGGAGCAGTGGGCAGCTCAACTTCACTGCCACACTTCTAGCCGCCGTCCCGTCTAGAGACGTTTCCCGAAAGCCTCCTGAACCATAAACCTCAGAATAACGTGACAGGACGGATCCGCACTCACCTTTAAACACAAAGTTGTAGGCCAGATCTGTCCCCATGGTCCAGCGTGAGTCTGTGTGTGTGTGTGTGTGTGTGTGATCCAGCAGGTTAGAACCGTCTGGGAGGAGAAAAGCCGACGCTCTGGTTTCCTGAAAGCCGGCAAGCGCTGACGAGAGCCATTGTTGAGCCGCTGCGGAGGAAGATTTAGACTCGTCTGAGAGACAGTTGGGACGGGTGGAGCAGCAGGAGGAACAGGTCCAACTACTGACACACACACACACACACACACACACACACACACACACACACACACACACACACACACACACACACCTATCAATCAGTTTCTTCTCAATCTCACACTAATATTGCGTCCACTGAAAGTAAGACCTACCAAGACATTTACGCTGCTCTGAAATAAAAGTCCTACTCTGAAGACTAGAAGTTTTAAACTTTATGAATTAAATTTCATTCAAATTATAATTAATATAATATATTATAATTTATTAATATGAATTTAGTCGTCGCGCTAATGAAATAAAATGTATTGAAAATAACTTTTAATCTAAGCCGCTCTGCCACTCTAGACCGGAAGCGCAGCACGGAGCTTTTTCTGTGACACTTCCGCTCCCTGGCGAGCCCGTTTCCGGTACTGCGCGATCAGCACACGCCGGATTCAACATGGCGGCGGGACCGATTTCGGAACGAAACCAGGGTAAATAAATCAAACCGAGTCCGGGGCGAGTGTGTGGCGGTGCGGGCGGCGCGGCGGTGGAGCTGCGGATGAGAAGCGGCTCTCTCGCCGGCGTCTGGTCCAGCAGCTTCGCGCCTTTTACACGCGCTCATTCAAACCAGAGGAGACAAAGAGCCGCTTAGTCCGAAAATAAATGTAATGTCTGTGTGTTTACGCGTGTTTCAGACGCCACTGTGTACGTCGGCGGGCTGGACGAGAAGGTGTCGGAGCCGCTGCTGTGGGAGCTGTTCCTGCAGGCCGGACCCGTGGTCAACACACACATGCCCAAGGACCGGGTGACGGGTCAGCACCAGGGTGAGAAATTAGTCATGATTCGTTCAAAATGAATTTTATCTTCATTGTGGTACGAGTGTGTGTGTCCGAGCTTCAGCAACGTTACTTGGATGGGTTAAACGCAGAGCACTAATTCAGGTCCCTAGTGGCCAGCCATATTGCCATCACCACACTTTACTTTTACTATATTCTGTTTTTATGTATATTGTCATCTGCATGTATATCACTTTGTTTCCATTTTTTACAAGTTTGTGTTTAAGGGCTTAAAGTTACAGTTTGTTTTAAAAGCAGAATTGTTTTGCCCAGTTGGTGAGATTGGTAAGAGCAGAGGTGCCACATTGGATTCTAATAATACACATATTTGGAAATGGCGGAAATACGATTCACAATTCATAAAAACACACGAACCAGAGGCGCGGACATTTGATGCTAATTTTAGGCTTTCTGATCGCGGAGATAATAATAGAAACAGAAAGTAGTACTGTACTGTGAGTAGTGGGAAGAATCTTTCGATTGTTTTTGCGCAAAATTCAAACCATTTGAGCTGGATTGCTGGACAGAATTAAAGCAGAACGAGCAAATATAAATATAAATGATAATGTGCAGAAAAGAATGCGAGAGCATGGTATTAAAATAAAATAACCATTGAGCTACAGAAGGAAATTATAGAGAAGCGGGATCGTGGCATTCGTCTGTTCTCAGCGAAAGATCGGCGCGTGCTGTGCCGTGAGAGAGAACAGAGAGAATTTTGTGACTGGCAGTGTAAAACAGTGTAAAAGTACACTAGTACAATTCTTTTTGGCCTTCTTTCACGTCTATTTTACTCTACAGTCATTTGGCAGATGCTTTTATCCAAAGCGACTTACAAAAAGAGGTGCAAGTGAAGCAATTTGTCTACAGCAATTTTGTCTACTTGGTTCGGCTTTTTAAAATGTGTTCATAAAGAAAATTAAATAAACCTTCATAACGAATGAACCATTTGGGAAAAAATCTTTCATTTATTTTTTTTACAAATTCAGTGGGCCGGATTAAAACGTTTAATGGGCCGTAGTTTGCCCAGGTCTGTTTTAGATGAATGGCGCGATCACCTTTACAGCGCCCCCAGCTGGAAATGACCAAATCTCGAAATGATTCGTTCACTTTGCTATTTGAGAATTAAAGATTCGAATCAGTTAAAAAAATCGAACTTCCCATGACTAGTGAGATGATCTCTCTCCTCGCCCCGCCCACCTCACGCCCTCTCCGCCCTCCAGGTTACGGCTTCGTGGAGTTCCTGAGCGAGGAGGACGCCGACTACGCCATCAAGATCATGAACATGATCAAGCTGTACGGGAAGCCCATCCGCGTCAACAAGGCCTCGGCGCACAACAAGAACCTGGACGTGGGCGCCAACATCTTTATCGGGAACCTGGACCCCGAGATCGACGAGAAGCTGCTGTACGACACCTTCAGCGCCTTTGGCGTCATCCTGCAGACGCCAAAGATCATGCGCGACCCCGACACGGGCAACTCCAAGGGCTACGCCTTCATCAACTTCGCCAGCTTCGACGCCTCGGACGCCGCCATCGAGGCCATGAACGGGCAGTACCTGTGCAACCGGCCCATCACCGTCTCCTACGCCTTCAAGAAGGACAGCAAGGGCGAGCGGCACGGCTCCGCGGCAGAGCGGCTGCTGGCGGCCCAGAACCCCCTCTCGCAGGCCGACCGCCCCCATCAGCTGTTCGCCGACGCCCCGCCCCCTCCCTCCGTGACCGCGCCCATGATGGCCGCCCTCGGCGCGGGACTCACCATCCCAGGTGGGTTTTGTTGTTCGTCGGCGTGTCTGGGGGCGTGTTTAATGTGGCTTGTTGATTGGCAGGGATGCCCCCGCCCGGCGCGTACCCGCCCGTGCCCCCGCCCGGCGCCATGCCCCCGGTGATGCCCCACGCCCTGACCATGGCACACGTGACTGGAGCCGCCGGAGCTCAGGTCAGCGCTGCTGGTCACCACCCGCCACACTTCCCCTCCGCAGGGATGCACCCGCCCGGTGAGACCCCCACTCACTCTCTCTGTCTGTCTCTCTCTCTCTGTCTCTCTCTATCTCTATATCTGTCTGTCTCTCTATCTCTGTCTGTCCATCTGTCTGTCTCTCTCTCTCTCTCTCCATCTGTCTCTCTCTCTCTCCATCTGTTTGTACGTCTCTCTCTCTCTCTCCCCGTCTGTCTATCTCTCTCTCTCTCTCTCCCCGTCTGTCTATCTCTCTCTCTCCGTCTGTCTGTCCGTCTCTCTCGCTCTGTTTGTGTCCCTTTCTGTCCGTCTCTCTCTCCGTCTCTCTCTCTCTCTGTCTGTCTGTCTCTCTCTCTCTCTCTCTCTGTATCCAGTTGTTTCAGCATCTGATAATCAGTGGGATTATTTCCTCAGGAATGCCACCGATGCCCATGCCCCCATCCATGCCTCCGGGAATGGCGCCGCCTGGATCTGCTCAGCCGAGAGCTCCGCCTCCTCCTGGCATGCCGCCTCCTCCACCCATGGGCGTGCCCCCCAGAGGACCGTTCGGCCCACCCATGGGTGAGTGTCTGTGTGTTCTGTCTGTCTGTAGCTTGTGTAATAATCCCGCGTGTCTTCCTCAGCTCCGCCCATGCATCCGGGCATGAGGGGTCCGCCCCCTCCCATGCCCCCGCCCGGGTACGGAGCCGGCCCGCCCAGACCGCCGCCCTTCGGCTTCCAGCGAGGACCCCCGTTACCTCCCAGACCCCCCGCCCCCCCGATGAGAGCGCCGCTGCCTCCCTGAACACGCCCGCTTTTAATCACTTCCTGTTTTCCTTCAGCTCCGCCTTTTCCCTCTTTGTATAGATTTTTGTTCAAAGACTTTTTAATTTTGAACGGGAATAAACCATTTTCTGTAACAAATGTGTCTGCGTTATCACAGAGGGTTAACAAACTGCTCAAAATATTAATTTTAAATGTTTTTAATTAAAAAAAAAAAACTGAAATCAGAAGCTTTTTACATCAACTAGAAGGTATGGGAAACTTGAACTAAGTTCTTAAATTTGCGACAATATTGTAGTGATACTTCAATATCTACATACTGTAACATTTCAGGAGTATAAAATATAGCTGTGTGGTTGACCATATTTAACAACATATTTCTCATATGTATTATATATAATCACTCGGGACGGAGAAACGAAGCTTTATAAAGTTGAGATGAGTGGTGAAGCGTAAACTCTCCGTTTCAGTTCAATCTTTAGAGAGGAAAGAACGGCCGGGTCACTTCCTGTTTCACCTCCATCCTCTTCACGGTCCTGATGCTGCGATCAGAGTCCTCTCACAGCCACACAAACGAAAGCTCTCAGAAAAGGAATGTGAGGAAACGGCTCATCAAGTCAAACATCACTACACCTGGATGGGTCAGAACCGCTGCGGGAAAGGCACTTGTGACCCAGTGAAAGGGGCGTGGCCAGAGCGACACTCCGCCTCTCCAGCATCTTTCCCGGTGGTGAAGCAGAAGGAGGGATTGAGTGACAGGCCGAGGCCCCGCCCCTTTATAAGACCACCTCTGTGTGCAGCGTGATCTGCTCGTCCCCGGAGTCCATCTGGTGGGACTTGAGGATGACGCCGTCCTCGGAGATGACCACCACCTGGGCCCCGCCCTCGGCCGCCTCCTCCTGCACCAGCAGCACCTGCTCCTGCTCCAGGCCGTTGCTGTGGCCGTGCTCCATGGCCTCCAGCTTCATGCGGTACTCCTCCGCCTCCTGCTCCTTACGCAGCAGCTGCTGTCTGTAGGCCTGCGCCTTCCTGTTGGCCTCCTGGAGCTGCCACTGCAGGTGCTCCTGTGCCAGAGAGGAGGTCATGACCCCAGCCTGATGCGAGGTCACGTGACGCGCTCACCGTCTCTCCGCTCTCGGACTTGCTGGACGAGGCCTCGATCTTCCTCTTTCGCGCCGGAGGTTCTGCTTCCTCCACCACTTCCTCCTGGATCTGGTTGGTCTGAACTGCCAGAACTGAGAGAAGAACCGGGTCACTCCAGATGAAGAGGGAGAGACTGAGATGAGGAGACGAAGAGCAGACGGAGAGACGGAGATGAGGAGACGAAGAGCAGACGGAGAGACGGAGATGAGGAGACGGAGGTGAAGACGGACAGAGGGAGAGATGAAGATGGACAGACGGAGATGGACAGACGGAGAGACGGAGATGGACAGATGGAGAGACGGAGATGGACAGACGGAGAGACGGAGAGATGAAGAGGAGACGGAGAGATGAAGAGGAGACGGAGAGATGAAGAACACACACCCTGCCGTCCGTCCTGCATGGTGACGAAGAAGGGCTGTCCGAGGCCGTTGGTCTGCAGGTTGCCGTGCTGGTCGGTCAGTATGGTGATGACCCTCTGACCCGCCTCACTGACCACCTGCTGGATGCTGGAGTCCAGAGAGCTGACGGCGATGGCCTCCTCAGAGTCTCCTGCGCACACACACAGTGGTAAGTGTGAAGAAACTAAAAGAGAATGGGCTGGCTTGGCAGTAGTGTAAAGTACTTGAGTAAATGGACTTTGTTACTTCACCAAGTATTTTTTGCCTCTGTGCGCTGTACTGAGTATCAAACATCTAAGCATCTTTTACTCTCTATTTGACTGCAGTTTTGATTGAGTATATGTCACTCTACTACATTTAAATGGACACACACCTGAGCTGGTCTTGATGAGGTCGGCCAGGTTAACCACGCCCCCCTGCAGGTTGGGCACGCCCTGGATGATGAACTGGGGCGTGGCGCTGCCGTTGATGATGGAGGCTTCTGCATTGCGGTTGATCTGGTTCTGCATGCCCTGCTGGGGGCGGAGAGAGTGAGAGGGGGCGGAGTCACACACGCGCACACACACACCTGCAGCAGCTCCATCAGGTCTCCGTGCTGTGTGTCCACCGCGATGTCCAGCGCAGACTTGTCAAACTTGCTGAGCGCGTGAACGTCAGCGCCGTGTTTGATCAGCAGCTCGGCCACGCCCTGATGCCCGTGCTGAGCCGCCCAGTGCAGCGCCGTCATCTTCAGCATGTCTTTAGCGTTGATGTCCGCGCCGCTCTGAGGGGAGACAGTACGTCACGCCAGGAGAACTGGGCACACACACACTATCTAGTGCACTAGCCTCAGGCCTCACACACACAGACACACACTATCTAGTGCACTAGTCTTGGGCCGCACAGACACACACAATCTAGTGCACAAGCCTCAGGCCTCACACACACACACCATCTAGTCCACTAGCCTCAGGCCTCTCTCACACACACACACTATCTAGTGCACTAGCCTCAGGCCTCACACACACACACACACACACTATCTAGTGCACTAGCCTCAGGCCGCACTAACACACACACACACACACACACTATATAGTGCACGAGCCTCAGGCCTCACTCACACACTATCTCGTGCACTAGCCTCAGGCCGTACACACACACACCATCTAGTGCACACACACACACACACTCACTATCTGCTAGTGCACGAGCCTCAGGCCACACACACACACACACAATCTAATGCACTGGCCTCAGGCAGCACAGACACATAGACACACACACTATCTAGTGCACGAGCCTCAGGAACACAAGCACCTTGATCAACAGGTCGACGATGAGGTCGTGACCCTCGGTGGCGGCCATGTGCAGCGGGGTGCGGTCTACTTTAGTGCGGGCGTCTCGACTGACCCCGGCCCGCAGCAGAACCTCAGCGGTGGAGAAGTGACCGTACTGAGCGGCCAGATGGAGAGGAGATGTTCCCAGCTGAGGAGCACAGAGGAGGTCACACACACTCTCTCACACACACACACCACACACACACTCCCTCACTCACCCAGTCTGTGGTGAAGGGCGCCCCGTTAGCCATCAGTGACCGGACCTCGTCATCCTGACCGTTACGAGCCGCTTCCAGAAGACGCTTCCCCAGGTCCACCAGCGACATCTGTGGAGGAACACCCACAACATTCAGCCCAGACACGGACCTCTGCACCCGGGTCTAGTCTAGTCTGATCGGCTCTGGTCTGATCTGATCGAGTCTGGTCTGATTTGATCTGGTCTGATATGAACGGGTCTGCTCTGAACGTCTAATTTGATCGCGTCTGGTCAAATCTGATCGGGTCTGGTCTTGTCTGGTTTGATCTGATCGGGTCTGGGTTTCTCTAGTCTGATCGGACCGGGTCAGATCTGATCGGGTCTGGTCTCTAAAGCGCGTTCACGCCGATTCCCTCCGGAAAGCAGATAATCTCAGCTCCGTTCTGCGCCACAACAGTGACGTAAACACCGCGTCAATAAAGGCACTAGTAACACCGCGCGCGTAAATCTGCACGAGACGGCGCGAGTAACAGAAGCCGCGTTATAACGGATCGTGACGGGGTTCGCGCGCCATGTGCTGACGGAACCACGCGCGGCCCAGCTGACCCCGCGACCCCCGCCCCGCCTCACCGTTCCCGTCGCTCCCGTGGCCTCGTGTGAAGAACCAGTCTATATGACCCGCGGTGCTGCGATCCTCCGATGGCCGGACACAAACATGTCTGAAAGCGCATTCAGATATGGCGGCTGGCGTGACACCGGAAATAAAACCTGCAGCCGCGGGCGCGCGCACGTCACGTAACCGCCGAGCGCGCTCCCTCAGTAGTAAGCGAGTGTTCGACAGTAGTGCGCTCAAGCCACGCCCCGCTGTTTAACACGCGTTTGTATGTATTTTAGTAGTATTAGCGCTATAGAAACACGCACAACGAACGTGTAATCCTGTAACGTGTGAACGTTTTATTTTCCAAGTTTAATTTTAATTAAGAATTAAAGCTTCACCGGGATGTTGCCTTTTCAATACATGCAGTATATTATCCAAAGTTGAGTTACGTAGATTTATAACATTGAAACTGTTATATGGAATATAAGCAAAGGTCTTTTTAGGATGTGCTTAATTAACGGTTGATATTTTTCTAGACATAAGCAAGGCAAATGATATTAATTTACTAATACTGATATTAATGAAGTGACACACTTTTGCCACTAAAATTGCACTAGTGTATTTGAAATTGCACAATATATTTTGTCTTGTCAAAATGGCACAATTGTATTTGCGCCGTTGTATTTTTGCACAACCTTATTGATTGTCCTTTCTTTCTTTTGTTCTCTTTGCTATTTGCATTTTGGCCTTCACTGTTGTCATTTAAATGGTCTTATTCGTTTCTGTTAAAAACTTTTCTTTCATTTTCTAGTTTTTGCTGCCGTAGAACACAGAAAAGTGGGATTAAAAAAGTCCATTTTATATATCTTTACTAAACTAATTTAGTACATATTTGGACTCATTTAATGATGAAAATGCTTTTATTGATTCATTTATTTATTTATTTTTACAAATTTTTGACAGATTAACAAATGGAGAACAGTTAGACTTGATTTGCTGGAGAGTGTGTGTGTGTGTGTTGTGTGTTGTGTGTGGTGTGTGTGTGTGTGTGTGTGTGTGTGTGTGTGTGGTGTGTAGTGTGTGTGTGGTGTGGTGGTGTGTGTGTGTGTGTGTGTGTGTGTGGTGTGTGTGTGTGTGTGTGTGCGTGTACAAACACACTGCTCATCAGAGCTTTAGCGTTGAGCTGTTTAATGGAGCACAGTGGGACAAGCAGTGAGAAGCATCTTGAACACTTTAACTTGGGCCAGATCAGTGACACCAGAAGGTTCTACACACACTTGATGAGGCGGCAGAGCTGGGGATCTTCTGGGCCGAGCGGGGACTTCTCTATCAGAGCAGAAGGTTGAAGTCCAGGCCATTGATGGTGGCGATCGGCTCTTTCCAGAAGTTGAAGCTGTTGAACTCCTGCAGCTCCGGGTCGTCGTCCTTCTCCAGCGCTGGAGCTTTGGTGGAGATCTTGCTGGACTTGGCTTCTTTGGATTTGGGAGAGGAGATGCCGAGGTCTTCCAGCTCCGACAGGTCCAGGGACGGAATGGGCTGCCTCCAGAACATGAAGGAGTCGAACTGATTGCTGCTGGTGTCCAACATCCTGCCGTCACACCTGAGGAGAGGTCAGGTCAGAGGTCAGGACTGACCAGCCACAGCGTGGGGACCATTAGAGGGCGGGGTCAGCCCGGTGCATGCTGGGATATGCTGTTCCGTGGGAGCTGCTATTTAGAGACGTGTTGTGCTGATGATGTTTGCTTGGGTTTCTCTGGTGCTAAATCAGTCGTCAGAGAAACACGAGCGTCCAGACACTCCAACACGGAATGATAAACACCAATTACACAACGTTTGATATTAGTGTGATAATGTTCTTTTTACAGAAACCACACAATCTAGTTTATGTTTGTTAATAATTACCTCGTTAAACATTTGCTAAAATGGGTGTTTAAGCATTTGTTATTTTTATTTAAAACATATAGACTTTTTGGATAAAAAAAAAAATTACTAATAATTGCCTTAAATATATTTAAATGTTATTTAATATGTTATGTGAATAATTTTAAGATACGTATAAAACTATGAATAACATACGTATACAATACAATTTTCAATAAAAACAATGAATTTAATTACAAATAAAGATAAACTGAAATAACGGGACATCTGTGATAAAAAGACGCGTTTGATGAAAAAAAAAATGCTGGCGTCACACAAAGCGGCAGCGAAACACGCCCAGACTTTTATTCTAGATCTTTCATCTGCCATAGACCATTATTTTACATTTGTATTCTAGAACTATATTCTAGAAATAAAAAAGAAGTACGTCGTGTTTCTGCGCGTTTCTTAATTGATGTCTATCTTATTAAGTGTCGTAACGCTCTAAAAAAAAGCGATGATGCATTTCATGACAAAGCATTTTAGAGACGCACATGAACTAATGCAATATTAATAATGAAAAGAATTATAAAAATATATCCACTGCAGTCAGAAAACGCCCGTAATTTCAGCAGCTGTGAATAATTTCTTCCATCATGTATTGTGTGTGGGTGGACGCCAATAAACGCGAGAGAATTAAACCACGAGTCGGAAAAAAGAAACCCACACCTCACCTGAATTACGCGTTGACGAGCCTCAGTTTGTGTTTCGGAGACGTTAAATAAGTCGCTTCAGTCGCGATTGAGACGGAACACTGCTCGCGTTACACCGGCCACTGCTCAGCGCGTTCACGGGCGTGCCGATGACTACGCATGCGCCACAACCCTTGCCGACCGAAGCTTCAAACACATCACAAACCTTTAAAAAACTGAATACTGTACTATATAACACATTATAAGCAACATCTTTTTACATGGTATATTCATATTAATAGCAGTTAAACGATTTCAAAACAGAGTTCTGACGGAGAGTTCAATTGGAACTGTATTTAATCAATTATATTGTTTGTTTATTTATTGTGTGAAATTTTTAAACAATTACAACATTAAAACAATTATTCTCATTTAAAGCATAGACGCAATTTGTTCTTATCTTCACACTCGAAATCTTCTCGTATCTATTTTCACCAGCAGAGGGCGACGTTTTCCCACATCTGATAAAACGATTTACTGGTATTCGTTTTCCCATATTATGTTTAGTACATCAAATGAACCAGTACAAGTGTGCCTGTACAAAACAAAAAAATATATTGTAGTTGAATTTTCCAGACGTTTAATTTTTCGCGGCGACATAAAATCTTTGAAAAAATGCCGCGGCTCGTCAAAATGCGTCATCTTCCGGAACGTCACTGTTTACAAACAGACGTAGCGGAAGTGAGACAGGCAAAAACAAGATTACGGAAAGAGTAAAAGCGCGAGCGAGTGACGCGCTCCTGATTCAGCGCACTTGACGCGTGTGTGTGTGTGTCTGCGCGCGTGTGTGTGTTCAAACACTGCGTGTCTTGAGGAAAGACGAGAAGATTCCAGACGACAAACCCGCAGACGACACGGCGCGTGTGGTGAGTGTTAAAGTGCTGACGGGCTGCTGAGTTCACCCGGGTTAGTTAGTTGGTTGGTTGGTTGGTTGGTTTGTTTACTTGGTTACGGACTCTCGACCGTTTTAACCAGCGTGAAATCGTTTCTGCCGCGACTAATTGTTGAAATAAGTTGTTCAGATTGTTGTTGTTTTTGTTCAAACTCACGTATTTACATCAGGCACGTGCCCGGCGTTTTTAACCTTTTACATATTTACCTGGATGCTGTTTAAAAGGAGCTGCTGGCACATGTTTGCCCCGATGCGTCTCTGTCAACATATATTTCATTTAGTATGAAATGTAAAATTAACGTAATAGAGTTTACAATAGTAATTACCTATATGTCTGATGTTGCGATGGTGACAGAAACCTTCAGAGAAGAGAGACAGAGAGAGAGAGAGAGCAAGACAGACAGAAACAGAGAAGAGAGAGAGACAGAGAGCAAGACAGACAGAAACAGAGAAAAGAGAGAGAGAGAGAGAGAGAGAGAGAGAGAGAAGAGAGAGCTAGAGCGCAAGGCAGAGAGAGAGAGAAAGCGTGAAACAGACATAGAGAGAGAGATAAAGAAGAAAGAGAGACATACAGAGAGAGAAACAAAGAATAGAGATGGGAGAACAGAGAGAAAGACAGAGAATAGGGGGGGGGCGTAGA
>CM051498.1:166595-186758 GCA_028031935.1 Paedocypris micromegethes | reverse complement strand
GAGAGAGAGAGAGAGACTGACAGATAGAGAAAGAAGAAAGAGAGAACAGACAGAAAGACAGAGAATAGGGGGAGAGAGACAGAGAGAGAGAGAGAGAGAAAAGAAAGAGAGACATACAGAGAGAGAGAGAGAGGGAGCGTGAGACAGACAGAGAGAATAGTCAGAAAGACAGAGAATAGAGAGACAGAGAGAAATGCCAACAGCAGCAAAGGTGTGAATCTGAAGATATGGTATGTGTGAGACGTGTAACCCGTGTGTGTGTGTGTGTAACACGTGTATGTGTGTGTGTGTGTGTGTGTGCGCAGAACAGTGACTCAGCTCTTCCAATCAAAGACTCTCTTTCAGCATCATGTGGCGTGAGACGCGTCTGCGCTTCAGGAGCTCGTGGAGCCGCTCAGCGTCTGGAGTGTGAGGAACCTTCCTGTAGATGTTTCTAGACGCTTCCGCTAGAAAAGCTTTGTTGAAGTGTGTGGCGCGTGTGACGTGATGATGGCGGGATCCGGGCCGGACACGGTGGACGGGGAGATGCTGGAGGCTTCAGAAGCCACGAGGTCCAGAACATCAGACGCTCCAGAACCACAGGAACTGCTGAAAGACCACATGGCTCCGGGCCAGCATCCTGTTCCAGAAGACCCCGCCGGACCCTCGGTGACCCCGAGCCAGGACACGCCCGACGACCCCACCAGCCAATCAGACGCCACGCCCACGCTCTCCGTGGCCAGTCTGGAGTTCTCCGAGGAGACCGGCGGCGTTCCCAGCGATGGAGGCATGGCGTCTGTCCAGTCCGCTCAGGAGGCGGAGTCAGCACCCCCCGACCCCGGCCCCTCCCAGAGCAGCGCGAGGGCCGCCTCCTCAGCGCCCGGCCTGCCGGAGTATTACTTTGTGAAGTGGATCACGTGGAAGGAGAAGAAGACGGCCATCATCACGCAGAGCGAGAACGGGCCGTGTCCGCTCATCGCCATCATGAACATCCTGCTGCTGCGCTGGAAGGCGAGACACTCGTGACCCCGCCGCCGCCGCCGCCCCGCCCCTCCGCTCTAACCTCGTGTGTGTGTGTGTGTGTGTGTGCAGGTCAAGCTGTCCACTCAGACGGAGGTGGTCACGGCGGAGGAGCTGATGGCGCACCTGGGTGAGGGGCGGAGCTCACCGTTCTCTCCTAGTAATCATGAGGGCTGTCAAAGTTAACGCGTTAACGTCCGTAATTCATTTCAAGTGCTTAATCGCGTCAATTATTTTGATTTAATTTTTTTCAATTATTATTTTTAACTGCATTAATCGCAGTTGCATTTTTTTTACTTTCGGCTTGACGACGTGCGCTGTCTCCAGGTGCGGCTCATTAAGATGAGCAGCTCACAGTCATTGAGTTCAGGTGTTGTCACTTAGGCGCAAAGTGTTTAAGTGTCACTGACCTACTTTTCCCCACTCAGCGAGCAACACAGACACAGTTCCTTTTCAACTGCAAATAACATGCTCTGTTCAAAAAGCCGAAGCTTTAGATTCATATGGATTAGATAAACAGACAACAATGTATTTACTTATTTTTAGCTTAGCTGATATTTGAGATTCTGAGCTTTATGTAGACATATATTTCATGTAAACGTGACAATTATTTATTAAGTTACAGTTTGTGTGTTTTGTCTTGAAAAAAGTGTGACTCTACCTCGGAGCGTTAAAAAACAAAGACAAATATTATTTTACAGTTTTTAGAGTGTTTATTTAGTGTTGAGTTTAAAATTAATTTACATATTACACTTAAATATCCAATATTACAAGCTTCAGTTATTTAATTGCGATTAATCACGATTAATTTGGTCAGGGAAGTGCGATTAACTAGTTAACGAGTAAAAGTGATCGTTTGACAGCACTAGTAATTATGTATTCAAGTGTAAAATATTGTGGTTGACGTCGGCGTGTGTGTTTCAGGCGAGTGTGTTCTGTGCATCAAGCCTAGTGAGAACGCGGCGGGAATGGAGCTGAACTTCCAGCAGGTGCGTCGTGAGGAGCGAGCACTTCCTGTCACGAGCAGCTGAACCGCGTCTCTCTCTCTCTCCTCAGAACATGAGCGACGTGATGGCGGTGCTGCCCAAGCTCAGCACGGGCCTGGACGTCAACGTTCGCTTCACCGGCGTCACCGACTTCGAGTACACGCCCGAGTGCATCGTGTTTGACCTGCTGGACGTCCCTCTGTACCACGGCTGGCTGGTGGACCCACAGGTGCACACACACACACACGCGCACACACACACACTAGGGCGGCACGATTTTGAGAAAACCTAATTGCGATTTTTCTGAAAAATATTGCGATTTTCGGTTTTTGCACTTTTAAGTGCATAAAACTAAAAGTATGAATAAATATGTTTAAATAAGTTGTAAATATTTAAATATACAACACAGAGGGTTAAATAAGCTACACAAAAGAGATTGAGGTCATGAGATTGTTTGATGCTTCGTGATTAATAAATACAGTAGCTGAACCTAAATACCAGAAAAAATTATAGAAAATAACCACTTAGACGTTTGTTTTTTAATTTAACAATGTGAAACACAGAAAAACTGAAAATTATCTCGTATTTGAAATTAAATCAGACAATGTCACTGGCAGAAAATGAAACGGTGAACAATCCATGATAAAACACATTTTAAAATGCCTTAGTCTTACTGTGAATTAGAAAACAAAATAAATGTAGTGTAATTTACTGGCATTTGGTAAACATAGAACTTGCACTGCACACATTTCACTGGCACCAAAAACAAAATGCTCGGATGACGTTTAATAAAAAATCAAAATGGAAAATCCACATGAAACATTGTAAAAATGAACAATCATCAAACATTAGTGCGATATTACTATTATTATTACTAATATTAGTTTGATAGCTGGTGCACTACATAAAACCTTATTTAGTGGTCATTTCTGATTGGTTCGCAAGCCTGGAATGGGAGGCTTGATTGGGAGCCATTTTGATTGGCTAATAGGCGTGTCATTCAAACATCAGAGGCGGGGTTAAAAAACACAACCTCCTGCGGTTTGGTAATCGTGGGAGTTAAAACCGCGATATCGACTGGATAAAGGTTAATGGTGCTGCCCTAACACACACGCACACACACACACTCTCTCTCTCTCTCAGAGTCCTGAGGTGGCGTCTGCGGTGGGGAAGCTCAGCTATAATCAGCTGGTGGAGAAGGTCATAGAGTTCAAGCACTCGAGCGACAGCAGCCGCGTGAGTGAAGGTACGTCACACACACACACACACACACACACACACCACACTCTCACGCTGGGCTTCACAGGGTTACTGGCCGAGCACTTCCTGGAGTCCACGGCCACGCAGCTGTCCTATCACGGCCTGTGTGAGCTCAACGCCGCCGCCGCCGAGGGGGAACTCTCCGTCTTCTTCAGGAACAACCACTTCAGCACCATGATCAAGCACAAGGTCCGCCCAGCCCCGCCCCGCCCGTCACGCCGCTGGAGTGTATGTGTGTGTGTGTGTGTGCAGGGTCACCTCTACCTGCTGGTGACGGACCAGGGCTTCCTGCAGGAGGAGGGCGTGGTCTGGGAGAGCCTGCACAACGTGGAGGGAGACGGGAACTTCTGCGACTCGGACTTCAGGCTGTGTCACGCCGCTGATAAGCCCCTCCCCCTGGCCCAGCCCAGCGCGGAGCAGCAGATCCAGCAGGTGAGCCAGGCGTGGCGTGGCGTGGGCGTGGTCACTGAGGGGCGTGTGCTGTGTGCAGGACTATCTGGTGGCCATGTCTCTGCAGCAGGAGCAGGGTGAAGGCCCCGGGCCCCTGAGCGACCTGGAGCTGGCCCGACAGCTGCAGCAAGAGGAGTATCAGCAGCCGCAGCAGCAGGCCACGCCCACAGCCGCGCAGGTTCCTGCTCCGCCGCCTCATCCGCCTCCACTCTAATGAGCTGTGTTAGTTTCGTTGACGACATGTTTTCGTCATAGTCTTCGTCAATGACACTTTTTCCCTGACGAAAACGAAACGAAACTATATAAAATCTCCCGCACAGGGACGAAAACTATACCTACATTTATTTACACTTTCGTCAACGAATAAAATCTAAGCAAAAATGCCTTTTGTGAGCAACGTCCAATCCAAATCCGAGCTTGAGAAAGGCGGGTGCAAACGCAAAGAGAACCAATCAGGACACATCTCCTGATTGAAATGTCTTGATAATGCTGAATAAATGCAACCATTAGTTACTTATAATTGTGATGCAATTGTAATTAATTTTATTTTACTGTATTTCTTCTTTGTTGAGGTTTTATTTACGTGAAGACATTTATTTGGATTGAAAGAAAAGTTCATAAAATCAAGATCAAGAAAAATGTTTTTCCACATAAGATCTTTGTATATATTTTATATGTTCATAGTTAACTACGTCTTCAGATTTCTTAGACATAGCAACTTTAGTAAACATTTAGGATATATAGCACTTATATTTTCATTGACTAAATCTATACTGTAATTTAGTCGACAAAAATTAGACTAAAACTAAAAAAAATTAAGACGACTAAATTGGGACTAAAACTAAACTGAGTTTTAAATTAAAACTCTTTAAAGTAAAAACGGCTGGAACGTGACCTGAGCGGCGCTGTTGTCTTCCATCAGGCGAGGGGCGTGGCCTCACAGGGCGCTCCGCGGCGGCGGGACAAGGATAACTCCGACTGTTGCCTCCTCTGAGTCCGAGCGCTCGGATCCACTCTGCTTCCGCATCCCCGCCCGGTCCAGAGACAGCCCCGCCCACGCCTGCCTAACCCCGCCTCCCTCCCATCGAGCCAACAGCGCTGGCGTGGCTCCCGAGCTGATGACTGCCTGATGTTTCCCCGCAGAACATCTGTACAGGCGTTTGCTACCGTGAAGGTGGAGTTCTCACGCGAATAAAGGTGGATCATCCCGAGCTGTGATTGGTCATGTGCTTCTTCTGACCAGCCGCGGAACCAGAAACACCGCGATTAATAACCACGATTAGCCGCTGACGGAGAGACACCGCTTTATTAGTGCGAGTTCATGAACATGTGCTCACAGTCAGAATGACCTTCAGTTTCTCAATGGAAGATGTTCAGAAGAAACACGAGATCCGAACCAAACCGAGCTTCCGTACAAAAACATGTGACGCGTCCTCGCCGTGTGCTTTTCACCGGAAACTAAAGTGCAAGACGAACACCAGCGTTCACACACGTGGCCCTCGTACCAACTTTCAGAATAGATTCACACTCACACACACACACACTCCATGCGAGGACTAAAATAAAACTTCAGACATCAAATGTCTGTAGTCGAGAACAAACCACCAACACTCACAGGAAATAATCCAACTGGGATTTACTCTAAAGATCAGTGACTCATCACAATGACCCGCCCACAAGCCTGTGATTCGCTGCAGATGGTGGTGTGATTAACTGTGGTCCACCACAGACAATCCTGCGATTAACTGCCATCAAGCTTCTTTTTGCGATTATTCGAGTTAATCGCGATTGAATCGCGAAGAACTGCACACATCTGTGCGATGAGCCGGTCATGTGATCAGCCACAGCGAATCGTAGTTGAGGAGGACAGAAAGCGAGTGACGCGTAGTACCGGCCCTCGAGGTTTTGGTTTCTGCAGGAAACAAGTTACGGCGGGAAGAAGAAGACGCGGAGCTCGAGCACAGTGATTGGATGAGGCACTATGTTGTGGTTAGTGACACTTCGCAGAAGCAGCTGCGAATATTAATGAGGTAAACGTTGAACCGCGCCTCCTCTCCTCGTTCCTCAAGCTTCCGCTGACATGACTCATGAACCCTCACTGACGGGAAGGGCGAGCGGGAAAAATGAAAATACAAAGCGGATAAAGGAGTTCGTATCATAAACAGACAAAAGCGTAAATGAGGAAATTAAAATATAGTTTTTTAGAAAGTGAGTTTAAATTAATGAAAAACTCTTCTCTACCTTCTGCCAATAAAAACCGTCTGTCTCTTTCTCTCCTGGTCTCTCTCTCTCTTGCCCTCTCTCTCTCGCTCTGTCTCTCTCGGCCTCTTTCTGTCTCTCGCTCTGTCTATCTCTCTCTTGCCCTCTTTTTCCGTATCACTCTTTCTGCTTTCTTTCTGTCTGTCTCTCTCGCTCTGTCTTGTCTCTGCCAGAATAATAATTTTGTTAAATGCCGCTGTTGCCGTTCCTGTGTAAATCTTGCATAAATAAATAGTTAAATATTAGAATGTCATGAATTAATATCGCGTGTGTTTAGCGTGCGATGCACAGAAATTACAGAGGGTAACATCGCCACGGAGACGAAAAACTTTACATTTGTTAAATGCTTTAAGACCCGCCTCTTTTCCTCATTTGCATATTTAAAGGGCAATCACAAGGTGTTTTCTTCATTTTTCTCTTTCGTCGTGTGTACTTGTGCATTTATGTATCACTGCGTGCGATTATACGCACACGTCAATATATATGTACATAGGACACACACACGCACGTATATTTACAGTGTGTGTGAGACCCAATGGAGTCGCGGTGCTTTTAAAGTTCTAAAACCCTGAAATCACAAACCCGTATGATGTTTTCCTGTCGTCGTAGCGACAACACAAACACAAACACAGACACGAAACATGCAGACGTGACGCGGCGGCGCTCCGGCCCGCTCCACACACACACACACACACACACACACACACACACACACACACACGTGAAGGAGTCGGGCCAGAACTGTTAGGACACGTCAGTCATAATCTCTTCCACAAGCGTCTGAAGCACCAGGACGTGTGTCGGCGCGCTGATGCGTGTGAGTGTAGTTGCTGGATCAAGGCATCGATGCGAGGGGGCGTGGCTCAGGGGGCGGGGCTCAGGGGGCTCCGGGTTCGGACGGATCCACAGGCGTCAGCGTGATCTCCACTTCTCCTCGCTCCTCCAGTATGGTGGGCGAGGGCAGGTACGGGGGCGGGGCGTGGGGGGCGGGGGCTCGCTGGATCACCAGGGCGCGGCTCAGCTCGTAACTGGGTTGACTGGGGCCCGGCAGCAGCAGGACGGGCTGGTTCTTCTCCAGACTCTGCGGGTCCTGGATGACGATCTCCACCAGCTGTGAGGAGGAGGTGGGCGGGCAGGAGGGCAGGGCCTTCTGGATCACGCCCCCGGTCAGCACGGCCGGACTGGGGCCGGCGCTGGGCGGAGCCACGCTCTCGGGGCGGGGCTTCCTGGGTCGGCCTCGCTTGCGTTTGGGCGTGGCAGACCCTGAGGCCGGGCCGGAGATGTCCGGGCCGCGTTTAGGAGCTGCGGGCCGCGCCCTCTGGACCACGGAGGTGGGCGTGGCGGAGGTGGCGGCGGTGACGGAGGTTTTCTCGCGCTCCGGGTACGACAGACTGACGCCCGACTGCAGGATCATGAGGGGGACGGTGGCGCCGGGCGGGGAGGAGAGGGTGGCGACCGTGATGGGCAGCGTGACCTGGACGTCAGTGGGCGGGGACGTCTTCTCGGGCACGGAGCCGCGCGGCAGCAGCTGCGGAAGCTTCTTGATGTACGCGTCCACCCGCGCTGACTCCACCCTACTGACCGCCTTCTCCACCGCCGGCTGCTTGCTGGGATGCTCCGCCCCCTCCTTCTCCTTCAGCTGCTGAATAGAATAGAGTAGAGTAGAATTGGAATAAAATAAAAATGTAAGAGAACATACACATTGAATAAGATAAGATATAAATAGAATCTCTCGTATAAAAAAGAGGGGCAAAAAAAGTACCCCAAATTCAAGGACACACGCATTTAATTTCATTTTATTTGTTCTTTTTGTTTTAGTGGTAGTGTTAAACATATTCCACCTTAAGAGCAGGAGTAGGAGGAAGGCCGTGTCTCATTTACTCCTACCCCACTCCTGTCACGACTAACATAAATAACAACCACAGACAGCAAGTTCTATACTAACAAAAGTTCAAGTTCAAGTTCTGAGCATTTGTAAGGCGCTTTCCACAGTTTCAACAGTCTCAAAGTGCACGTGTGAATATGTAAGAAACAAGTCCAAACACAATTGAAATAATTTTCCGCTTACAACAACACTTGAATGTATTGAAACTAGGACATTTTTTGTCATTTTCCAAACAACACTGTACACCTATAATTGACATACACCTTCGTTTCAGCGTTGTTTTTACATACTGTAACTTAAAATCATTTTCCCTTCTACTGTGCATTTGATTTAAGACAAATACCTTTTGCAAACCACTAGGCAACAAGCAATGTCCTGCTTTGTACAAAATCACCAATGTTTGCAAAACTACCAAATCATTCAACTTAAGTCGTCCTGACTGCAGAAATTGTGGGGAAGTAGAATCTCTGGGGGAGGTTTTATGCATTAATCTCAATGCTCGGTTTTGTAAAATAATCAAATGCCTTAAATTAGTCTAAACATAACATCCTCAGGTTCAGATCGGTCATGAACTACTCATCAACACACGCACACACACACACACACACACACACACCTTCTGCTCGGCGGCGCAGCTCTCGTCTTCAGCTCCTCCGGGTCGTGATGCTGCTGGAACCTTCTTAATCACCTTCTGTGGTTTAACAGTCCCGCCTATAACAACACAGGGCGTGGTTAGCCGGGGCTCCTCCCCCAGCAGGGGCGTGTCTCAGACCTGCGAGGGCGGCGGACATGACTAGCTCCGCCTGGCTGCAGCGCGGGTTGACGATGTGCTCCTGCACCAGGAAGCGGGCGATCTCCACCACCGTGTCGAAGGAGCGCTTCAGGATCTTCTTAGCCCAGTCGCAGATCAGCTCGCACGCCGCTTCCGTCACTTCCTGTTTGTACGTCTGCACCAGCTCCGTCAGCTCCGACTGACATCACACACACATACACACACGACCAATCACGACAGGCAGATCTCAGCTCCGCCTTGATATTTCACTGGTCAAGACACTATTCAGAGATGCAGTGTGTAATCCTTCACACACACACACACACACACACCGGGTCATTCTTGAGGTCCAGGTTGGGAAGCAGTGGCATGTTCAGTACAGTCTTTCTCCGAATCCCACTGTAGCAATACCTGCTCAGATCTGTTAAAGACTGTCACACACACACACACACACACACACAATCTCTCTCTCTCTCTCTAACACACACACACTCACACTAGGTGAAAAAATATTCTATGTGCGATATTGCTGTTGAATATTGCGATAACAAAATTGCTTGCGATATAACATATTCCCTTATAAAAAAAACGACTAAAATGATGCTAAAATATACAGGCAATATGTTTTTAATCAAATTTAGCTTAATTTGGGCTAAAAACTGTCTAGTAGGAGGCAAACATTAAGACTAAAAACCTTAGCAGATATATTGATTTATGATTATTACCTAGACTCTCAAACATTACATTTTATTCATATACAGTATAAACATACAATCATCAAGATCAACATGAGCATCTTTTAAACAAAATGTGTCCTTGCCTTTCCTGCTTTTAAATACTAATAAATAATGCAAAATATTAAACAAAGTGTTCAGGCCTTATAACCGTTCAATCACCAAGAATGTCTCAAAATGAGCATCTTTAAAACGAAATACGTATGTTCTTGCCTTGTCTTTTTTTAAAATAAAATAAATAACACAAAATAGTTTTATGTCGCATATTTTTAAAACATATCCAGCCATGTTTGTTTATTGCAAATAAACCACTTTTGCATTGATCCGCTAGGTCAATTACCTTTGCGATATTTTTAACTATTGGCAATATGGGTATTGCGCAACCTATTATTGCGTTAACGATATTTTTTCGATATATTGTGCAGCCCTAACTCACACACACACACACACACACACACACACACACACACACACACACACACACACACACAGTGTAAAGGATATTTGGACTGTCCTCGTCCTCCCAGTCTTCGTGCTTTAATGTTGGGGAAGATGTCGCGGATGATTTTGCCAAAGTTGGCGGCGCTGAGCGGGCGATGCTGCAGGTTGTCACAGTGTTTCCTGCGGGACAGGGGGCGTGAGCGAGGGCGAGGGGGCGTGGCAGGGGGCGTGGCTCACCGGTAGGTCTCGTACACGTCCTGCTTGGGCAGACAGGTGTCGGGATGCTCTTCTAAGTGGCTGCGGATCCAGTTGCAGGTGTGAAGCTGATCCGCCGTGCTGACGGAGTTGGAATCGCTGCTGGACACACAACACGTCATCAGCGTTTAGCGCCACGTTTAGCGGAGAAATGGGTTCGATTCCCAGGAGAAGCATGAATCTAATTAACCGTGTAAGTGTCACATAATAGAAAAGTACTTGAGTACATTTTAGGAAGTTTTGTAAATTTTGTAAACATTGTAAATATTTTTTGTACGTCAAGTATTTCGGCTACTTGTACTGAGTATCAAAAATATAAGCAACTTTTAAACTTAGTAAATGCACGCAATCAAAGTACAAGTACAAATACAACTACACATACTGTACTATGCTCAGTGTTTCAATGTCTAAATAATTTTCAGTTTCTTTAGCGTTCGTCGTACTTAGTTTTTTTTTTTTTTAGAATGTATTGTATTATACACATGTATACATATTGTACATTTACAAAATTTACTAAAATCCCTAAAGTGTACTCAAGTACACACACACACACTCACAAACAATCAGGTGCGAGTGATTAAGAGAACAAAAGCAAGAAACCACAAAAGATGCAACGGTGCAAATACAATGGTGCAATTGTGACGAGGTAAGAATATAATGTGCAATTCCAAAAAATGTTTGCTTTGCACGACAAAACTCATATATTAATCAAATAAAGCGATATACATGAAATGGATAAAAATAAAAAATTTGTAATTATGATGAATATAAAACTCTACATGCGTATACCTCCTCTCTCCGGCGCCGGGGCCTGACGGCAGCAGCAGATACAGGTACAGCTTGTCATTGTCTGAGAAACGCTGCACGTCTTCCTAAAGAGACGGAAGAACACACACGTATCAACACTTCTGCACCATAATGTACGTCGTCAATAATCTCTTCAGCTCCTCAAACACCTACCAAGATTTTGTCCACTTTGCCCTGTACGTTTTTTCTGCAAAGAGGTACAAAAAGAGGAAGATTAGTGAAAAGAATAAACAAATACAAATAAATAACAGCATTGAGTGTATCACATGCGGGCCAAAACCAGACATCATGTGCCAATGTTACTGTGTAAAAATCTTGCACATCACCCAGCCAGTGAAAGTGAAATACACCAAAGACTGGTGGAGATAAATAAATCAGTGAAATAAAGCAAGAGTGGTGAGCACTAGATGAGGAGCGGTGGAGAGAAGCTCGTACGAGATGTTGTTCTTCAGCTTCTGCAGCAGCAGGCTGGGCTCCGTCTCTCCATCACCACCACACGACGAGTCCGTCTTCATCACATCTTCTGTCATGTCTCCCGAGCCTGAAGACCAGCAAACCAGCCGTCAACCTCGTGGATCCTCTCGAGAGTCAAAGCGGACAACAGTTAGAGATACCGGAATACCATAACACACCATGTGAGTGAGCAGGTAAGGCCTAATAAAAGCTTGGTAGAAGCACAAATACTTTAGATATCAGTAAAGTGGTCTTATCTGGACGACAACTTTTTTTTTTACCATAAAGATTAAAGTGTTTTATCGGTTATCAAAGGAAAACGAGACAAAAAGGGTATAGACAAACGAGTTCAGCTTCTTGTATTAAAGTGATATTGACGGTTTATTTAGGGAACCACCGTCCAGTTTAACACACTCATCATCACCGGGTCAGAACACACGAGACACACACACGTAAACACAACGTTTACACAGTTAAAGCTTCTCGCTTCAGCGCCGACGACACCATTAATTCCCGGGGAAAACAGCCAGTCACGACACTGTTGTCAGGTCAATCAGAACCGGCCCGAGCCCGAACCCTGCAGCTCTTCCCGGTCCAGACCCGCGTCTGATCGCTCACCCGGCGTGTTGTCTGTCACACATGTGTGTGCGCGCGTGTTTCTTTGTGGGCGTATTGAGAGACCGACCAACCGGAGTCTCGTGGAAGCCATTGGTTATTTATGACTAAAACACTTTTTTTACGCGCACGTTAACCAGCTTCTTTGAAGCAGCGCGCCGAACAGAGAAAGGCTTCTCCACAACGTTTAAGAACAGAGCTAACGCTTAGCACCAATGCTAACACGCTCCTGACAAGCCGAGAGACGCCCACTTCACGCAAACCAGCTAAAACCAAATCAACGTAGACACTCGTCATTTATTTAGACGTATAAACAATATTGGACTTGACTGTGTTTTATTATCATAATTAATTTAATTCGATTCACGATCTTGGACGTTGTTATCATTTGCGCCGACTTTCTGCTATTGATGTAGCTAGCGACGTTTGAACGCCTCGCAAGCCCTCGAGAATTACAGTAAAACACTCGTCTAAATCGCAGAGATCCCTGTACAAGATGATGTCGAGGTTATTTGGCATAATCTGACACGCACATACAAAATAATATTACCGATTGTTTATAGTATGAAAAAGAAAGTACCTGAGACAAATATAGAGCAAAAATCCCCTTTCGACTTATTTTGTGATTGGACGACTGTGTCATGTCTGCCTGACTACAAATAAAAGCCACTCGCTGATTGGCTAGCATGAGCGATCCCTACTTGGATACTGAATGAAAGAGCGGCTTGATTGGTTGTTTGTTTTATGCTCGTAAAAGGGGAATCTTCTCAACATTTTACCATTTTTATGCCGTCCATCAATCTTTACTCCGTTATATCCGGGGCCGGGTCACGGGTCAGCTGCCCGGCCAGTGATGTTCTGTCTCCCGCGACATTCCCCAGCGTTTTGGGAGAATATAGTCTAGTTTTATGCGTCTTGTAAAATATCTCCTGTTTGTGGGCCTGGAGCAAACTACAATTGTGCCGCTTTTAATCGCTAGTGTCTACCACTCATTATAACTTTATTTACACTAAAGCTCAGTCAAAACCAGTGTTTTATGAAGTATTAATTTGTACACGATACACGACTTTGGTTAAATTGGAAAAACTCTGAGAAAACAGTTGGGAACACAGTGCGTTGATTTGGCGCAAAAAAGCGACTTTTATTTTGACACGGTGTCGCCGTCACAACCGGAAGAGAAGCTGCGCACGAGTTTGACCCTTCTGGATGTAGAATACTTGCTTTCACAAGTCCCATTCTGCTATTTATCCATGAAAGTCCATAAGAGATTAAGGTAAATGGAAAGTTCTGACGTTTTAAACTTAAAATTGCAGAAAGCGCGACATTACGTAATGTATGTTCTACATCCCACGCCGTTATTACCGTAAAACGTGCGTTTTGTGAGTGCGGGAGAAAAAGGGTGAAATCACACCGTAAGATTCTAGTGTGTTTTATTTACGCGCATTATGAATCAACTGTTGTATTTAAAATTTGATCTTGTTTTGGCGGTGTCCAACATACATGACATATAAGTCAATAATATGTGTAAAGTAGAGTAAAATAAAAAAAAAATCTGGAATATATACATAGACAACATCAACATGACCATATAATCGTTCGGTCGTTGTAAAGCGCAATAGTTCCTGTGGCGTGGCTCCTGAAGCGCTGCGGGTTTGTTTATCTGGCTGTGTGTGTGCGCAGGAGGGAATGAGGCTCTGGGCGTGTCTGTCGATGGCTGCCAAAGCGGCGTTTCCGCACGACTATCGTTACGGGATGAACAGACCGTGGACGGCGGCAGCGAAGCGTCTGAATCCGCCCGGGAAGAAGAGGAGGAAGGTGTTTGTGGAGCCGCTGGCGCACGAGGACTGGAGCGTGTTCAGAGGAGACACGGTGAGCCACGCCCGGCTCCACCCCCTGACACGCCTTGACACGCCTCTTGCCCCGCAGGTGGAGGTTCTGTCGGGGAAGGACCAGGGGAAGCAGGGCAAGGTGGTGCAGGTCTTCCGCCATCGCAACTGGGTGGTGCTGGAGGGTCTGAACACGGTAGGAAGTGGGCGTGGCCGGACCAGCCCCCGCGGGCGTGGCTCACACTGTGCTCCCCTCTCCAGCACTACAGGTACGTGGGTCGCTCCGGGGAATATCGAGGGACATACATCGCCAGCGAAGCCCCTCTGCTGCTGAAGGACGTCACACTCATCGACCCCACAGACAGGTCAGAGGTCAGCCCCGCCCACCAGGACACGCCCTAACCACGCCTCTCCCCTCAGGAAGCCCACCGAGGTCACGTGGAGATTCACAGAGGAGGGAGAGCGAGTGCGCGTCTCACTCAGGACCGGGCGGATCATTCCCAAACCCGTCCTGCAGAGGAGAGACGGCATCATCCCGCAGCAGTGGAAAGGTGAGTGTTCCCACGCCCCGCCCTCACCCCGCCTCCTCACGCCCCGCCCTCACAGACGGACCCAAGGACACGTCACCTGAGGACACGCTTCAGAAGACACACACACCCTCGCTGAAAACCCTGGAGGAGGAGGTGATGGAGAAGATGAACATCCAGGAGCAGCGGCGGCCCAGGAAGAGCTACTGGTACTGAGGCGGTTACCACGGAGACCAACAACAAACACGCCAGACTGGTTTCCATGTCATTAATACACACGAGTCAGACCATGTCAAGATGTTGTTTTTGAAACCGTTGAGTGGAATCATGTCATTTAAGAAATTAAAAGACATCAAATAAAAATGCATGTCGAGTGTCAGTGTTGATGCGTGAGTGTTTCAGAGCTGAAGATCAGCATTCATCCGACATTCATCTGAAATAATAAAGAACTGAACGTTACAGACTTGTGGGTTTTAAAAGTGAACAGGCGGGTAAGTATTGTGACCAAGATTACCAACATTCACGAAAATGTCCAATTTGTACTGTTCTCTAAAGGATCACTGCACGTGTGCGACTGTGAGTGGGTTCGCCACTCGTGCTTTAAACTATTTGAGAACTGAGTATTTGAGAATTTGAAACAGTACCAGGCGGCTTTTGTTCTTTATTTTTAATCAATTTTTTTAAAGCAGCTTCTCATGCGAATCATCTCACGCATTTTATGAATATTGATTGTGTAATACACAATGTCATCGTTAGTTTGATTTGATTGGTCGATGTAACTCTGTAAGGAGACGGGTCTTTAATAGTAATTACTTGAAACATGTTTAATATATTAATAAACAACATAATTATATAAAAACATGTCAAGAAACGTTCTATATTATGCAATTATCTGTTACACTTTTTATATGCCCACTAAAGGAGATATTTTATTTATTATTAGTTATATTGTTGAAGCTGGATTTTCTAACTGAAGAATTGATGTTTAGAACACCATTTCATGTTATGAATTAATTTATTAATTGGAAAAGAGTTATTTATATATAAAAGTCAGTTATTTGATTGTTACGTTTTTTTTTTTTTTTTACACAGATTTTCCTTTCATTACAGAAGTGAGTTTGATTGAAAGACGGAAATAGAATTAAAGACATAATGAAAAGAATAGAGAGCATACGAGGCCAGGTAATCATCTTTAAAAATCCAGCAAACGCAGGACTAATGACCAGAAATAATAATGAGTACAGAAACAAGAAGGAAAAGGGAAATCTGATGTAAACATACAATGAACACTAGAGGGCGGTAATGCGACGGTAAAAGGTAAAAGAAGATTGAAAGACGCTTCCACTCCGGTCCACCGGGTGGCGCTGTGACATCAACGCCCGAGTCTGCGCGGCGGAAGCAGAGGCTCGTGCATCTTTAGCCCGCGGACGCACGCAATTGTTTACGTTTTAATGTTGCCGTGTTGAGACGGTTCGTGTCGCCGGCGTGTGTGTGATTTACGCGCTTCTCACTCGCACTGGACGAGGGCGGATTAGTCTCCAGATGCCGCGGCGGCTGTGATCGCGACCCGAAGCCGAACACGCGACATCAGTCATGTCTCTGGTGGCCTACGACAGCAGCGGCGACAGCGACAGCGACCGCGACGACAAACCGAGGCTGCTCGCCTCCCTCCCGCCGCCGAAGAAGAAGAAGACGCCGACGGTGACGACGATGATGGAGCTTCCCAGGCCGAGGAAGCGAACGGAACCCGTCCGGATCCCGGCGCCGGAGATCAGAGCCGCAGACGTGAGTCTCTCCCCCTCGGAGCCGAGCCCGAAAGACGCCGCTTTAATCGCTCTTTATGTTTGCAGTCAGATTCCGACGAAGACGAACCTGCTCCGAAGAAACCCGCGGCTCAGGTGTGTGTGTGTGTGTGTGTGTGTGTGTGTGTCAAAGAGAGAGTGTGTGTGAGAGAGTGATGGGTGTTTGTGAGAGTGTGTGTGACGAAGATATAATACTCGAGGTTCCTACGCTTTCTGAAAGGTACAATTCAAGTCCGCGTTCAAGTTTTTTCAGCACCTTAGTAGTAGTTATATACCGTAAAACTTCTAATAGAACGCATGTGTAATTTTCAACTCTTCCGTCAGGGGGCGCTAGATGTGGCGTTCTATTAGAGGTTTTCATTTATGAATATTTTTAAGCTTTGAAATCGAGTTTCAATCCTGGTTTTGTATGATTGACTGATTAAAAAAAATAATTTAAAACACACCAGCCCTGATTAAAAAACAAAAAAAACCCCTGATATAATAGCCAGCAGGTGTGCTGAAGAGAAGCTGAGCTGTGGTGTTGTTCCAGGGGTCCGGGGGTCTGTCGTCTCTCCTGCCGCAGCCCAAGAACCTGCTGGTGAAGGAAGCGCACAGACCACTGGTGCCACACAGCCTGACCAGACGCCCCGGCTCAGAGGGGCCCAAAGCCAAGAGCACGCCCCCGTCCGGCCCCAGCCCCTCCCCCTCCGCCATCAAAGCCGCCGCCAAGTCCGCCGCCATGCAGCTCGCCCGGCAAATGGCCGCCAACGAAGACGGAAGTGACGAGGAAATGGCGCCGGAGAACTTCTTCTCTCTTCCTGAAGACGCGTCTCAACCCGCGGTGCCGCCGAACACGGATCCTGCGGCGGTCCAGAACCTGGAGGAGGAGGGGCAGACACACACGGACCCTTACAGCGGCTCCAGCGGCCCCGAGTATCACGTCAACGCCGTGCCGGACACCTCTCCACAGGTAACGCCGCTCACGTGTGGGGTGTGGCCGCCTGACAGGAAGTGCCTGTTTTCCAGGAGTACTACGGCGAGGGTTATTACCCGGACCCGGATCCTGCTGGGAACGAGCCGGAAGAGTCCGGATCCTCGTCCATGTTTAACGACGAGGCGGTGAGATAAACACTTCTCGTCTGCTGATGATGATTGTGATGATGATGATGGCGTCTGTGCTGGTCCAGTTCCGGCGGCTGCAGGGGAAACAGAACCGAGGCCGAGAGGAAATCAAGTTCCTGGAGATCAAAGGTGACGACCAGCTGAGCGGGAACAAGCAGTGGATGACCAAGAACCTGACCAATGAGGTCGAGGCCCAGAAGTCCTTCAGCAAGGTACGGAGGGGCGGGGCCTAATCACACCACTTAATAAATGTTCAATCAGCCTCACGGTTTTTCCGACTGGTTTCCAGAAGAAGGGCGAGCAGCCGACGGGTCAGCAGAAGCGCAAGCACCAGATCACGTACCTGATCCACCAGGCCAAGGCGCGCGAGCTGGAGCTGAAGAACAGCTGGGCCGAGAACAAGATGAGCCGAAGACAGACGCAGGCCAAGTACGGCTTCTAGCCCCGCCTCCCAGCCCCGCCTCCCTCAGTCAAGTAGCCAGTAGGAACTTCCCGTCCGGCGGAATCTGGTCTTCAGAGACGCGGCGGACACCTTCTGTTCCTGTAGAGTCAGTCACTCCGAGAAACGCGTCGCGGAGCTTCATCATCATCTTCATCACGACGCATCGTTTCTCTGAAAGTGTTTTCGGTTCGTGTTTGTTCAAAGTGTCACAATCTCGCCAGAGACTTTACTCACATCTGGAGAAGAAATAAAGGTGTTGTACAAACCCTCTGGTGTGAATCAGCGTCACTCATCACGTGTGTGAGATTGTTGTCGTTTCACAGGTTTGATTAGCCAGGGTTCCTACAGGGGCTTGAAATCCTTAAATGCTTAATTTTCGATGTGTTTTCAAGGCCTTAATGCTTGAATTGTAAATGAAGTGCTTGAATATTTAATTAGCGGTATACTTATTTCACAACAAATACAGTGACAAGAATGTCATAAATAGGGATGCAATTAATATGTAAATGCCCTAATAAGTTCCAAGCCCCTGTAAATTCAGACAAATTTTATTTATAAGATATGGATAAGTTGTTGAAAAATAACATTAAAAATGAGATCTGTAGTACTAAAGTAAACAAATAAAAATGTGTTTATTATCCTTCTTTGTTCCCTCTTACAGTAAGGGATACACACAATTTCTTATCTTTCTCAAAAGTGAACAAATCATTTCAAGTCACCCGTGCACTTTGTTCATTTGTTTTATATTGACTGTACATAAACTAGTATTGACAGTCACACTTATCCAGTTGCAATTTTTAGGCACAGCTTTGTTTATTTTTTTTGTTTTGGGATAATATCTCTTTAAATGTGAATAAAATGGCCCGTTTTGATTGCATTTAGAATGACCTTTACATATATATTTTACCTAAATATATATTCACATTTTATTGTAATAAGTTACAAGAAAGTAAGATCTGAATTGGACTTTTCAGAAACTGTAGGAGCCCTGATGAGCGTGAAGAACCATTAAACCACATCTGCATCCAGCTGTTTGAGCATCGACACACAGCTTTATTCACTCACTCACTCACACACGGGTCGTCGCTCTGAGGCGGAAGCTTGCGGCGTTCACTCGGCTCCACGTACGGCACCACACACAGGGGCACTCGCACCGCCTCCACGCCGTTCACCTGCACACACACACACACGCATCACACACACACGCATCACACACGCGCTGGATCGACTCACCGTGACGTCACACCAGTAGCGTCCCGGCGCCGTGATGGGTTCTTCTGGAAGCGTGAGAGCGTGAAGCGGCACCACCACGCCCAGCTGCGCACACACACACACGCGTTAGATCAGTGTGTGGACGCTGAGGAGGCGTGTCCTGCTGGAGGGGGCGTTACCCGTCGCAGGAACTGCCGGCTGATGATCTCCTTAGTGAGCGAGTAACTCAGCGACGTGTGCAGGAACACCTCAAGCTCCGCCTTCTTCAGGAACGCCACCGTCTGACACACACAGATCAAAACCGATCGATGGATAGAAAGAAATAATAATGCATTTTATTTACAGCAGACCTGGACAAACTACGGCCCGTTAAACGGTATAATCCGGCCCACCGAGCTTGTAAAAATTAAATGAAAGTCAAATTTTTTTTTCAACTGGTTATTTCGTAATGAAGTTATATTTATTTGTTGATGAACGGATTTTTAAAAGCAGAATATACAAAAAAAATGTAAGTGTATTTTTAGACCCAATGCTGCTTTTTTAACTGACGCCCTGACACAAACTTAATTTAAAGAAAGTGCACTTCTGTTTTACCTTTTATTTAAGATAAATATTAAGGTAAATGAAATATTAGCTAAAACATATGATAATATTCATAAAAACATCAGATAGTAAAAAAAAAACACAAAAACGACAAAAAACGATAAAAAGACAGATAAAATAATGTCACAACTCAATTAGCGTCAAACGCAAATGAAAACAGATGGTATTTGAGTAGTGATTTAAAATCAGGTAAGGATAATGTACAAAGTCAGCTCGCTCTATAGTTTGGGAGCTCAAACCATAAAGAAACATTATTAATATTGAGCAGAATTGAGTTTCGTTTTTTTGGTGCGGCCCTCCGCAAAGTTTTCTGTTTCTCATGCGACCCCTTGGAAAAAATAACTGACCGCCCCTGATCTACAGTATAAGTCACAGCATATACTGTGTATAAGTGGCTGTGTGTCGGGGTCTCACCAGCTGACCGGTGCGCGTCTGGACTCGGTCCTCAGGTCGTCCTTCTCGCAGCATCTGCAGGAGGAACACGAGCAGAATCAGTACGCGCTCAGTGTGGGGCGGGGCCGGGCGTGTCACGCACCCGTCTCTCCTCCGCAAACGTCTCTCTGTTCTCGGGGGAGGGGTAGACGGCCAGACCCTCGCGCAGCAGCGTGTTCCGACCCACAGACTTCTTCACCAACACCGTGTCTCCTCGACCGCCGAGCTCTGTGAAGCAGAGAGTGTGTGAGTGTGTGTGTGAGAGAGACAAACACACAGGTAGAGAGAGAGAGAGAGAG
>CM051498.1:148071-165030 GCA_028031935.1 Paedocypris micromegethes | reverse complement strand
CTCTCTCTCTCTCTCTCTCTCTCTCTCTCTCTCTCTCTCACCCTGCTGGCGGTGGTCGTCAGGTTCCTCCACACACTTGACGAGGTTTGAACATGTGAGACGTTTGCGCCGTGAAGGACGAACCGCGCCGCCGCCGGCCACATCGCGGACAGTTAGATTAGACTCAGCGTGGGAAACAGGTGATGTTCACAAACACCGCCGTGTCATATTAGACGCACAGACGCGTGTGATAAGCGAGTAATGACGGACGGTCAGTCACTATCAGCGATCACTGTAACTCATTCAGGCTCAGGCGCGCCGCCGCGATGCTAAGGACCCCGGAGCCTTTAGGTGGCCACTAATGCGCCTGATAGAAAGGTCCTCGTTAAATTACAAATAAACATTGATTAAAAACATTCACTTTTGAAACAAAACAAAGCCTAACTGTAACAAAAAATGCAACAATGATTCAATTTAGTGATGAGTCAATATTTTAAAATAAAAGCCATCGATAATCATTTTATGTTTAAAAAAAAAAAACAAGCGCAAAGATAATTAGCAGGATTTTTGTAATTAAGCAAAAAGTCTTATTTTGAAAAACATATAGTATATACAAAACGTTTTTATTGACCCTGTAATGAAATGGCTATTCATCAAAATCATTGAAAAGTAGACAATTACAAAATTACTTGTACGAAACAACTGTATAAAATAAGTTGACATGCACTGGTTAAACTTACTATTAATTTAAAAGAATAATTTGAGAAACCAAAAGCGACAGGTCCAAAATTGACAGAAAAGCATCAGAAAAGCATTTAAGACGTTATCCCTCATAACACTGAAGAAAAAAGCAAAAATACATGTACAAAATACAAACAAGTGTTTCCTAATGTATCTAATTGCATAAAAATATGGAATTTTATAATAGAGACTTATATAAATATTTCAGCTTTCACAAACTTCATGGCTGTGTGATTCTAAAACCTGATTCAAACATTTTACGGAATCGAAAACAATATATAAAATGGCAGCAAAAGTAACACTGGCATGAGATTAAGATTCTACAAAACTGTAAATTACTATGCATTATTATTGATGTATGTCCTTAACATGTAGAATGTAGACGTTTCCATTGCTAATTCCATATTTGAGAATCCTGTTGAAGACGTTTTATGGATCAAAATCACATCAGTCTGGGAATGTAGATAGTAATGCACATATATATATGAGCTATACACTCGTCATATGATTGTGATTAAAAGGCTCGTACATGAAGCAAATATATGGGCGGAGCTGAAAACAACACGTGGTTTCCATAAGAGAGGCGCTTTGGCGAGATATAAAAAGAAAAAGATTGATAAAAAACTTAATAGCCATTAATAGTTCTCGAGTACAACGCAAAGGCCTCTACCACACTGCATCTTGGGAAGGTCACGACCTTTGACCCGTGTGCCTCAGCAGGAGCAGGGCAGTGTGGTGGTGTTGGAGGAGCCCATCTGGCCCACCGCCATCAGCAGAATGTCCTTCTTCTCCTTGTAAAAGCGCAGCTCTCGTCCGGCCAGACGCGCCTCCTCCAGCTCGCGCTCCGTGGCCGAGGTCTCGCGCCCAATGGTGCCGGACACCACGTGTTCCCGATTGACCCAGTCGGCGGCCATCTGCGTCCGCATGTCGTCGTCCAGCGCTCGGTGCGAGTAATGCGCCAGCACTTCCTGTTGACGGAGGAGAAAAAGGCACCCGGAGTCTGAAATCTACCAGGGAGGAAGATCCTTTGCATGTTTAGCACCTAAACTATGGAATGATCTGCCTAGTTCAATTCCAGACTCAGAATCAGTGAGTCAGTTTAAGTCTAGACTGAAGACGCGTCTCTTCAACGAAGCATATATTGACATGTTTTAATAACTTACAGAATAAGCTAATAAAATCGTATAGAAAAGAAATGTCCCCGCTGTGGGGACAATTCAATTCAATTCAATTCAATAGAAAGGCTGCCTAGTTTAGTGCTCGGAACCGAATCACACCTGCACCTCCTAAAACTGTCAAAATCTTTAATTATGGTGCTTCATGTTTTTCTAATTGCTTTGTTTTTTTGTGTTTCACTCCTCTCCTAATCGCCAAGAGCCGTACTAGTGGAATCTCCTAAGAGCTTCGGGTTCATCTTTTCTATGATGCCTCCTGAACCTCTGTAGACCTGATGACACTGTTTATGTGGAGAAATGGAGCCGCCTCTATCCCCACTGAGGATTATCATAGTGATAATCATAGCCATATTTTTAACACCAACTACTAATCAATAAAAAGCAGCAATCCTCTTACATATTCACACGTGCGCTTTGAGACAGTTAGAACTGTGAAAAGCGCCTTACAAATGCTCAGAACTTGAACTTGAAGAACTTCTCTGTGACCTCACCTGACGGGAACACTGCCGCTCCCTCATGGCTTTCAGACTTCCGTTCCAGTGGAGCAGCTGGAAGACCGTCATCAGCTCCTTACACACACGAGACACGTGAAAGTCACACGTGTGTCAATCATCACACGTCAGGTGTCGGATCACGCCGTCTCTCACCTGGAACTCCAGCATCGACTTGCCTTTGTTGGACTCCAGCATGAAGCGGAAGGCCCCGATGCCGGTGCTGGGGTTATCCGCCTCTTCCCGGTTTCCCTGTGAGACAGACAGACAGAGAGACAGAGAGAAGAAATAAAAAAAGAGAGCAACACTGGAGCAATAAGTAGCTGCGTAACCAGAGGTGTCAAGTAACAAAGTAGTAATACCTCGTTACTTTACTTAAGGAACGCAAAAATAAGCCAAAATTCTGCTTGAGTAATTATTTTCCTCGCCTACTTTTAACTTCTACTTCTTACTTTCTAATACAATTATTTGTACTTTCTACTCCTTACATTTTAAAAAGTAAGGTTAATTTCGGTTCGTTTTAGTTCCGTGATGTCATCTATCAAAAAAAAAACATCCAGAAAAATTGCGTCACCCGGTTACGATAAACTTCATTGTGGTTGGATGAGACGTATCAACACGTATCGTTCCGACACCCTATTGGTTTGTGCGCGGTCCAATCGCCATTTGTTGCGCAACATAATTACAGAGAGGCTAATTGATGGAAAAACATTTCAGTTAGTAAGACTCAGTTGTGAGACAAAGCATATTGGTAAATCTTTGCATGTTCTGTGCTTAAACTATTATTATTTAAGCAATATAATTGTTATTTTTAAATTTTATACATATGTCTCTTTAATGTGCAAGCATTGTAATAAAAATGCATTCAACATTTTAATATACAAATATAGTCCTATGGCATTTTTACTTGCATTACTTTTGCTTTCAAGTAGTATTACCAGTACTTTTACTTGAGTATAACAGTTGAGCTGATTTCTACTTGTACTTAAGTAACGAGTGTGGCTATTTCTGACAGCACCGTGTGTATCGGTGACTCACGTTGAAGGACGCCAGCGCCTCGCACACGCTCTTCTCGATGAAGTCGTCGGTGATGCGTCGGGACGGATGCTCGTTGAACACGGAGTTCATCAGGGCGATTTTGGCGGCGCTCCGTCGGGCTTCGGCCTTGGTCGGGCAGAACTGTGGAGGTCAGAGAAGAGGTTTGAGGACGCTGATGGAGGCAGATGTTCCTCACGGGCCACTGGCCTGGAAGCTTCCGAAGCAGCTGCCCCCGGGGAGGCTGACGTAGCAGACGTAAGGGGGGTTGTTGGACGGGACCATCTCGTACACCACCAGAGCTCCGTTCCTCAGGTCGGCTCCGCGAGACTGCTTCATCTGCCAGAACTCCTGCAGGGCCTCCACCACGTTCACTGCAGGACACACCGGACCTCCATCAGCACCGGCACGGTTCAGTTTCATGCTTAAATTCTGTTCACTTTATTATCATTTCATTTACGATGAGAAACGGCCCATTAATATGGTTTGTTTTTTCTCTTCTTTAGAAGTTTGCTGGGTTATAGTAGGACGTTCTGTACATTTACGGTTACACTTTCGATGTGCAGCTCAGTCTGTTCCACACTTTGAAATCAGAGTGGAAGTAATAAATCATCCGGGAACCTTCCTCTGCTCGTTCTTACACTCGGGACGTCCCGCACACTTGTGCTTTAAACACTTTCAGACTGAGAAGCTGGTTCTTGATCAGAGGGACGGAGCAGCAGATTAACGCTCTCCACGCCGGATCTGTCCACGATAATCCCGTCGATGTGATTGGTCGACTTGTTAGTGGAGTTCAAATCGAAACCCATCTGGTCCGAATCAAGCGCTAAAACCCCAAGCAGCGTGAGAACAAATCTATACACATGCACACGTTTGACTATACATCGATGTGATGAACGTCCATACTGAAAACGGAATTTTAAAAAACCGAACTTTGCTTTGACAGTTAAAATTATAATTAAAAAAAATTGTCATGTTTTGATGAACACACAGATTTAATTGACGGTGTTTGATTAAGAGAGATGGAAAAGAGATCATATATATAACGACTCATTATGTAGAATATGTATTAGTACAGTCCTGTAAATGAGCAAGAACAAATATGACTGCATATAAAATTTCCTGTATATATGATACTTTTTTCAAACAATACATATCAAACACACTGTCATTTTTCACACCTTGGCCATAACAATAAAAAAAGTGCGTTTAGTGAGAATAACGGTCTCTCAACATAATAAACGATCAAAACTCGGGCTTTACCCCTGCCGTATCCCTGCGTGTGTTTGGCGAAGCTCCGGACCACCGCGTCCACCGCCTCCCTCAGAACCGTCGGGTTGGTGGGATTGGACAGCCCCAGACCGGACGCCATGTCGGCCGAACCGAACCCGCTGCCCATGATGGTGTGGAGCTGCAGCGGCGGCGGCGGCGGAGGAGGCCCCGGGGAGGCGGACACAGACACCCGAGAGCCCGAAGACAGAGTTCCGGTCACGCCGGGCCGCAGCAGCCGGAGGCTCCCGGTGGGGTTCGGTCCGAATCCGATTCCGGGCTGCAGACGCTGGCGGCGGAGAGACTCCATTGTCTCGGAAAGTCGAGCGAGCAAACGAGCGCCGAACTCGACCCGGGATAGGGGCTACAGCGTGAGGAGGAGCGGGGTCCGTCGCGCTTTGACGGGGCGATTGGGCAATAAATTACTTCAGCTCGGGGTAAAACATCATCCATGGGGGGAAGCGGAGCAGCACATGACCGCGGCCGACCAATGGACGCGGCCGGGCGGCGTGACGTGGCAGGTCCGTCCACCCCTTCCCGGCGCGCGGATGAAAACAATCTGTCGCTCGCCAATATTTGCACAAAACTGTATTTTGGTCGTCGAATGTTTGTGGAAAAAATTTAATCAAGTGCCGATACAGTTACACTACTGAGTCGTCTGTCTCTCTGTCTGCATCTGACTTTTTGTCTATCCATCCATCCATCCATCCATCCATCCATCTATCTATCTATCTATCTATCTATCTATCTATCTATCTATCTATCTATCTATCTATCTATCTATCTATCTATCTATCTATCTATCTATCTATCTATCAAATCTGTCGGTCTGTCTGTCCTTCATCCAAGTTCAAGTTCAAGTTTATTTATAGCGCTTTTCTTAACAAAACAAGTCACTATGCGGAATTAGGGGGGGAATAGTCTTTAAAGAAGAAAAAAAAATTCATTATTCATCTAATGCCTATTATTCATCTGAATGTCCATCCGTCCATCCACCCAATCATCCGTCTGTCTGTCTGTCTGTCTATCTATCTATCTATCTGTCGGTCTGTCCGTCCATCCAAACGTTCAAGTTCAAGTTTATTTATATAACTTTTCTTAGCTATGCGGTATTATGGGTGGGGGGTGTAATGGGGTATTATGGGTGTAAAGAAGAAAAAAATGTTCATTATTCATCTAATGTCCATTATTATCTGTCTGTCTATCTATCTTATCCTATCTGTCGGTCCGTCTGTCTGTCAATCGATCCATCTGTCTATCCATCCATCCCTCACAGTTAGACAGCATGTTGCAATTCCAGAGCAATGTGTCAGGAATGTCCGTGTGCAGAGCTCAGACCTCGGGAAGCCCCGACGCATTTAGCCGTTAGCGCGGACGTGTCAGTGCGCGGCTGGAGCAGAGGACCGGCTCGGCTCCTCTATATATAGTGAGTGTCGCTTCCTTCAGCTCAGACACACACGGGAACGTCCGGAGAGCGAGAGCTTCACGTCCAGTCTGAGTCCGGCGCGCTCACCTGCCGTGGTCAGTCAGGGCTCGTGACGTCACGCCGCATCTCTGCATTCCTATTGGCTGTGCGCCGCTCGAGCGGCTCGAGAGTGGAATCCCATTGGACGGGAAGACAAACTTGCACGAAGTTCGCGACAGTGGCCGCGCGTGGAAGCTTCATCGAGTCCAGGACAGAAAACAACATCTGCCCGATCCGGTTGTGGCCGTTCTGAGCTCTGTGAGTGTCTGGTCGTTGTGAGTGTTGTGTTTCTGTGCGTAAGCGGCGGGATGACGAGTGTCGAGTCTGCTGGTGTCCGCTGAACTGGCCGCCATTCCCAATGTAAACAAACTGCGTGTGGCGTTCACGAGCTTCACGAGCTTCACTGGATCCACGACGCCTGGTCATTTAGACGCATTTAACATTGACCAGCGAGGCTCGTGTGTCCCGCTCGGCATCAGTGGGTTTATTCGGTGCGGATAACGGTGTCCGCGGTGTGTGTTGGTCTGTTGTTATGTAATTGCGTAATTCCTTGTCTTTTGCGGTTGCATCAGTTCGTTATAATCGAATAAACGAAGTAAAATTCCGTCAGCGAATTCGGTTTGAGATTATATAAGTGCGTTTAGTTTCTCTGTACACATTAATTCTCAGTGCCAAAGAATTAATACGTTTTAGTGTCTTAATATTATACTAATTTGTGTTGGTTATAAATATTCTTGTTATAAATTTAGTCTTCAACCTGAGAATGTTTGTCGCACAGTCAGACAGTTAAAAATGGAATATGTGCAGTATATGATTTTATTGGGTTATGTAAAATTAGTAAATGATAAAATAATGCTAATAAACATTAACTACAGAATTCCTTTATTATTCATATTTGTGTGAAGTCACGATAATATTCAATATGAATATAACTAAATGTAAGCACAAAACAGCGAAAATTTGTTTTTCTACAAAATTGTTTGTAATGGGCGGAGTCAGACTGAAAACAGCAACGTATAGGGTGGAGTTAAAATGAACGGAAAAACAGCAGCGTGTTTATGACCATGATGGGCGGAGTCATAGTGAACATGGAAAACGGCAACTGTTTGTGGCCGTAATGGGCGGGGTCAGTGCACGTGCGGAAACCAGCAACACATTTCATCAATTTTTCAACTTATCATTAGTTCAAATTACATTTCGAATTAAATATTTGAATGTCACGATTGTCATTTTTCTGTATTTGAGCAGAAGCTCTTCCCCTCGCCCTGACTCTGAGCTGAGTGTGTTTGTCCGCTCGCTGTGCAGGTGTGTGTGTGTGTGTGTGGAGGGTCATGTCTGACAACAGCACCGGCAGCACCGGCTCCTCCGGGAACAGCTGGACTCTTCTGTCTCCAGAGGTTAGTCACCACGTCAGGCCTCGTCTGAGCCGCACTCACACGCTGTGCTGTTCCAGGAGGCGGCGGCCGAGGGCGGAGCTTCGGTGGATGACGGGACGGAGAGCGTGGAGGATGCGCCCAGTCTCTCAGAGGATCTCGCAGGTTCCTGACCCGTTCTTTTGTGGAATTGCGTGTTTCGCTAAAGTGTGTGTGTGGTTTCAGGAAGCGCTTTGGAGCCGAGGTCACATGACTTTGACTCTCCAATGGTGGAGGCCCTTCTGTCAGAGGAAGGTCACCAGGTCAGTGCAGCTCTGCCGGTACGTAACTTCCTCCGGATTTACACCCAGCACAAGGTGTTAAGTCACACAGATATGGTGAACACTGTTTTTTTTTTTTATAACATTTTTATGTCTAGGGACAAAGTCGAAATTTTTTTGTCAGTTTTCAATATACAGCGAAATGTTTCACAATTTCAAAAAAGTATCTTCTTGTGGTAAACCTTTATAATTTATGAATAGGTGGATCCAATTTAAAACTGTCACTTATAAAGATGATGGTCTTCCACTTGAATGTGAAATAATAAAAAAAATGTTGTCTGCTCTCATGCGCAATAATAGAGACGATTAAAGCGCAGTCTGTTCTGTGTGTGACGCAGATCTGCCAGGAGACGTCTCCAGAGTTCTTTGAGCAGATGGCGGCGCCTGAGCTGGACCCGGAGATCCACGCGCCTGTGATCCACGACACCATCACCAGCTCTCCTCCCGACAGCGACCTGCTGGGTGCCGTTCCCTTCAGCATCGCCACGGAATCCACCTTCCAGTTCTCCCAGCAGTCGCCGCTCGACGAACCCGCAGAGGAAAGTCCAGGCCAGAGCGCCGCCAGCCAGCCTATCCCGGTGCAGGAAAGCCCGGAGGCGGAGCCTGAAACACCAGCCTGTGACATGAGCTCTACCCAGAATGCCTCTGGCGTGATGGACTCAACCTCGGTGCTCAACGTCCACACTGATGATCAGGCCTCTGAGGCCACGCCCCCTGACGCTCAAAGCCCCGCCCCTTACAGCACTCCTCTCCAAACTATTGGTGCCCTTGACGAGGAGGAGGAGCTGGAGGAAGCCGTGGAGAAAGATGAAGCCGAGTTGCCAGAGAAAATCCCAGACGTGGCAGAAGAACCAGGTGATGTCAGAAGATGTTTATCATTATTATTATCATTATTATAATGTGTAAGTGCAGCAGAAAGTTTCTCAGGTCCCAGTAAATCTGTGTTGATGTTCAGAGTCGCTGGGAGCCGAGTTCTCAGAAGCTGAAGAGGGTCTGAGACTCAGACACACACGGCCGAAGCGCAGCTCTGATGAAGAGGAGGAGGAGGAAGAGGAGGAGTTCCGTCTGCCCCCGCCCCCGCCGCAGAGGGAGGAGAGGCGTGGCTTCTCGCTGAACCAGCTGATCGTGGGGGCGGTGCTGCTGCTCTGCGTAGGCTCGCTCTTCTTCTCCGGTGAGTAACGGAGTTCTGTTGATGGTTCTCTAAGGTCACGAGACCCCTGACCTGCCGACCCCGCTAGAACGTAACCCAGCCTGCGTGTTCTCACTCGTCTGCAGGTGCCGTGCGTCAGCTGATCGCTGGTAGGTCCCAGAATGCATCTGGTTTGTTTGTGCATTATGTGCTGGACTGAACCCGTAGATGTCTCAATGATGGAATAGAGAAGAGCTGCACGATTAGTCGTTAAAAGATCGCCATCTCGATTCTACCCCCCTCGCCATCTTAATCCAGCATTTACACAATTCGGCCAAACTTTCTGATCTACGACGAGCGTCTCTCAGCTTGTGTGTGTGCGTGTGCGCATCATGGAGGAAGTCCGCCGTTCGCAATCATTTAAATATTATAAAGGAAAGATCTTGCCTTACTTCTGTCGAATTTTGGGGCGACGCCCTAATTTAATGGTAGGAACACTCCTCTGTCCCAGTGGCCGTGGTGATGCTGGATACAGTGGTCACGTGCGCTTATCTGCACCAGTTGAGTTGAAATAAAAATAGAACATAAACGGGGAGAATGAGTGAGGAAACGCAACGGTAAAAGTAAGTCCGCTATCAACTTCGACATTTTACTACCTGAAAAAGGATTTTATTCTGAAGTGTGTGTGTGTGTGTGTGTTTTTTTATGCGGTTTCAAACCAGAATATGACACTCGGCAAACCACACACAGCAAACATGTACAGCTGAGGACACAATTATTAGCCCCGCCTACAAAATAATCATTGCTTGAAAAGTGTTTCAAAAGTGCTTTTAATCAAAGCTAATAATTGTTTCCTCAACTGTACATAATACTGTACCTTGGTGTGTTTATTTCTATTGCGTTTAATAGTGATTTTTTTTTTCCCTTTACATTACTTTTACATTACATTATTTTTCATTCTATTTGTTAAAATTTAAAGCAAAGCGTAATTTTGTGTTATTATATTGCTGTGTGAGGACTTGTTTGTCAGGGTTAAATATTTACAATAGAAAAATATCCATAATCATGAACTCGAATCGTGAAGATAAAAAATCGTGATTCTCATTTTATCCAGAATAGTGCAGCTCTAGAACGCTGACATATGGCGCAGACGGGTGTGTGCGTGGCTGGTGTGTTGTCAGGTTCTGAGCCTGAAGAGCATTTATCAGCATCGTGAGATTCTGGGTGACGCGTGTGGCGATGGCGCTGATTCTCTGCTTTCTGTGGTCCACAGATGAGTTTGGAGGAGCAGACGTGAGTGAACAGGTCAGCATCATCTTCTCCACCGTCTCACGCGTATCTAGCTGCTTCTGAAGACCTCGCTCTGTTTCAGGAGCTGCTGGACAAGCTGAGTCAGGAGAACCAGCAGATCAGTCTCCTGGAGGCGCAGCTGGAGGTCACATCTCTAATGTTTTCAAATTCATATTTTATTTGTCACATACACAATTATTTTGCAACAACGTGAAGTGAAATGTATTTTACAATCGTCCAGCGTATAACATAGTGGGGTGGGGAGGTTATAATACAAAACAATAAGATAAGAGATAAAAGCAATAAAATACAATAAAAATAGAGAGGATAAAATGTGAATAAAATAAAAATACAATAAAGGGAGAAATATACAATATAAATATGCAAGATAAAAAATGTATGAACATATTAAAGATAAAAATACAATAACGAGAGATAAATACAGAGAAAGTGACTCAAGGATCATGGTGAACCCACCTCACGAGTCTCAAACGCTACGTCTCCTGCCTTCTCAGGAGGCGCTGGACCGAGCACTGAAGACCCCCGCAGACGAGGGGCGGGGCGAGTGGGCGGAGCTGGAGAGCGAGAACGCCCGTCTGAGGGAGGAGCTGACTGGACTCCCCGCTCTGACCGCTGAGCTACAGGCGCTGAGGGCGCGAGTGTCTGAGCTCACCAAACTCACAGGTGAAGAGGAAAGCGCCACCTAGTGTCAGCTGGGGTGTAGAGTACTTTGTTACTTGAGTGTTTTTTTTGCTACATTGTACTTGTATTGAGTATCAAACGTGTAAGCAACTGTTGCTCTCACTCAAATTCCAATTTTATTTGTCACAAATCTTTTGCAACAACGTGAAGTGAAATGTTTTTTACAATACATCGGGTGTATAAACCGGCTAACAGTACAACGCAATAAGATAAGAGATAAAAACAACAATAAAATACAAAAAAAAATAGAGATAAGATAAAATGTGAATAAAACATAAAAGATAAAAATACAATAAAGGGAGAAAAATACAAGGTAAATATGCAAGATAAATTATGAATACAAATATTAAGGATTTATGAATACAAATATTAAAAATATTAAATAAAGTATCAAAATACAATAAAGAGAGAATAATACAAAATACGGATGTTTTGGATGTTTCAAGTGTCAAGTTTTAAGGACACTTGACTACATCTACTTGATTACATTTGTAATTGAGTGTCTGTAAATTTACTCCACTACATTTGAACACTGTTACTCGTTACAAAGTCAGACGCATCTTTTTCTACCGCGGGCGGATGCTGTTTATCAGCTCAATCACGTCAACTAGCGGCTGCACATTTGAGTTTGACTGAGACTGACTGAATTAAATATTTTGTTCTGCCATTTTTAAGACACTGAGGTGTTAAATTTTGTCTCTATATGAGGAAATAAAACCCCACCAAATAAAAGTGTAAAACATACAAAATACTCAAGTTCTTTTAAAATTGGATACTTTACAACTTTTACTCAAGTCCTCTTGGAATTGGTGTCTTGTAACTGGTAATAGAGTAATTTGCACAGTAAAGAATCCGTACTTTAACTCAAGTATGGTTCTCTGGTACTCTTTACACCTCTTTACACTTTACTTTTTCCGTATTCTTTCCTGTTGTGCATTTTCAAATTCATATTCCTTATCTCTACTTATTGTTTACCTGCTGCTACTTATTGTTGGCTGCTGCAAAATGTAGATTTCTCATTGTTGGGACAAATAAAGGTCTTCTTCTTCTTCTTCAGTTGAAGACTCGATGCATCTCGATCCTGGAGCGGTTTCTCCAGGCGAGGCCGAGGAGCCGCTGGACAAGAGCAGAGAGCTGCGGCGTCAGAAGGAGCTGCTGGAGGAGAGCCGGAGGAGACTGGAGGGCATGAAGAAGCAGGGCAGCCTGAGGGACAGTGTGGTGGAGGTGCAGAAGAGGCTCTCCAAACAGGTGGACCAGCTGGGGAAGAGAGAAGAGTGGAAGAAGAAGCACCAGGAGAGCAGACGCAAAGAACAGGACGGAAAGGACCGGAAGGACAAACGCAGAGATCCAGCGAGGAAGCACGACGAGGAGCGGGACCACCGGAGAGACGAGAGGCGGCGTCACCCGCATCAGATGGACTTCTGGAAGCTCCAGGAGGAGAAGCTGAGGAGGAACCGGCTCCCCAGCAAGAGCTGCCGCGGCGTGGCTCAGTGCGCCGCTGCTGAAGGCCTGGTTCCTGTCCCGCTCCTGGACTTCCAGCAGCTCCTGGAGATCTACCTGGACAAGCTCCCCGGGGTTCCTCACCACAGCAGCCAGGCTCTCAGACGCCTCAGCAGCCAGTTCTTCAGCGGCGGAGTCTTCGCGCACGACCGGATGCTCTTCAGCCGCTTCGCCGCGGACGTGGCCGACATCCTGGAGGATCTGGCCGAGTTTCTGGAATACCAGCGCGGAAGCCACGAGTCGCTGGAGGAAGAGATGGAGGCGTTTAAGAAGGAGGCCTTGCTGAAGTTTGTGCTGGCGTAGAGAAGCGTCTGTAGATGTGGAAGATCTTCTTCTTCTCTGGTGAACTTCCATCCTTGGTGTTTGTGTTGTGGGCTGCTTCACCGACAGACTCCTGCTCGCCGTGTGTGTGTGTGTGTCCGTCTCATCTTCAGCTTCAGCGAGTGAATCTGGGTGTGTGTGTGTGTGTGTGTGTGTAGCTCCTCCGGCCCCGGAACCTTCCACCATTCAGTCGGAGCCGAGTGTGTTCTATTCTAGCTGGTGTGTTTGACTAGAGGTCAGAGGTCGGCTGGGTTTCTGAAGGTTTTTGTTTTTGACCACGTGCCTTTCCGGTGAAGACGGAGCGGCTCCGACTGGACTTTGCTTTCTCTTTATTTCAGGACGACAGCCATCACTATCCGTCACGTCGCTTCAGAAAATGCGTGTTTTTTTCTTTTTTCGCGTTGTGTTTGGAGTTGAAATCATTTTGGCCTCGTATCTAATCTGTACATACGTGAAATGTTATGTCGTTTAAAGAAAGATTGAAAGGCGATCGGATCACTGAGCGTCGACGTGTGCAACTCTTGAGGATTATTAAAAAGACAAACCTGAGAAAGTGTGTTTGATTCAAGAGCACACACTCACACACACACACACACACACACACACACTGGATCTGACTCGGCGAATCGCTTGTTTAATCCGTGTTTGCTGTTGGTGTTTCCATCCGTTTCGTCGCAGTTTCCAGGTTTTTCTGCTGATGTGATTTCTGCAGGAACGACCTCTGACGGCTGCGGGTGTGTGTGTGTGTGTGTGTGTGTGTGTGTGTGTGTGTGTGTGTGTGTGTGTGTGTGGATCATTATCTGAGGAGATTCAGCTGAGCTCGGGTGTATGTGCAGCCTTTGTCAGAAAAATCACCTGGATTATTTACACTACTCAGTTCTTCAGCGAGTAGAGAGTGTGTGGAGGACAGTTGTGACGTTGCCGTGGAAACATTCACGGAGACATTCACGAGCTGGAGATAAGGCGTCGTGGTGGAGGTGCTGCTGGTTTTCCGCTGACTCTGCGGCTCTGAGGAGGAAATAAAAGGTGAGTCCTGATGGTCGAGGAACATTCCTCAGGTGAGTCCACGGAGCAGCGCTGAAGTCGTCTGGATCTCCACACAGCTTCATCCAGCACCTGCACAGGTACTTTACTACTAGTCTAATCACAGAGTGGCTATTTGGCTACACAGTAGTTTTTTGCTACTTTGTACTGAGTATCAAAAGTAAATGCAACTTTTACTCTCTTCTTGACTACATTAGAGATTGAGTATCTGTACTCTTTACTCCACTACATTTGTGATTGAGTATCTGTACTCTTTACTCCACTACATTTGAATAGACGCTTACTGTTACTCGTTACATTGTGATTGTGTGCATTGTTACTTGTTACATTGTGATTGACACTGGCATCGATTTATATCGCGGTTAATTTGGTGGAATGAGGTGATATCGCCATCTGCAAGATTCTGAAGCTATTGGACGCTATTTATCAGCTAAATCACGTGAATTAGAGGCATGAATGTATTTCACTAATTTTATTATATCATATATAATTTACTAATCTGAATTTTATTTGACAAATTTTTTTCCTTTGCACACTTCAGTTGGACTGAGACTTTTTTGTTCTTTTAATCTACTTTGTTCTACCATTTTTAAAACATTGAGGAGTTAAATTTAATTTCTGTTTTAGAAACCAAAATCTCATGAATAGTTTTTTCACATTTCTTGGTGTTTTTCTTTTGCCTAAATTCAGTACAGAGTAAAAAACTCAAGTTCTTTTAAAATTGGACACTTTGCAAACTTTGACTCAAGTCTTTTTGAAATTGGTGACTTGTTACTTGCAATGGAGTAATTTTTACAATAACTTTTACTCAAGTATGGCTGTTTGGTACTCTTTACTCCTCTGCATTTAAAATGAAAATCCGTTATGTCTCTCTCTCACTCTCTTTTTTTCTCTCTCTCTCTTTCGTGTCTGTCCCTCTCACTCTTTCTCTTTATCTCTCTCTCTCAGTTCTCCCTCCATCATGGAATCGGCCATAAATGTGCTGGTGTCTCAGTTCCAGTCCTACGCGGGGAAAGACGGATCCTCCAACACTCTCAGCAAAGACGAGTTCCACAGTCTGGTTCTGTCTCAGCTTCCAAACCTGGTGAAAGTGAGTCCAGATCCTCCAGAACAACCGTCCAGTTCTGTGACCTTTGACCTTTCTGCTGGTTGAAACAACAGTGTGTGTGCGTGTGTGTGTGTGTGTGTGTGTGTGTGTGTGTGTGTGTGTGTGTGAGTGTGTGTGCCATGCGTGGTAACGAGAAACAGAGAAGTGTGTTGTTTATATACGCGTCTGCTGTGAGTTATGTGTCTCCTGTTAGTGATTTCACACAGGAAAAGCATAAAATGGCCTCTGAGGTCGGAGACAGTAAACTTCTAAAGATAAAACCGCATGGTGTTTACATGCTGGACGCGTTAAACGAGGAAATCTGAGAACGTCCGAACCACTGTAGAATAAGAACAGAATCTCCGTGTGTGTAGTGATCTGTCAGGAAAGAATGTGTAATACTAGTCGCGGACACAAGGCGGCGCAATAACGCCACGTCCTTTTATCCGCAGAACGCCTCCGACCCTGCGGTGATCGAGCAGCTAATGAGCTCATTGGATGCCAACGATGATGGAGAGCTGACGTTCCTGGAATTCTGGCAGCTGATTGGCAGTCTGGCGAATAAGCACGGCGGCTTCAGCCAATGAGAAACCGGGACAACAATGAACCACGTCAAAGGAAAAGAAATACAGCGATTGTTCGATTACATCTGATGCCGGATGTCGTTTGCTCACCTGCGCCGCCGCTGTTAATGATTTTTCAAAGTAACGGTTAATAAAAAAACACGGTTGCTTCCTGCTCGAATCCTTTCCTCGTATTTCTGTGTATTCACTCGCTTTAATTCTGATGAGGAATCCAAAAACGTGTCGAGTTATGCCGGTGATGCTCGCGGAAGGATGAGAGATGGAGGGATGAAAAGGATTAAACCCGATTGAAAATGTTTTTATAAGAAAATACAGTACTGTGTTCGTTTTAATCACGAGGCACGGTTACCAGGATTTAGACGGACTCCATCCGGTTTGTGCAGCTGTAGAAAAACAGGCCTGAAGCGTTTAGCAGTTTAACTAACGCAGGTACTAGTTAACTATAGTTAAGATAAAATGGTAATATGTTCTGTACATGCAAACCAACTGTGAATTTAATTCTGCTTGTGGACAGATATAAATGTACGGTGGATATATCGATAGACCAGACATGGGGGGGGGGGGGGGTTGAAAGAAAGAAAGATAGATAGACAGAAAGACAGAAAGAGGACGGATAGATGGATTCTAGACAGATGGATAGATACTAGATAGATAGATAGATAGATAGATAGATAGATAGATAGATAGATAGATAGATAGATAGATAGATAGATAGATAGATAGATAGATAGATAGATAGATAGACAGACAGATATATAGATAGATAGACAGACAAACAACAATCAGACAGACAGACAGGCAGGTAGGAAGATAGATAGACAGACAGACACACACACACACACACACACACAGACAGACGGAGTGAAACGGAACTTGTTTGAATGAATAAATCATGAATGATCATAGTTGAGATTTTTACGCAGTCACGTGATCAGAGAGGCGCGTGAACGATCGTAGTAAAGTTTGCTTTATGTCTGTCCCGAGGCTGTTTTATTACTGTCTGACACTTGTACACACATGCAGACACACACGCGCGTGTTTTAATTCCAGACTGATTCTCTTTTGTGGTAGTGAGTGAGTGACGGCTGCGCTGGAGTAGTGAAGGGTTAAAGTGTTCCAGACAAACACATTATTCCGCGTTTCGCTTCCAGCTGTTCGCGACACTTCTGTTCCCGCTTCGCTGGTTTGAGGCTCGTTTGGTTCGTCCTTCACTGATTCTTCTCCAGGTAAACGCCCGTTTGACAAAGAATCACGGAAGAGTCGTGCGGCGTTTCGAGTCTGACGAGTTTCTGTGAGGGAGAAAAGAAAAGTAAAAAGAAAGGCAGAAGTTCAGTGCGGCGTCTGCGACGGAGTGTGTGTGTCGTTTGAGGGTAAGATTCCAACTCGAAACCTTGACAATTCGTTTCTGTCTCAGATTTACTCTTTTTTTGTTTGTTTTTTGTTTTTTTGTTTTT
>CM051498.1:98384-136860 GCA_028031935.1 Paedocypris micromegethes | reverse complement strand
CACACACACACACTCCAACCGTCGCGTCTGACCCGCGCGGATCCTCCCGCATTAATAATCCAGCAGCGGACAGTCTGAGTCCAGACCCATCCATCTTTCATGAGAGATTTAATTCTGGTGTGTGTTACACACAAGCCGCTCTGGTGTTGTCGTGGTGAACATCTCATCTACACCGAAACACGGAGAAGAACGACACGAGTATCAACACTGCGACGCCCACATACCTTTGGTCCAGTTACTTTTACACTAAATCAGAATAACAAACTTTATTGGCCAATATCAAGTCATTCGCATTCATAAGAATACATTGTATAATTAATAGTGCACATTGTGTAAGTAATCCAATGCTTATATTTTCACGTGAGAGGGGCTGCTAGGACAGTGTGATGATGTCAGTACGTTATTTGTATGAATAAAAAAGTTGCCGTCACAAGCCCCACCCACCGTGGCGCGTGCACGCACCCGTCAGTGAGGGGTAGCACGCGCACGCGCACGCAGAAGAACAGTGAATGGCGTGTGAATCAGAGGTAAATACTGAATCCCTCTTACTTAAACATTTCAGAAGCGTCCTGCCAACACGAAAACGTCTTTATTTATAATGTATCGTCGTGTAAACACAGACTGACTGATTTAAAGTGACTTATATTGAACATGCAGACTATTTAGATACAATTCGTTCAGAAGATACTTGAAAATACTCGAACCTTGTCCCTTCCGGGCCTCAGTGATAAATGACTTATTCAAAAACAATTTAAACAAAATCGTGTGCGCACACACACACTCACACACACACACACACACACACACACACACACACACACACACACACACACACACACTCTCTTTCTTTGATGTATGTATCGTGATTTACATAATATCTGCAGGACTAGCTGTTCTCACGTGTCTCCATCACACAATCTCCTGCTGGAGGACGAGTGCGGATCCGTGCGTCACGAGAGACTCTTATCAGGCCGACTATCAGCGTGGTGAAGTGCGACAGGTAAAGAGAGAGGGATCTGGCCCTTAGAGCTTCAGTGTCTCTCACACAGTAAGACGAGAGCGCCACACACTCGCCCGTCTCTCCAGCGTGATTCCCTCATACGGCATGTGCCCGCGCTCACCTGATCCCCCGGCCGTCATTAACCCCGTGACCTCTCTGACCCTTCACCTCGTCCTCGCTGCCTGTGACTGCATCACCATTAACATTTCAGATGGATTTGAGGACAGTAACAGGAGCAGGAAGCTGTGTCCGCGCACACCGAGGTCTCCACGAGGGCCTGAGAATTTAGAAATGATTGATGATGTAGATGGAGGGTTTCACGCAAGGAAAGGACAAACATCCTTGTTTTTCAAAACGTTTTGATTCAATCATGTCGGTCTGATTTAGTTGTCATATCTGGCAATTGCGAGATGGCAAAGTGGGAGCAAAAACAATGCAAAAAAAGTGTTTTTACACCCATTATCATTTGGAAAAATATATCAGAAACGTTTTACATATGCATAAAATACACAATTAGCACCTTAAAATAAAAGGAAATGACATTAAAAATGTTTTAGATTTTCAACCTGAAACCATTAAAAATGCTATGATTGACCGACGACTTATTCTCCGTATTCTTATTACGTTTGACTGTTTACTTTGGGCCCTCTGTCCTCGTCAAGTCGTCAGTCTGGCCGCTAGAGGGCGCAACGGGATTGAAAATGTGTGATTTGTTCTTTTTTTCCAAGAACAATTATCAGAACGTTTTAAATCGGAAGCATGTCGTAAATTCGGTATATTTAAATGCTTTGTGAAAATCTATTTTAAAGCTGGGCTAATGTACAATTAGCCTACGATTTACATGAAAGCACCAGATTTTGAATGCTTTCACTTTTTAACGGACTAACCATGCGTTGATTGATTTATTATATACCCTTTTTACATTAATTAATAAACGTTAATATATTAATTATTACACACGATACATTCCTATTAAACTATATGTACATATATTACATTTCGCAATAAGTAATCGATATCACAGTGTATGGTTTATACTGGATTTAAAACTACATTTCCCATCGCGCATATGAATCAGCCTTGCGGACGAGTCCATCTCCATTGAGATCCACATAACCCTTATTCGCCAATACTATAAATCTGCTCGTTGACGCTCATCAACGTCTAAATGAATAAACGTGTTATTATCACGTTAAGACGAATATATTTCCGGCATTACAAGTTACACACGTTATAAAAGAACTAGTCACAACAGAAATGCTCCTCTTGCGGAAGCAGCAGTGGTTTGATCTGGAAGGAACTATTTGTAAGTCGCAGGGGCCGCCATGAACTTTGATCGTCATTTTCATTATCACAGTTGGCACTGAATCGTGTTTAGCCCACGAGATTGCAAAATACAATGTGTGTCGTTTTAAAACAACATGTGAAAAATGTGAGAAGGCTTCCTTTAGCCTTTAACGATTAGCTCAAGCACACCGAAGCCCCCCTCCTGTTTCACACGTATGCCGCACGCAATCCGTCTTCGACTGTCCCTCTTTGTCCGGCAACGAGTAGGCCGTAATTAACATGGCCAATTTCGCGTTTGTGGATAGAAATTAAATCGTAAGTCTATTTGACATTAATTGTTTGTCATCTAGGAGTTTTAATCCATGTCTTGATGCGTCAGGCAGGTGTTTCTGAATGAGCTGTGTGAGCACCGTTTACCGCCTCTCCCCTGCGCGCTGATGGCTAAACGGCTAACGGTAGCCAGCTCGCGCATTCGAATCCGGTTTGAATTAAACTCCCGACGAACCACCTCCGCTGACACCCACGACCCGCGTGCGGACGGACCGAGATCCACGCCGGGCAGAAACTCGCCGCGGTCGCCTCGAAATGTCATTTAGGCTTCCACCCGGGTAGAAGAAACACATCTGTATGCGAGCACAGATGTGCGATTCCGCGCCGATTACTCGTTCTCACCGTCGTGGGCGCGCGACACTGACACACACTCACACACTGACACACACACTCTCTCTAGTCTCCACGCATCGTTCAGACATGTTTCCATGAGCGCCTCTTAGTCCGCACACACACACACACACACACGCCACTTTGCGCCATTCCTGCGGTGGAGGAGGTTTCCGTCAAACACGCTTTTCTGTAAGTGGCCGGTGTCATGGCACCGCACCGACTGTGATTTAAATGGCGGGACAGCAGGCGGGACAGAGTCAAGGAAAACGAGGCAAAGGTAGGAAACTGTCCATCAGCGCATCTCTGTGTCCGAGCGGGAATCCTGCGACCCTTTCCCTCCCTGTTTGCCTTTCCTCCAGCAGTGCCCGGGGGTCCGAGGGTCGTGGAGATGATGCTCCTCAGCGTCACAGAATGTGCAGATTTACGTCTGTGTCTTATCAGGCGCCTGTTACGAAGTCGAAACCACCACTAGTGATTGAACGCAGCAAAACGTTAAGACCACTTGGTTAAATAGTATGAGAACGAGTCCAGCATCTTTAATATGTTTCCCCTCAGTCACTTAAGTGTTGACTTTAGTAATAACTTGACTGACTTTATAGCTTCTTCCCTGTGACTGTCAAGTGGATAATGCAGAAGCGTAAATGTTAATTCGGTAGTGAGACGTGATGGGAATAAAGCATCTAAAGCATTTAAAGTAGAAAGGAAACGTAGCTTGTAAAATGCATTAATTGATCATACGTGTAGCTGGACAGTCGATTGATAGGCGCTGTGAGGTCAGGATTAAGAGTCGTGTTTTATAAGCACGGGCTTTCTGATGGTCGTACTATTCGAAAACCAAACTAATGATGACAAAGTGAGAAGATTCTAGAAACGTGAAGCAAATTCTGTTAGGAGAAACTAGTCAATGTAATGCCAGAGTGCTCCTGAACGTCATGATTAACACGATCTTCTGCAAATCCTCCAGGTTCCCAGATGAAGAGCCCAGAGAAGAAGAAGAGGAAGTCCAACGCTCAGGTATCTTCACCTCTCCTGACCTTCATCAGCTCCATCTTTACACTCCTGGCCAAAAACCAGACCGTTTTTACATAAAATCCATCATTGCGTGCAGATGCTTTCAGGCCCTAAAATTACAGTTGAATCTTTTTTTTTTGACATTTTGTGGGGTGCAAATAATCAAACCAGCAAATCATCATTCAACAGTGATTAACGATTGCATGATCTCATAACATGTACCAAGCGTGTGTGTCGCTCTGTCCGCAGGGGGCAGCGTTCTCCCACCTGTCCGAGTTTGCTCCGCCTCCCACTCCGATGGTGGATCACCTGGTCGCCTCCAACCCCTTTGACGATGACTTCGGCCCACCCACGCGACCCGGAGGTGGGGGCGGCCCGGGTGGAAGCCCCTTCCTGCCCAGCCCAGGAGCGGGCGGAGCCTACGGCGGACCCGGGCGAATGGGAGGGGGAATGGGATTCATGGGCCCTGGAGGACCAGGAAGTGGGCAGCCGGTACGAAGACCCCCTTTTGGTCCCCCCAATCCAAATGCAGGGCATCATCCTCTGGGATTCGGCGGGATGCCGGGCTTTGGAGGCGGAGGGGGTGGAGGAGGTGGTGGAGGGTTTCCACCCGGCGGTCCGTCACAGTTTAACATGCCCCCGAACTTCAGTCCGCCCATGCACCCGGGACAGGGCTTCAACCCGATGCTGTCGCCCGGAGGAATGGGCGGAGGTCCTGGTGGAGGCGGTCCACCTCATCCCAGATTCGGAATGCCTCAGCAACAGCCTCCACATGGACAAGGGCATCCCTTTAACAGCCCGCCTCTCCCGGGAGGGCCCGCCCCTCGGGGACCCCCTCACGGCCCCATGAACCCGATGGCAGGCATGGGCGGAGGCATGAACATGATGGGAATGGGAGGCGGGGCTAACATGGTGGGTGGGCACCCCGGGATGCCTCCACAAGGACCGTTCCCCCCTCCGCAGGACGGCCCCTACCCGGGCTCCAGTCCGCCCATTGGCGAGGAGGGCAAGAGCTTTGGTCCCGGTGGTCTTCCTCAGCCCCCGCAGCCGCCCACTCTCAATCCCTCTGGGCCTCCGTCAAGCAACGTCACGCCCGGACCCTCTCCGGCCCCCGGACCCCCGCAGCCCGGCGGCTTCCCGGGACACCCTGATGTCCAACCCAATCCCAACACTCCGGGGCAGTCGGCTCCGCCCCCGCCCAATCCCAACGCCTCGCCCACCGGCCCCCTGAACGGCCCCCAGCCCCAGCAGGCCCCGCCCAATCAGCACGCCGGCCCCAACACGCCATCCAACCAGCAGCAGCCGACGCCGCCCAACTCCGCCCCAGGCTCCACCCCCTACAGCCAGCAGAACAGTGCCCCGGGGGGTCCGATGCCCAACCAGCCGCCCAACTCCACCCAGAACAACCTGAACAGCAACAGCAGCGGCGGCAACACCCCGGGCAGCAACCCCAACCCGCCCTCCAACTCCAACTCCACCCCCAACACGCAGTCTCCCCTCCCCAGCGGCCCCGCCCCTCAGTCGGCCGGCCCGGGCTCCGGACCCCCGAAGCTGGGCGGGGGCATGGTGTTCCCCTGCGGCCTCTGTCTGTCGGAGGTGCACGATGACCAGGAGGCCATCTTGTGCGAGGCCTCGTGCCAGAGGTGGTTCCACCGGGACTGCACGGGTCTGACGGAGCCGGCCTACGGGCTGCTGACCCGCGAGAGCGCCGCCGTCTGGGCCTGCGACTTCTGCCTCAAGTCCAAGGAAATCCAGGCGGTGTACGTGCGGCAGGGGCTGGGCCAGCTGGTGGCGGCCAATGACGGCTGAGGGGGCGGGAGACGGGATGGGGAAGTCCGGGTCATGTCTTGGTGCTTGGTGTTTCATGTTGGAACCCACGGATCTCAGAAGCACTTTTACAGCCCGTGAATGAACCCGACGTCCGTGTGAGATGCCTTGATGCGCGTGTCTACGCTCGGAGAATTGGATTGGACGGCCCAGGACGAACACGACGCTCGATTACGTTCTCGCTGCGCTGCACAAGAGTCTTCGGCGTGATTGTACCCGCGTTCGGCTTCCACCAAAAGCTGCGCGACGGTTTTTTTTCAAAATCCAATTGGTTCCGACCTGTAAATCACTGACACCGACTTGCTACCTCAAAACTCCGACTCGTCTGGCGAAAAGCGAGTGTTTAGTCGGCGTCGCTCTTCTTCCCGTCAGCTCCATTTAACTCACCCAAAGTCAAGCAGGAGGCGTGTACAGAACTGACTCCGCCTGTCCGGGGAGTGGGCGGGGCAGGAGGGAGATCTTTTACAGACCGGGTGACGGAATTCTAGATTGTTTCTTCTCGTGTACAGCTACTCGCTGATCGGTCTGTGGCCATCAGTGTGTGTGTGAGTGTGTGTGTGAAGTCTCTGGATTGCATGTAAACCAATGCAGTACTTTGGATTTTTTTTGGTTCTTTCTCTTGTTCTGATTAGGCCCGCTCCCGGGCTCTGAAGTAGACCAAATAACAATGAAATCAAATGTCGTTGCCGAGTAAGATGTTTGCGTTTGTTTTGATTCAGTCCAAGTTGCCTTTTCTTATATATATTATATATATGATTTTTCTTCCTGTACCTGTGCGCGTGACGTCTCGTCCAGTGTGCGGAGACTCTGGCTCTGTACCGAAAGAAGTCAACTGATCTATTTTTTTCTTTCTTACAAATCATGTTTGTGATCTTTTTATTGCATTAAATTTTCATTGAAAGCCCGTGTTCAGTCATTCGTCAGCTGTATTTGTTCCTGGAAAGGAACACTTTCTAGAATCTTCACGTAGTAAGAGTTTAAGTAAAAAAAATAGCACTGCATTAGGTGTCTTTAATATGATGACAGTTGCTTGGAATGAGCGTCTGATCGCAGTGTTTTCTGACGTCTCTGATTTCAGGGGAAGGAAATATCTTGTGTCTCAACAAAATAGTGTGTGAATTATTCGACGTATTTAAATAGTGTAAGTGTTTATATCCTATGTTCACCATTGCTCAATGTTAGCTTCCATGGTAAACTCGTATACAGGATTTATGAATTTTAAAGCAGTTTTAAAACTTAAGTTTAAAAAAGCACCCAAACGACGTATTGGACGGGATTTAGATGATTGACGTTGACATCAACCAATGACTTTCGTCGTCGTGCCGGCCTTGAAGAAAGTCTCTAGCCAATGGGTTCGCGGAGTGGGCGGGGCTATGACGCAGACAACAGGTTGTTGCGAAAAAAAAACGCTGGGACAGTTTTTGCGTTGACTATCCATCCTCGGTCCCGGCGAACAGTTTGTAGTTCACAACGATACGAAAAAAAATCGTTATCTTGCTTCGTCGTTTCTTGTTGGTCTTTGTCGGGGGTTTCGATAAGCAGGTAAGTCACAGAAGTGTCTTTGTGTACTCAGGGCTGTGTTTGCTTTGGCGTTTCGTTGTTTGCTGCTGTTCATGGCTGCTGCTCCGTGTTCTGCGTTAAAATGCTTATAATTCATCAGCGCAGGGATTCAACAACAGCAAAGAATCACCTGTTGCTCGGTGTCTTGGAAAAAAATGAAAACGTCTTTCAGAAAGATGCGCGTTCGCGGCGCGTTCACTGCGATAGCTACATTTACTAATGTAGTTATAATAAATGACGACTAATATCTGTTTTCACTTTGCTGGATTTTGTATTAATAATCAAATGTGCTTGCAACCTTCATTTTTTAACTATTGTGTCGATAAACGTCGGAAAGGCAGGTGTTGTTCCTAAAAGCGTCGTATTTGTCGTCAAACAGTTTGAATTTCAAAGTCAAGCCCTGGTTTGCGATCTGTACTGTATATCTCCTGTATCTTTACTGTAACTCCGTATTAAAAACTACTTAGCGCTGGTTTCGATCCCATCGATACTGACTGACTGACGTCTCCGCGGCTGTGACGCAATCGAACTGGTCTCGTGCGTTTCTCTGCTGATGCTCAAGCTCTCTCTCTCTCTCCCCCCCCTCTTTCTCTCTTTCTTTCTTCCTTCTCTCTCTCTCTATCTACATCTCTCTGCTCACACACACACCACACACACACACCCACTTTCTATCTCTCACACACCCACCCACACATCTTCTCTCTTTCTTTCTTTCTCTCACACACTCACACCATCTACACACACTCTCTCTCTCACACACTCTCACACACACACACACAAACACACAACACACACACACACACACACAACACACACACACACACCACACACACATCGGTTCTCTCTCTCTGTCTCTCTGGGTCACACTTTTTTCTACACATCTGTCACACACAAGTCTTCTCTCTCTCACTCACACACACACACTCACACACACACACACACCACACACACACACACACACACACACACACACCACAACACACACACACACACACACAACACACACCACACCCACACACACTGTCTCACACACACTACACTGTCTTGTCTCACACTCTCACACAACACACACACACACAACACAACACACACACACACACACACACACACACCACACACAACACTCTGTTCTCCAACACATCTTTGGTCTCACACACTTCTCTTTCACACACTTCTCTCTCACTCTCTCTTCTTCTCACCACACACACACACACACACACACACACCACACTACACACACACACACCACACACACACACACACCACACACTCCTTTGTGGGTACTCACTCTCTCACACACACTCACACACACCGTCACTTTCTAACACTCACTCCACGTCACAGTTTCGACACTCTCTACACAGTCTCACCAAATCTCTTCTCTCTCTCACTCTCACCTCTCTCTCTCTCACACACACACACACACACACACACACACACACACAAACAGAGACAAACCTCCGGACAGTGTCTCTCAGTGTAATTTAATACACAGCGGGAGTGTAATGTTGAATCACACAATAACTCAAACTCGATCCTTTATCTTACATTTCGTCTTCTGTAACTTGGTAAATGTTAAACACATATTTTGTTGTTGTTTTGTCTTGTTGTAAACTGGGTTAAACGTGCGTCTGTGTTTGCGTCGGAGCATCACGTGTCGTCTGGTGTAAGTGTAGATATGGGGACGCTCAGAGACTCGTGTGGTGCTGAAGCAGAGACGGAGGTTACTAAAGGTCAAGCCCGAGGCCGTATGTAAAGCATTGTAATCCGTGAGGATTTGTAGTTAATCTGTGACACAGTGTTTACATTGTTTGTGTCCGGAATCAGAACCACTTTTAAATCACAAACACTGGATATATACAGTATATATATATTTAAATTTTTTTTGTTTTTTTTTTCCAGTGTTTGTGACTAAAAGTGGTTTTGATTCCGGACACAAACAATGTAAACACTGTAAATATTTATATATATATCCCTCATATATTTAGATATATTCCCTCATCCAGGGAAAAAATGCACTTTGATCAGCTTGACTTTTTTTTACTGTAATTTATTGTAATATATCCCACTGGTGAGAAAAGTGGACGAAGCATCGGTCCTGTTCAGTGTCATTCCTCACACACAGATGCTCAGACACACACCACGAGAGGTTAAAGTATTGAAACCTGGTTCAGTGGTGTGGTCAGTGGAGACCGGAGCTTTCTCCGCCACAGCCTCCTGTATTTTTCCAGGTTTAATCTGCAGATTGGGGCGGTGGGACATCACACGGTGGGTTGTGTTTTGCAGGAATGCCTGGAATGCCACCGATGCCAGGAAGACAATGGCCGACTTTGAGCGGCTAATCGAAGCTAATGCCTCGTCACGGGCCGGACAGTTATCACGTAACCAAGACGGCATGAAGTTATTCATTAACGGAGCAGAGGTCACGGCCCGCGGCTTCAGCTGTGTGATTTTAGACGTTGGGCAGGTTAATCTGTTCTAGAACACGTCTGGCCCGCAGCGAGAGCGGGAGCGCCTTCTTCACTCCGTTAGGAACTATTGTTGTTCACTGGTTAAACTCACACCGCTTTACGCGTGTCGCAATCCTGCGGAAGTGGCTTTAGCAGCAGCGACTGTTTGTAGAACGTGAACATTCCTGGTTTCTGGAACGTCGTTCCAAGAAGCGGGAAGATGGGAATCGCGGTGGAATGTGCTAGAACCTGTATCTAGCAGCGGTCACACCTGTTTGTCGCTCATAAACAATATCGCTTTAGGAAACCTGCAGGACTCGAGGCCTTCACTGACACTTGATCGATGTTACACACACACACACACACACACACACACACACACACACACACACACACACACACTGCCATCGATCAAGGTGACACGATTTTGACCAGTTGACCTCATACACTCCCAATTAAAAATATCTATAAAGTGAGTGAGTTAGTGAGTTTGGCCACTAGGGGCAGTATCTAAATTGCCCTTTGCATTTATCTCTAATTTTAAATCTAGTGATGCGCGCACACACACCCGGAGCAGTGGGCAGCTTAAGCCTTGGTGTCGGGGGCATGTGGGGGTTTGTCTTGATCATTTTTGTTAAATTTTTTCCTCATAATCAACTTTTTCAACTCTCCTCATCGTTCATCACAGACACGCTGCTTCTACTTTCTTTAAGTTCGTTTTTCTCGTTTCCACTCAACAACTTTAATCGTCCATAATCACATGAACCCTCTTATTATGTTAATCAATGTGTCATTTGAAAAGTGTCAGAAACCAAAAAGTTCCAAAAATGTGTGTGTGTGTGTGAGTGTGTGTGTGAGATGATTACACCAAATAAGAGACGTTTCAAAGTGATAAAATACTTTAAATATTTTTAAAGTATTTAAAAAATATTTTTAAACTTAAATTTGGCCCGAACACAATATGAGGGTTAAACGTGGAATCATCAGAATGTTTAATTTAATTTTCCCACTGTGGGATCAATAATGTTGATTGATTGATTGATTGATTGATTGATTGATTCATTCATTCATTCTCTCTTCATTAATTAATTCATTCATTCATTCTCTGTTCATTCATTCATTCATTCATTCATTGTCCACCTTCAGTAATCGTGCTCATCATCTGCTCCTGGACTGATCTTCCCTCGTTTCTTTTCCATCAGGCCACAGATGAGTTCCCTGGCCGCAGACAGGAAGCCGCCGCTGGACTACGGTGTCCAGATTCGCTTCATCAAAGACCTGGAGGACTCGGGCGGAGGCTTTCCGGACCGCACTCGACTGGTCGGCGCCGCCCCCAACGGAACGTCCTCGCCGTCCAAGTACGGAGTGGCGGTGCGCGTGCAGGGCATCTCGGGCCAGCCGTACGTGGTGCTGCAGGACGGCGAGAAGGGCGACTCCTACGGCGTGCAGCTCAAGAGCTCCGCCCCCGTCTCCCAGGCCCCGCCCAGCTCTCCAGAGGAGGACTTCAGGAGCCCGCTCAAGAGGCCGCCGGGGGACGGACAGGCCGGGACGCAGGCGGAGGCGGAGTCTAGGCCCGCGGCTGGCCCCGCCCCTCCTCAGCACCAGAGCAACGGCGACGACGGATTCAACGAAGCTGGTCTTCGGAAGGTCCGGCAGAACGGTCACGGGTCGCTTCCTTCGTCACGAGAGGAGGACGCCACGCCAGCCATAGACACCAAGTCTCTCGCCCCCATCACCAAACTCATCAGCCGCTTCGGCGGGGGTGGCGACTCCAGCTCAGACGCACGGACACGCCCTCGGTCTCACAGTGTGGACGCTCTGACCACGCCCGGCGAGCGGCCCGTGAGGACGTCTCCCGCCACCGTAAACCCGTATCCTCCGTCTGCGCCGTCCACTCTCACCAAACCCCCCACAGGAAGTCTGGGCCGGGACGCTGAGGTGACCGCCCCCTCACCCAAGCCCCTCCCACTCAAGGAGACTCCGCCCGCTTTGCCAAAGAAACCCGTACGTCCTTCATCACCAACAGACGGTCTCTCCTGATTGGCTCCAATGATGCGTTTGATTTCAGGTGACCCCTGACCTCATAAAGAGTCAGACCAGCGGTGGCGGACGCGGAGAGGAGGACCGGACCAAACAAGCCCTGTACCGCATCATGAAGGACGGGTGCGGTCGCTCTCAGCTCCAGGGTTTGTGACAGGGTTTCTGAAGGCTTCTGGTTTCTGTCCGCAGGTCTACAGAGAGCGACACGTCCATCAGACGCAAAGCCGCCCTCATCCAGGAGAAGTTCTGTGGGCCTGAGGTAGGGCTGGGCGATAAGAGTGATAATTCATATCACGACATTTTCGAGTGTCCAGGCCATTTTAGTACATTTGTTTGTACACAAAATCTGTATTGTAACTTTATTTAAAGTAATACGTTAGATGCAGAGTGGAAACCTGGATAAGTTTCTGCCATTTTAAATGCAGTAAATTCAAATTTTATTTGTCACACACATGTTATACGTGGTACAACATGTAGTGAAATGTGTTTTTGATCGTTCCAGCATTTAAACATAGGGATCGGGGAAATACAGCAAAATGCGCAAAAGGGAAATACAATAAAAAGATAAACAATAGAATGACAATAAAACAATCAATATAAAGATAAAACATGAATAAAAATACAAATTTTCCAAGATGAAAATACAATCGAATAACGTTGTTTATCAGAGAGTAAAAGTACAAAAAGTGAGTAAAACACAAAAAAAGTGACTCCAGAAAGGTTTAAAATGTCCAGTTTAAGGTGTCTAAAAAGTATGTCTTTTAAAAGTAGTAGACCCAAAACAAATCCATATCGTAGCACAACTCAACACGGGTTTTCACGTTAATGCCGCTTTAGCGCCCACGCCTGATACAAGGTGAGCTTCACTGTTCCGTCTGCTCTCTCCGGGACAGGAACCAGGAAACCGTATGCAAGGTGTGTGTGTGTGTGTGTGTGTGTGTGTGTGTGAAGTTTGCATATCGACCCTAGTTTTGCATGAATGTGAGCGCTAGGGAAAAGTGAGTCTGTTTTGTCTTTGCTTTTCTCGTCAGAATTTAGACACTTTGTACTTATACAGTCTTGAAGTGAATATTAAGAGTTTATAATAATAATAAAACAATAAATGTATAGGCGTCTTTCAAACACACAAGGACACCGTAAAACCTCTAATAGAACACCATGGCGGTAAATTATTTAAATTCAATCTTCCGTGTTGGTACAAAAGCCCCAAAGAACACGGGAGGTTAATACAAGAAGAAGAAAACCTTTAGTTGTCCCAACAGTGATAAATTTACAATGCATCAGCCACGAATGGAAAAAAATATTGCATTGATATAAAATTTAGATGAATAAAGTAAATATATGCATATAATGGGGTGTCGGTCTATTTTTCAACTCTTCCGTCAGGGGAGGGCGTTATACTAGATGGGGTGTTCTACTAGAGGTGCCGCTCTATTAGAGGTTTTACGGTATATAATGTCTAATCATGTTTTATATGTCATGAGGGAAGCTGATTAAAATGAAACTCCTCATCAATAATGGAGGGTCATGTGAGGGAGGCGTGTCAGGCCCCTGTGCGGGAAAATAATAAAAAATAACACATACATTATCCTCAAACTCTCTGTTTCTAAATGGATGTGTGTGTGTGTGTGTGTGTGTGTGTGTGTGTGTGTGTGTGTGTGTGTGTGTGAGATTCGTTCGTTTCCTGAGCCGCTCTTAAGACGCGCTTCAGATGACTTTCATTTTTTATTATTCAAAATGTCATTGAAGACGGTGCAACTCTAGAGGTCAGTTCAGGTGACCTGATGTTAGCGGTGTGTGTCCGCCGTCCTGCTGCTGTGTTGGGCAGAAGGGGATCTCCCCGTGTTACTCGAGGAGCGGCAGCTGCCGTGTGTGTGTGTGTGTGTGTTTGTGTGTGTGTGTGCGCTCTTCATTTATTCATACCCGTCATTACTAATGAGATGACAGTCTGCAAGTATTTACACGATGATGCAGCGACGCTCAGACTCGCTTCATTCCTGAAATGTCCAAACAGCGGCTGTAAAATACGACTTCTGCTCGGCATCAGACCATATTCTTAAAATGTATCTGACGCTGTGAGACTTTCAATTCAATTCAAATTAAATTTAAAAACTTTATTTATCCCTAGGGGGAATATGCTTAAATACATGGACTACAGCAAGGGTCTCTTTTGGGACCACTTCTGTTCTCATTGTTCTAAAGCAGGAGTATTCAACTAAAACGTAAAGTGGTCCGGTTTCACAATTGTTTTTGGAAGCGAAGGTCAATAAGTATATATTTATTTTTAATGTTATGGAACTTATGACATAAAAGCAGCGCGCCCCTTTAAAATAGGCGAGTTAAAAAACATTCAAATAAAGTACTTACCTTTAAAACGACAAGATAACGAAAGGTAGTGCATTAAAAAAAAACTTTACCTCATCCTGCCTCAAGAGATTTACCAGTGTCTTTTTAGCCAGTGACTTTTTAAAATATTTTTCTCTTCTTTTCTCTGTCTCACCCGTCATAACTTTTACCTCTCTATTGTCTGTGTCGGCTCTGTCTTCTGTCTCTCATCCTTTCTCCTATGTCGTTGGTGTATCTCTCTCTTTGTTTTCAATAACTTTTAATGCAATTTTATAGTTTATGGAAGGTTTTTCTGTGTGTGTTGTCACGAAGTTCCTGTCCGTCAATCTAGACTGGTTTTACTTACTTTTCATTTACTTATTCTTCATGCTCCTCAGATCTCCGTGACCGACCTGAACGTGAAGACGGAACTGGAGCAGATGTTGGTGAAGAACACACAGCTGCAGAAGCTCCTGGACAAGACCAGTGGAGACCTGCAGGAGAACCAGGAGCAGTGAGTCTGAGCTCGTGGTGGTTGCGTCCGTTCGCCGGGGTTTATCACGCGCTTCCTGTGCGCCGCAGGATGGTGGAGCTGCGGATGGAGCGAGAGCTGGCCGAGTCACGCTTACGCCAACAGGAGGATCATCTGGCTCAGCTTCAGGACGAGCTGCGGAGAACCCTGGACAATCCTGCGCCGTCTGACACCGTCCAGCTGGTGTGTACACCACACGCACACACACACACACACACACACACACACACACACACACAGGCTCAACCAGTTTTCTTCATATTTACTATTCTAGAACTAGCACATGACGTTTTGGGAATTCTGGGTAGATGGTTGAGTTGTAAAGATCGAGACATCTTCTCAAACCACATCTCTCCAATAATTCAATTTTTGAGAAGCTCCAATCCGGTTCATAGCACAGAAACACACACACAAAGTGGCCAACGACATTATCTACGCCACTGACTCTGGGAAATGCATGGTACTCTTCTTTTTGACCGGAGCGCCACTTTTGATCGTATTGACCACAGCATTCTACTCTCGGGACTCGGGCATGGTGTTGGCATCAAAGCTGATGTATTATGTTGGTTCCTCTACTATCTTTCAAATGGCTGGTCTATGGTTAACATCTGTCAGAACAGCGCTCGGCTGTGATCCTGTGTTCCTCAGGGCTCAGTCCTCGGATCAGCACTTTTCTCTGTCTATCTTTTGCCACTTGCCTCAGTTTATAAAACATTTTGGCTTTGCGGACGACACCCAGATTTACATCAAAAAATGTTTAAATTGACATATTTGTAACGCCCGCTACATGTTTTTATTACAAAGATAATGCTCGGGTCAATTTGACCCTTCAGACAAAATGGAAGATACAAAAAGTCAGAAAGATCATATACTATTTGTTTCTGGGCAACAATGAGACATAATACACTGAATTCCTCTGAAACGAACAGAACAGGAGAAATAAATGTGCTATGTATCATAAACCTTGACTTAACCCTGTTAACTAGGGTTAACCTCTGACACTGGGTGTGTGCGCAGGACCTGATGACGCTGCAGGCCGACCTGTCCGAGTCTCGGATGCTGAGGCAGCGGCTGGAGGAGACGCTGAAGCAGCGTGAGCGTGAGCTGACCGCTCTGAAGGGGGCGCTGAAGGACGAGGTGGAGTCACATGACCGGGAGCTGGAGGCGGTGCGGGAGCAGTACGCGCGGGACGTGGAGGCGCTGCGGCTCAGCCTGGAGAGCGTCTCGCAGGTGAGTGGGGGCGGGGTCACGCATGACCTCAGGGTCGTCACGCCTGGCCTCAGGGTCGTCACCTCCACCTCTCAGTCTCAGCTGGAAATCGAGGAGGAGCGGCAGAAGGTGAACGCCTCCGTGATGGCGCTGGAGGAGGAGCTGGAGGCTCACAAGGAGAAGAGCGGCAGGTGGAGGGAGCAGCTCGGCTCCACCAAGCAAGAGTACGTCACTAGTAATGCCTCCGCCATACTGTCTGATGGCTTCTTCTAGTTCAAGGTCTATCTGTGTGAAGTCTGCATGTTCAGGTGGATATCTTCTGGGTCTCCGGTAGAGCTGCACGATTGGCTGTTAAAAGATCGCAATCTCAATTCTAGCCCCTCGCCATTGTAATCCAGCATGTGCACGATTCTGCCAAACTCTCTACAACTCGCCAGTCGAGCTGAAGTACAACAGAAAATAAACAGGGAGAATGAGTGAGGAAACACAACGGTAAAGTAAGTCTGCTGTCTGAAAAAGTCTGAAAAAGGATTTTATTCTGAAACGTGTGTGTGTTTACTGCGGTTTCAAACCAGAAGACGACTCTCAGCAAACCACACACAGTACAGTTGAGGACACAATTATAAGCCCCGCCTACAAAAACCAATTGTTTGATACGTGTTTCAAAAGTTCTTTTAAAAAGAGCAAATAATTGTGTCCTCAACTGTACGTAACACTGTACCTTGGTATGTTTATTTTTATTACGTATAATAGTGATTTTGTTTTCTTTACAGCATTGCTTTTACATTACAATTATTTTTCCATTCCATTTATTTAAATTTTAACCAAAGACTAATATGTGTTGTTATTATTGTACTGTTTGACAACCTGATTTTCAGGGTTCAATATTTCAAATAAAACAATGTCCAGAATCATGAAAAAAAAAAAAACCGTGATTCTGATTTGATCCAGAATCGTGCAGCTCTAGTCTCCGGTGTCTCCAACAGTCCAGAAACTTGCTCCCATAGGTGTGTGTGTTCTGCTCTGTGATTGGTCATCTACCCATCTAGGGGGTGTGTCCTGCCCCCACAGTGGCATGGATCCAGCTCCCCGTGAACCAGAAATGGAAAAAGTGGTTTGAATGACTCCGGAGTCCTTGTGTTGATGAAGTAGTTCTCCAGTGTTGTGTTATTTCCCGTGAGACGTGATTGACGTCTGTGTTTTGTGTCCGTCTTCTGATGCTCATGTCTTCTCTTGGTTCTCTCTCTTACCAGGCGGCCGCTGCTCAGCCCATTTCAAACGTGAGACACGAGTCCCGAACAACACAAAATCAGCCAATCGTTACGCGTTTCCCCGAAAATAACCATTACTGAACCTGATATATAACAAAACATTATTTACTAGAAAAAGCTGCTTTTCCTGCGAGCACACGTAAGATACAAGGCTCCGCCCTTGAAGGATGTAGTGTGATAGCTCCTCCCATAATGGATATATTTGAATACCTTCATACATGGTTTTATTGTTTCAAATTTTTAGAGCTGAAGTTGAATCTACACTAAATTGATAACGAGGCTGAAAACTGATTCGACCTTGTGAATGGTTTGGAGCTCAGTTTTCTGGGAAACGCGGAGCCAGTGATCGCTGGAGGTGTTGTGAAGCGCTGATCTTCCTTCCTCACACACTGACACGTCCTTCAGCGCAATAATAACCTGCTTCCGGATCATTCTACTGAGCCCTGAGATCTAACCCGTTGATTTGCCCTCTGCTCTGGATCAGATGATGGGCTCCTCACATGTTCTTGTGTTTGTCTGCTTGGCATCGGACAGACTTCTGCAGGCCCAGCGCGACAAGAAGCATCTTGAGGAGAAACTTCTGGCAGTTAAGAACCAGACGCAGGATCCCAGCGCGTCAGTGCAGGTACGTCCACCACGTGAGGGTCACGCCACTGGTCTCCTGACGCTAACACGCTGCTGGCAGGAGCGTCTGAAGAAAGCACAGTCACAGCTGGACAGACTGAAAGAGGAGGCCAGAGACAAGGAGGCGGAGCTTGAAGCGTTGAGGAGAGCCAATGAGGAGCGAGAGAATGAGCTGCAGACGGAGATCGACAGACTGAAGGACCAATCCAAGCAAGACAGGGCGGAGCTTTCAAAAGCGCTGGAGAAAACACAACAGGTGCGAGAGTCACGGCGTTAATCAATCGATTATGAATGAATGAGTGAATAATATAATATAATAATAATGAGTATTTGTAGGACGCTTTTCACAGTTTTAACTGTCTCAATGACTTTATTAATCCCACTAAGGGGAAATTTCAGCAGCAAACAGGGAGACGGTACAACATAGAAACAGTGATGACAGGGTAAAGAACAAAATAGTAAAAAACGTATAGTAACAAATGTGCAAAGGACAACAACAGTATATCAGCTAGTGAAAGCATCGGCTCTTTTGGCTCGGCTCTCGTGAAAGAATTGGCTCTTCGGACTTAGAAACAACTCTTATTTTATCGCTCTGCCCCTTGTATTTGTCACAATTATTTTCTCCGTTACATACAGACGCAGCCTCACGCGCTAAATCATAAGTTCCCAAAACTTTTTTCCAAGTTTTCAAATGTTTATATAAAAAAGTATTCATTTATTACATTTATTATGATGTGATTTTTTTCACGTTATCTTTACCTCCAAGAATATCTGAATAGTTTTTTTTCAGTTTTATAGAAATAAGGTGTGTCTGAACGGGTGTTCTGTCATTTTTTTCTATCTCGCACACAATGTTCTACTGGAGTTAGAAATCGTTGGCTTAACTTACGCTTAACATTATCCAGACATATTTGTTTAGTGTAAATATTACTCTATTCTAATCTGGTGCACTGACGCATGTGCATACTGAATAAATTAATAATTTCTTTTCTTTCTTTTTTTTCCTATTTTGTCCTTTTTTTCCTCTCTTCTCAAAATGCTTTATCAGACTGAAGTTCTATCATTCTTTCATACCCATCATTTTTATTATAAACTATGCCTATGCTATGCGTCATTGCACAAGTAGATATTTACGCTCTAACCCAATATATTTAACTATTGTTAAGATAATGCAACAAATTCTAACCCCGGTAGGACAGATTTATGGGCGGGACGGCTAAAAATGTAATTGTTTAATGCGATTGTGGAGTAATGTCGTCTGCTCTTGCCATAGTCCAGCTCATCAGAGCCGAGTCAGGAGAGCGGAAGCCACCAGGAGCTTCAGGAGACCAACGCTCGCCTGAGAGAGAGAATCTCACGCATGGTACGTTCTGCCCCGGGGTGACGGTGCCCGGCCCTGAGCTCCTGCCCGCCTCCACAGACGCGCCTGCACTCCAGCGTTCCTGACAGCGGCTCCTGCGACGTCCTGGAGGAGGAGAACCGGCTCCTGAAGAAGCAGCTGGAGGAGATGCGCCGCTCCGTCAGCCGTCTGGGGCAGGAGAAGGAGGAGCTGGGCCGGCGTCTGGAGGAGCGCGAGAGGGAGCGGGAGGCGCTGAGGCGGGGCAAGAGCGAGCTGGAGGAGCAGAAGAGGCTGCTGGACCGCTCCCTGGAGAAGATCAACAAGGAGGTGCGAGGCTTTGATCTGAGTGTGAAAACGACTCATGATGACATCACCACGGTTACACCAGATGTACCAACCACGTATCATCCAGATGTTCTCGGGCTCGTCGTATTGTTACATTTTCCTTTTGAAGCCTAAAGTTGTCGCAAATATGTGTCAAGTAAGCGCATGCAAATTCAAGTTCACATATTTGAACGCATTCAAAAACTACGTCACGTACTGTATCGCCCACCTCCGGTAGTGAAAACATACGTCGATTAAAAAAAAAGTTTATAGTCTTACTTCATCAAAGTCATTTTAAATGTTCGTAAAAGTATGTTTAAATTACGCAAATCACAATTTAAACACGATAGCGCAGCATAAAGAGGTAATTGGAAGACGTAACATAAATATAATAGATTTTTAAAATGTTTTGAATGAGCGTGCGTATAGTGAGAGGTAGAAAACGATTATGGGTGAGAAATTGATAGAACATCTGCCTGCGCCTGACGAAGACCCCGCCCCTCCACTCTGACAAATAATACGGACTTGGAACGCTCGTCTGATTGGCTGACATAATCATGTGACACGAAAGACCATTTGAAATGCGTGTCGGCTGATTTTCACACATCCAAAACTCTCAGAAGTGAAAACGAATTGTTTATTAGAGTCGGTATCGACCGATACTTATGAAAGTATCGACTCGAAAGTATCAACCAGTGGGTATTGAAGTATTGATTTCAAAGTATCCATGCTCCCATCCCTAACCTAACCTACAGCGGTCCAGTCGGTAAGTGTGTGTGTGTGTGTGTGTGTGTGTGTGTGTGTGTGTGGTGGGCCTCAGATGGAGAGCATGATGGGAGACTCGCGTCAGTCGGTGCAGGCGCTTCAGTCTCAGCTGGACGAGTTCCGGGACCGATCCCGTCGTGAGCTGCAGGACTCGCAGAGACTGGGTAAAGAGCGACTGGTGGAGCTGCAGAGAGCTCAAGTGCTTCTGAAGACCAGCCAGGACGAGGTGAAGCCCCCCCCGCTCCGTGCCCGTCTCTCAGCTTCTCACTCCATCCATACCTCCGTCTCAGGCGTCTCGGCTGAAGAAAGAGCTGCTGTCGTGTTCGGAGGAGAGAGACGGCGCTCAGCTGGATAAAGACCTACTGCTCAGCCGCGTCAAGCTCCTGGAGAGCGAGCTGGAGACGGAGCGGAGCAGTCAGACGGACCGCGGCAGGGAGATCCGGCAGCTGGAGGTGTGGCTTCACTCTCTTCATCTCACACAGTGTTCATTCTGACTGATCGTTTAGTTTTAGTCATCATCTTTAGTTTTAGTCTTCTTAATAAGTTTTTAGTCTAATTTTAGTCGACTGTAGACCACAACACTTGAGTCGACTAAATTACAGTATAGATTTAGTCAACGAAAGTGCTGCTATATATTCTAAATGTTTACTTAAGTTGCTACGTCTAAGAAATCTAAATGGGTAGTTAACTATGAACATATAAAATATATACAAAGATCTTACTTATTTGGAAAAACATTTATTTCTCTTGAACTTATTTTTATGAACTTTTCTTTTATTCCAAATAAATGTATTCACATAAATGAAAAATCAACAAAGAGGAAATTTAAATACTTTTATTTAATTTAAATATTTTTGTTTTGTTTTTTTCCGTTGACGAAAGTGTCAATAAATGTAGTTATAGTTTTCGTCCCTGAGCGGGAGATTTTATATAGTTCTCATTTCGTATTCGTCAGGAGAAAAGTGTCATAGACGATGACGAAAATATGTCGTCAACGAAATGAACACTGATCTGGCCGTGTGACACTGAGATGATGTTCTGCTCTCTCGCCTCAGGACCAGCTGAAGACGCTTGAGATCGAGCTGGACGAGGAGAAGAGCGGCTCGGAGCTACTGAACGAGCGCATCACTCGCTCCCGAGAGCAGGTACGTCTCCTCACGCCTGAAGCCGCCGCCGCGTCTACAGCCACACGTGTGTTTCTGAAGGTGGATCAGCTGCGGTCAGAACTGATGCAGGAGCGCTCGGCCCGACACGACCTGGAGATGGACAAGAGCGCGCTGGAGAGACAGGTGACCAGCTCTCGTGTCGATTACCTAGACCAACTTTATTCCTCGTGATCTGTGTGGAATCAGATGAGTGGCAAAAATATCAAGCGTACATTTCTTGCCTCACATTTACGTTTACTTTTTTTGGCTTGCAATCTTCTTCTCGTTTGAAACTCGTTTTTCATCTGACCTTTTTTTTTCACCCGTTTTGTTTTTTCGTTTGGACTTTTGGCTTATTCTTCGGAGCTTATTCTGATTGGCTGATGAGAATGTGATTGGCAGCTGCTTGACCAGGAAGTGGGGAAGGAGTTTAGTGAGCACTTAGTGATGAGTTCTGGACCAGCACCTTCTCATCACTGCACCAAAAAGACAACGACAGCGTTATTTATTATTAATAATAACAACAACAATAGCAATAATACATTTTATTTGTAAGACACCTATCAGGATGCACATACAGTTTCTTAACAGTATTTTGATGTGTATAACTATTCTGAAATATCTGCCACCACAAATATTTAGCAATATTGTGCAAAAATAACAATTAAATCACAGTTTATTGTGTACTAATATTTAAAAATGCGATCATGCGACGTATGCTCGCTGAACTCCTCCCACACTTCCTGGTCAAGCAGCTGCCCATCAGAGTAAGCTCCGCCCCCACGTGAAGCTAGTGGCAGATGTTCAAACGGGAAAAAAACGAAACGAATGGAATAATTGTTCCAAGCAAAAATGTGACAATTGCAAGCAAAGAATAAAAAAACAAAATGTAAATGTGAAGCATTTTCATTCACTTCTAAGAAATTTACGTGTGATATTTTTGCCACTAATCTGGTTCCATAGGTCCAGATTAACGTTGGTTGTACAAATAAAAAGTGCCTTCAAAAGTGGCACGAATTTTTTCATCTCATCTTTATATGAGATTCGGTGATGCTCGTGTCCAGTAATGACGTGATCTTCACCGTCCTCAGGTGAAGGAGCTGAAGTCTCGCGTGGCTGACATCGGCGCTCAGACGCGACCTTCTGCTGGACTCGCCGTCCTGGAGAACAAGGTCCAGGAGCTGGAGGACCGTCTGCGCAGCGAAGAGAGGTGGATCATCACGCACACCCACACCCGCGTGCAGGAGTCAAACCCGTCCGTCTGTGTGTCTGAGGCAGGGAGAAGAACACCATCCTCGCCGCTCAGAGGAGACTGGACCGCAAACTGAAGGACGTGACGGCGACGCTGGACCAGGAGAGGAACCATCACGCCGAGCAGAGAGACCAGGTGAGCACGGGAAGCTTCTCCTCCACACACACACACACGCACGTGACGGAGTGTGTGTGTGTGTCAGCTGTCCCTGCGGGTGAAGGCTCTGAAGCGTCAGCTGGACGAGAGCGAGGGTGAGGTGGAGCGTCTGGAGGGCGTCAGGAGGAAGGTTCTGCGTGAGCTGGAGGAGCAGCGGGAGCTTCAGGAGCTGCTGCAGGCCAAAGTCAGCGCCCTGGAGAACGAGAAGTACGTACCGCCCTCCAGAGCTGTAGAGTACTTGAGTAAATTGAGTTACTTTTATTTATTGTATCTACTCATTTTTCCTTTCCACATATTTGTTACTACACGTTTTTTACAAGTCTTTGTTATTTACCCTTTCTATGTTTCTATGTTGTACACAAAAGAAATTTCCCCTTGTGGAATAAATAAAGTAATTTATTCATTATGTTTTGGCTACTTCGTACTTGTACTGAGTATCAAAAATATAAGCAACTTTTACTCTCTACTCCACTGCATTTTTATGACAGAGTAACTGTACTTTTCACTCCACTTTGTTTGAATTGACACTTACTCGTTAAATTTTTTATGGTTGTGCACGACAAACCATAATCGATTTTCACTGTGGTTAATTTCTTGAGCGAACGAGGCGATTTTGCCATCTGTAGTTTGATGAAGATACTGGAATCTATTGTGAATTAGAAACCACATGAGACGTGAATGTTTACCAGGATTTTATTGTATAGGTTGTATTTGATTTTTTTTTTATTTTGCACATTTCAGTTTGATTGAGACTGACTTTTTGTTCTTTTTTTCATTAGTTTTACCATTTTTGAAACATTGAGGTGTTAAATTTTGTTTCTGTATTAGAAAATAACACCTCATGAATTGAATTTTGTGTGAGTAAAATACTCAAGTTCTTTTAAAATTCGATTCTTTGCAACTTTGTCTCAAACCTTTTTTTATGCTGGTGGCTTTTTACTTGTATTGGAGTAACGTATACAGCACATATCCGTGTTTTTACTGAAGTATGGTGGTCTGGTACTCAGTCCTCACGCCTGTTCCCCGTGTCCAGCAGGAGGAAGGTCCAGCAGTCTCGGCGTCCCACGCTGGGCTCCACCTTAAGCTCCGAGGACGAGGACGGTTTCTCCGACTCCAAGAGCATCACCTCCATCCTGACTGAGATGCCTCTGCAGACCACAAACTGCTAGAGATGCTGCGCCTTCCATCTCTGGAGGAACTTTGTCGCTCGTTTTGTGAATGTTGTTCATCTTCTGATTATTTACTGATTCACTGGCGTAGAATGCGACTCGACCAGGCCGCTGATCTTGGTGTTTAATTGCGGATGTGACTTTGATGCACTTTTGAGTTGATTTGAGCCACCGCGTCGCTGTTAAAGTGTTGTTCCGCTGGACGCTGTGCTTGTATTTAAATGAGACGTGTTGAAATGAAGGACTTTCACATTAAAATTTTGTCTGTTTTTATATCAAACTGATTCTCTGTGTCGGACGCAGTTTGTGCAGCAGCAGAAGAACTGAAACTACACAATATAAAACCTCTTATCGACTGAAAGAGAAGTGAAATATTTATACGTTTTCAAAGACCCGTTTTCAAAAATTTTAACTGATTTCTCTCCTATTTTCTTGTTGTTTAATGTCATGGTCCTATTCAATAAAAGCAACAAATCAATATCTTAACAAATGAGTCAATAGATGCATGTGGTGTTTGTCTGTCCTCGCTGTTGTTACGATTCTGTAAAATGCTGTTAAAATGCTATTGCTAATTCCGAAAGTGACTGAATCCAGCGGTTTCTGAAGAGCCTTGTGTGTAATTACAGCTGGTTGGGTTGGGTTGTGTTGTGTTGTGTTGTGTAGTTTGTCGTAATACGAAACAAGTTCTTCGTGATTTTGTCCGGCAGGCGGCGCTGTTCGGCCTCGCTCTCCCCGGCGTCTCTCGCTCAAGCGCCCGCAGAGGAACGCGGCTCCGGACGAGGTGAGACGCGACTCTTTCTCCGCTTCTTTCTTCTCATTTGTACAAGCTGTTGCCTATTTTTTCAGATGCTCGAATGCATTTATTGGTTTATATAATATTACAAGCATGTTTTACAGTAAAATGTTATAAACATTGGGGGTCTTTGCGCGCGCGCGCGCGCACACACACACACACACACACACACACACACACACACACACACACAAACAAACGACTGTTTATATGTTCTTATAAACGACATATTTCTTGCAACGTGTACACAAGACTTATTAACACTATATAATTTAAATGTATTAATGTGCAATTCTACTGATTATTGAATATGTGGAAATGTAAAAGTCTTTAACAACACGTGTTTTTATACATTGTTTAGGATTTTTTAACATCTTTTGCAAAGATCTTTACATTGTTTAACACTTTTAAGTCTGTTCTCCGGCAGAAAAAAAATCGCTTCGCAATTCACGTTGATAAATAAGATAAGATAACGTTAGATAAGATATGAGCAGCATCAAAAAGTATATATAGCTTAGAAAAATACAGTTAAAACGATGTTAAAGGATATAAACTGGATACATAAATGTGAGTCGACAGTTTTATGCTTTTGTCTTTACTGTAATAATTTACATATTTGTTGTTTATTTGACCGAGGAAATAAATATAATTAAGAGTGAGATCTGAACAATAATGTTTGAAATTATAAAGCAACATGTGTTCAGCTGTGTTACTTATTTAAAGTTTAGATTTATAGAGATGCACATTAACACAGCAAATCATTTATTTTCATCCATCAAAAAGTGAACAATATGTAGAGCAAACATGAGTGAGTTTTCTAATGGTATACACGGTAAAAACTAACGTCTAACCTGTTAATATCTGTAGCGTCACACTGTGTGTCCTGCAGCGACGTCGGTTGTTTTTGACATTTGAAACATTCAAATTAAGAGAAGGAATTTTCAGCGGCGTCAGCATTTTAATCCTCGGTGCTATTGTTCCTCCTGGACCAGAGTCAAACGGGTTTCACACCAGAGAGAAGAACCTGGAATGTTCCAGGTCGGGTGGATCTGATGTGTGTGTGTGTGTTTTACAGTAATGCCTGATGAGTGCAGAACCGTAGTAAAGTGAAGCATCGGGCGTGTCTGTGGTGGGTTAAACCTCGTTCCTGAAGCGTGTGGCGTGTGAAGCAGAACAAACCATTAGAGCTCAAACCCGTCCTGACAGGTCGCGTGATGAGAGGGCGTGGCCAAACACCTCGCTCAGGGGCGTGTCTGACTGTGTAGTGCACTGCAGATGTCTTCAGCAATGACCTTTGTGACCTTCTGCTCCACCGGCCTCTTCACTGGTTCCTGTTCCACACTCTCCTCTAGAATCATGAGAGAAAGAACGTGTTTTACTCCGGTGTTTTACTCCGTCTTCGGCCTCCTCCTCACTTACTCAGGCGTTATGTAAGCAGTGACTCGCTGCAGTAATTACTGCTTTGTTCTGAATCTCCTGACTAATCTGTCCTCGCTCATGTTTTCTGACCGCACGAGTTTAATGGTTTTAATGGGTTTATTTGTCAGACGTAAATACTGCAGGTTCAACCTTCCAATAATCTAGTTCTCTGTTTGTTTCACTCTCTGCTTCACTCGCTTCATCCTTTACTCGCTGTCTGTCTGTCTCTCTCTCTCTCTCTCTCTCTCTCTCTCTGTCTGTCTGTCTGTCTGTCTCTCACTCACTCACTCACTCTCTCTCTTTGTTCTCCCACCCTCTCTATCTCTCACTAGAGGAGGAGAAGGAGGAGGAAGTGAGTGGTGAGGATGGCGAGTGAGGAGGTGTCTCAGGTTCAGGAGGTGGGTGGTCCAGCTGTCAATCACGCAGCGCTGGTTCTGCTGGTTTGTGATTGGTGCTTGTGTTCAGGTCAGATACTGTCTGAAGACCCTCCGACAGCAAATGGCAGCCAGACAGAACCATCACAACAATAACACGGTACGCGAGACTCGTCTGTCTCACTCTGTCTGATGTCTCTGCTTCTCAGTTTCCAGTGAATGTCTGTCTACTAAAAGGCGGTGTTCATTTTGACTAAGATTTTTAATTTAGTTTTAGTCACAGTCTTTTGACTAATACTCAATTTTGTTTTAGTCCCAATTTAGTCATCTGAATTTTTTTTTGTTTTAGTCTCATTTTAGTCGACTAAATTACAGTGTAGATTTAGTCAACGAAAGTATACAGATAGATTTTCTAAGGTGGCGTTGAATGTAAAATTAATCTATATATCTGAGCGTTTTTTCCTGCAGCTGAAAGGCTCCGTGTCCTGATTGGTTCTCTTTGCGTTTGCACCCGCCTTTCTCCACAAGCTCGGATTATGATTGGATGTCGTCACAAAAGGCATTTTTGTTTAGCTTTTATTTGTAGATGACAATAAATGTAGTTATAGTTTTCGTCCCTGAGCGGGAGTTTTTATATAGTTCTCGTTTCGCTTTCGTCAGGGAAATATTTAGTCAAAAAATTAACACTGCCAGTGCTAGCAGGGCTTTGATTGTGATTGCTGGACGTTGGTTCTGTGGTCAGGAGGAGAGGTTTGAAGAGGAGATGATCTGCCGCGTGCAGACGGCTGAAGAGGAGAGACGGAAGACGCTGGAGATGCAGGAGCTGGTGGACGGCCTGAAGCTGGAGAACCAGGCGCTGAGGAATCGCGTGTCGTCTAGTGAAGCAGAAATCCAGAAGCTGCACCAGCAGAAGAGAGACGACGGCCAGGAGAAGTGAGAGGAGCCGGACCATGTCCCACCCTCACTCCTACCTTCATCTTCTGCTCCGCCGCAGGTGCCAGAGGCTGGAAAAGGAGCTGCTGCATCTGAAGGATAAAAACTACAACTTAGACGACATGCTGAGAAGCCACCAGAGGAAGGTCAGGAACATGATAGAACAGGTGAGAGAAGGTCATCCCTCCATCGCTGTGATGATCTTCAGCTCGTCTTGCTTGGACATTAAGAGCTGCAGAAACATCATTATGATATTGATGTGTGTGTGTGTGTGTGTGTGTACAGGTGCAGAACTCGCGGATCATGATGGAGCAGCGGGAGCGACTGATCGAGGACCTGAAGGAGAGAGTCTCTTTTCTTGAGGCCGAGGTGAGTGCTCATCAGCAGACGTGTGTATCATCATCATCATCATCTCGGGACTGGTGAAGATCTTCCTCCAGAACAGAGAAATGCAGGACCAGCTGGAGTTCCACCTCGGCAGCAAGGCTCCGCACGCCTCCGAACCGCTCTCTCAGGTGGTCTACAGGTAGATTGAGAGCACACACACACACACACACACACACACACACACTACGTAAACACACACAACGTAAAAACCGGTATCAAGTTGTGCCACGTTGGGAATTTTGCAATATCGTGGATACCGTCACACGTTCATTGATTTAATTTTTATACATGCATGTAAACTCCTTAATACAGTATAACACGTTTGTTTCACGAGGGAGAAAGAAAGCATGGCAATGTAAACTCTCTTTCTCTCTCTCTGTCTCTCTCTCTCTGTCTCTCGCTCACTCTCTCTCTCACTCACTCACTCTCTATCTCTCGCTCATTCTCTCTCTCTCTCACTCACTCTCTCTCTTTCACTCTCTCTCATTTTTTGAATAAACGTCAGGTCTAGTACTTTTAAGACATACTGTATTAAAAATGGTCCCTAAATAAATAAATAAATACATATAAATAATTAGATAATTACCCACTGCATCTAATTTCTTGAAATAAAGTTACAAAACAGATTTTGTGTACAAATTATGTTATTAAGATCTACTTAAATGTAACACATTTTTAACACAGTTTTTGAAGACTTTTTCCACATAGCGTCTTTGCTTTGGTCTCGGACTAAGAAAAGCGCTATATAAATAAACTTGAACTTTCACACACACACACACCCACCACACACACACACCACCCACAACACACACCACACACACACACACACACACACACACACACACACACACACACACACACACACACACAACACACACACTTTTTGCACTTTTGACACAGACCTTTAAACTGTGAAACGTGAACACAGGCGTGTCGTTTGTCTTCTAGCAAACCGCTGACACCAACCAGCCTGGGAAACAAGACGCTGCCCTTCATTAAAGTGGTGGAGATCAAGTCTGTAATGACCTGAGCTTCTCCTCTGGTCCTGGGCTGATCAGGAACATCTGAGGAACAAACGCCTCTTCTCTTCTAGTGCTGATGCGGGGTAATGAGGCGGCACACTAGATGAAGTGTTTGACTTTTGTTTTTTTTTTGCTTGCCTGTTCTTCCATCCATCTCTTGATGAACGTGAGGAGCACTTTACTGTAAACTTTACACGATCAGAAGCTCCTGTGCCTCCTTTGTACATATTTACATAAAATAGACCGTGTAGGTTCTGCTGACAGTGTAAAACACTAATGCTGAGGGAAGAGCAGTCGAATAAAGCTCGATAAGTAAATGTAGCTCATACACTAGCAATCTTTCAAACTGTGCGTTTGTGTTGTTGTGGCGACATCTAGTGGCTCAATAGTAACTTGCGAAAGCGCTGATTGGTCAGCACGCCCCATACTGGGAAAGGCGTGTTCCTGCGCAACCGGAAGTAGCAGGTCTTACCTCCTCCCTCTTTGTCACAGCGCCACCTACCGAATTGGAAATTAGTGCACCAGTACAGTACGTGCATTACGAAGGAGCGAATAGAAAGCGCACACGAAGTTAAAAATTGTGTTCACTATTGAACGTTTCAGGTTTTTCCAACTTTGTTAGGCTACGAAAAAGTTTCAATAAAAATGCCTGACAACATGTAGACATGTAGAGTGTAGACGACTGTATTTTCTTTACATGTGTTGCTTTTAGATTATGTAAAAACTGTAATTAAGGAAATGGCGTAAATCTTGTTGTTTTGAAATGTTTGTTTTGTATAAAATATCTTTCATATTGTATTTTCAATTAAAAAACGTCAGCATGTTGATTCTTTTCCGAAACTGACTGCAATTATATTACATTTAAATCAAATTCATTACATTTATTGAGCTATATTTAAATGTTGCTATAAATCATTCATATGTAATAAATAATAATCTAAAAAGACATTTTGACATGATTTCACATATTTAATTCGAAATGTACAAGTTTATGATATAAGTGTGGGTTAATATAAATTAAGTTTATATGCACACTGCAGGAGCAAGGATGAAATTAATATTTCTTATAGTTTCATTATTATGATTGCACCGTTGCACATGCGCGTGTGTTCGCCGTGGTCACGTGCTCGCCGTTGCGCGAGAGCCCCAGCGACCGTGATAAACCACGTGACCGTGTGATCGGTGTGTCAGTGTGGAAAAGAAACAGGTAAATTTAGAGTCTCTCGCTCGTCGCCTCGGCCTTGTGTTCGGCTGCGGGGAACCGGTTTAGGGCGCGGAAGAGTCGGATTAAAAGGGTCGCGATTAAACCCTCCATCGGTCGGCGTTATCTCGGAATTTCTTTCATCCAGCCGGGTCTTGGTCAGTACCTCGTTTGTTGTTCATTTTAGCGCTTGGGCCTGTAGGCCTAGATGAAGCCTCGGAGTCGCGTGTCGAGCGGCCCCGACGGCAGTGCACCTCAGCCCGCACGCCCGGCACGCGTTTGCTTACCCGTCTAGCGACGTAAAACTTGAATCACGTGCGTTAATTTACGAGATCGGTTGATCTTATATTTGATGTGGGTTATCTAGCACACGAGTGGTCGGCTACCGGAAGAGTTTTGGTAACTGGGGACCGGCGTGATGGATGATGCCCGACAGCCGGCCATGAGGTCGCCACGGCCGGAAAATACCGCGTCTCTTTGGCGCCGTGTACAAACGAGAGTGTGCGACTTATCCGCGTTTTAAGACGAATTAGTTGTGAACCTAGTTGTCCAAGTTGATGAAGAGTTTGGACAAGACGTTTAACTAACGTGTGTGACACTTACTCGCGCACTTGACGTGTTCAGTCAGTCGCTGCTTTAACTTTCTGTCCAACATTTTGTTAGTCACTTGTCCAAATAAGTATTTTAATATGTCGCTGAGTAAATTCCGGGACATTTTGCGGCTACCTGTTGGACGCTACAGGGACATCTTGATTCGGTAATTACGGTATAATAAAGGAAACTCTTCTTCCGTGCTACACATCGCGCTACTCTTTCAGCTGCGTATCTTACGCCGGAAGTTGTATTCCGGTACCGGGTGCGCGACATGTTCAAGCCGCCGGTGCGTGTCGCTGAGAGTTTGGCCGGAAGTGTCGGCAGTTCCGTTAATCGACTTCCGCCCGTCTGCTTTCCCGCGGCCGCTCCCGCGTGTTTCTGTCAGGCTGTTGTGGAGCGCGTGGCGTCGTTTCCCTCCTCTCGAGTCCGTGTAGATCCGCACACGTTACTCCGCTGAGGTGAGTTTCGGCGCGGTTTGTTGTCTCGGGAGTTTCGCGGAAGTTGTGGAGTTTCCCTGAAGTGACCGTTTAGATCCTTTAGTCTGTCTCCTCCTGCCGTTATTAACTCATCTGTGTCTCTCTTACAGGTATTATTCCTTTGTAAATACTGTTATTTGTATATACTGTAAATGATGACTTCAGTGGGTGGAAGCCGGACCCGGGGAAACTCGGAGCAGAATCAGACACAGAACCAGGCACAGCACAAGCAGAGGCCACAGGTGGGATCCTTCTCTCTCTCTCTCTCTCTCTCTGTTTCTTTCACTTTATCTTGCTTTCACTCTCTTTTTCTGTCTCTGTCTGTACGTCTCTCTGACTCTCACTATCACTCTGTGTGTGTGTGTGTTTGTGTGTGTGTGTGTCTCTCTCTCTCTCACGGTCACTACCACTCTTTCTCTCATTCTGTCTCACTGTCTCTAATCACTCTCTCTCCATTTGTCCTGTCTCTGTCTTTCTCACTCCATCTCGCTCTTACTCTAATTACTCTGCCCTCCACCCACTGTCTCTCTTTCTCTCTCATTCTTTCTCTCACTGGTACTGTGAATCACCTGCTGTGGTTGTGAATCACGTCTCTGCGCTGACGCTGTGGATTGTGAAAGCTCTGGCACTTCCTGTTTGCTTGCAGGCCACCGCGGAGCAGATCCGACTCGCGCAGACGATCTCGGACCATAATGATGCAGACTTTGAAGAAAAGGTCAAACAGGTGTGTAACGCTATTAAAACACCTAGAGAAGAGCTTCACAATCCATCTTTAGTCTTCATGTCCTGACCAAGACGATTAAAAAGCAAAATTAGACTTGCTGTGGTACAAGTCAGCCCAGTTGTTTTGTGATTTTGGTGTCTTTAACTGTTAAATGCCATCTCAATCACTGTGATGAATACATGAAACGATTTTCACTTGTCAAGCTGGTGGATATCACGGGGAAAGATCAGGACGAGTCTATGATCGCGCTTCACGACTGCAACGGGGACGTCAACAGAGCCATCAACATGCTTCTGGAGGGCAGCCCCGACACCGTAAGCCCCGCCCTGGCCCCGCCCGCAGCTGCTGGCGCCGCCCCTCACCTCCTCCTGTCTTGCTTCAGGACTCCTGGGAAATGGTGGGGAAGAAGAAGGTGTCAGGGCAGAAGGAGAGCGCACAGACAGACGGAGGAGAGGAGGGCAAGGACAGCCGAGAGCGAGGCGGAGGAGAGAGAGACGTGGCGCGTCGCAGGGGAGGAGTCCCGCGCAGGGGCCGCGGAGCCAGTCGAGGACGCGAGTGTGAGGACCGCTTATGATCATAGAATCAGACTAGTGCAAAAACAAAAAAAGCAGCGACTTTACACTCACACCAATGCAAAACTAGGCGTGTCATCTGTCAGTTGAAAGTTATGAAAGACATGAAGAATCTTGTTATATTACTTTTTTATTTATGCAATGTTAAGTGCATAAATCAGTAAACATAAAGTTAAATAAAACATCACATTTTAGCAGTTACTTTTTCTAAAGTCAGTATTCAGGTTCAAGTTCAGTGCCTTTGTCAAGATCAGCTTTATTGTCAACTCTGCTGTACGTGCAGAGTCTCGAAATTGCTTTTTCTACTCATCCTATACTTTTTAGACATCAGTTTTACAAAAGTACAAAAAATACAAGTAGTACAAAACATGTGCAATAGGTACAGAGAACACAATTGCAAGGCGCTTTTCTCAGTTACGTCCGTCTCAAAGCGCATACGTATTTAAGCAATAGCATAAAATTTAAGTGCATAATCACTAAGGGTTTAAGGAAACTCATCATGGATGTAGTAGAAATGCTTTATTATGATTATGAACCAATAAAGCAGTTAAGGGGCTCAGCGCATTACATTGCTGGCACACTGAGTGGTGTAATAACGGAATCAGGAGCGCAACGAAGAACACGGTGGCTGCTTGACCGCGATTAAATACTTTTTGGTGACACGGCTGGTTTGACCGTGATCAACAGCCCGGTCTCTTCTCTGCACAACACTACCCAAGGTTTCTTGTTAATGTCAGTGTTTCTAATGGTTCTTGTGATGCCATGTGACACACACGCAACTGAAGTAGAGACGCTTTCCGAAAATGCCGCCTTTTTTCGTTTCTGCGCCGTAGAATTTTCTTTGAGGAAATATAATCAATCTAATTCAAAAGGAGTGGCACATAAAGGGAAAAAAACATACTATTTTATTTATTTTCCAAGTTCTGAGCATTTGTAAGGCGCTTTTCACAGTTTTAACCGTCACAAAGCGCACTATATAAAATATATATATAAAACCTTCTTACAGGATCGTCCATATCCAAATTTTGGTATAACAGTTTTTTTTTGACGACATGTTTAAATAAAACTACTCCTCTTTTCTTGTATTATCTCTTCGTGCTGTCTTTCAGTCCGCGGACAGGAGAACGGTTTGGACGCGGCCAAGGCGGCAGGAGTGGTGGGTCGAGGAACGGAGCGAGGGCGGCGAGTACGAGGCCGAGGAAGAGGTGAGTTTAGATCAGACGCGGCGTGAGGTGTCGAGGGTTAATGATGTGTAACGCGTGACTCCTCCGCTCCAGCAGGGGCACCGGGGAGGCGCGGAGGGAGGTTTTCAGCTCAGGGCATGGGGTAAGTGTCCCACACCAGTGCCCAGCTGCGATCACACTCACTTTTTTTTGTTTTTCTGTGGTTTTGTCGTGTTGCTTTCTCCAGGTAAGTCGCTTCCGCTGGTCGTCTCGCGTTTCTGACCCGCTTTGTTTTGGGGCGTCTGGTGCGGAGCGAGTGTGCTGCTCGGCCCCTCCCATGATGCAGGCGCGGCCACTTCCTGTTGTGCTTGCGCCCTTTACAGTGTCCTTTACGTCCTTTCGCCACACGTCCACAAAATCGTTGCCATTTTGACCAAACACTGTAATTAATTTTTTTTGGGAGCGAGTTTCTTTTTAGCCACTGAAGTGAAGTTCTTTGCTCTTTAACATTTAAATTTTTACCCGTTTTATTTATTTATTTTTTGGGCCAAGTGCAAATATTCTGCGTCAGAATGGCCAGTAGTTTTTTTTTTTTTATTTTTTTTATTGTTTTTAAGCAAACACGGACGAATCGGGTTTTTTTTATTTTTAGCCGGAGCTGGAAGAGTGTGAGCATGCGTGAGCTGCGCGTGTGTTTAGCTTTAGCATTAGCTGAAAGTCCACATGAGCCGTGGTGGTTTCTGGATTGGGTGCAGACCAGCGTTTCCTGGTGTCTAGCTGGACGTTCCGTGTGCCTGGTGGAGTTAGTTTTTTGACCGGATGAGAAGCTTCTCTGCTGCGTTGGGCTGATCTGCTCTGACTTTCTGCCTGTTTTGAGCTGCTTGTAATTCTCCCTGTTGTTTCTCCCTAAAGCCAGATTGATAAGGGCCCCCGATATGATTTGTCAGGAGTGGAGAGGTGAGTGGAACTCATTTGTGAGCATGTTGGGTTTTTCTGTGTTCCAGCGGCCAGTAGCCGAGACGTCAGGCGTGTTTGCTTTACCTCTAGCTTCTCCTCTCGCTTGGGTTGGTTTTTTGTTGTGTGTGTTGGGAGTGTGAGCCTTTTCTTTGAGGAGAGACGGTGGACTCGACTCGCCTTTTGTTTGCTCCGTGTCGTCGGCTCGGCCTTCAGCACTTTCCCTCAGACCCACAAACGTCCTGCTCGCTGTTCCTCTGTCCAGCACGTTCAACCCGGCGGACTACACGGAGCCGGCGCAGGCGGAGGCGGACGAGAGCTACGCGGGCGGCAGCACGTGGAGTAACACGGGTCACCTGGAGGCGGAGGACGGAGGCGGTGAGTCACGTGACGTCGGCGCTGTACGTGTCGCTGAGTTTCGCGTGTCTCCTCAGCGCTGGAGTTCACCGGTGCGGACGACGCCAGCCATCCTCGCAAGTTTGACTCCGCCCCCGGTCAGTCCCCCGCGCGCCAGCTCGCTGTGTGTCGGGCTTGACGTGTCATGAACCGTCTGTGTCTCTCACAGGTGCTTGGAGAACGTCCACGGAGGAGTGGGGCACGGAGGACTGGAACGAAGATGTGAGCACTTCTCAAACCTTCACAATTAAATCCCGCTAGTCCAACAGACAGAACTAAAGAATCCGAGTTGATATAAATAGGGCTGCTGCTAACGTTTTTTTTTTTTTTTTCAAATTAATTGATTTAAATCTATAAAGAAATTTTTTTTGATTAATCTAACAATTTTGTTATTTTGACAAAACAATTATTTGTTCTTTTAAGTTGAAATAAACATGCTATTTGGCTATTAATTAACACTGATTTATTTTAAACATTAAGGCAACATGAAATGTTTGGGCATAAACACACACACAAACTGATTAAAGATATTCAGCCGACAACAAAGTGACTTAAATACAAACTAAAGCTTATCTTGTATATAACCATGTAGTGTGTTTCAGTGTCACTTACAAGAATAAATTCAGGCCAAATTAAATGCATAAAAAGTACACAAAATAAATTAGAAGGCCTTATGTCCGTAACACAATATCAGTGCAAAATGCATTCAGTAAGATTGACTGTAAATATTAATGTGCAAAATAAAAGCTTGTTCGTTTTTGTGTATATCTACTTTTAAAATCAAGTTTTAAAATAATTGAAGAGAACACACACAGATCTTTGTTCTAATCAAAAGTGAAATAAAGTTGAATGGTTTGCACATTTATGAATTAATTATTTTTATCATTTTCTTATTTACATGGAAAATAAGCAGTTCTCTTCTAAGTGAAACAACTCTTATCTGTTTTTTGCTTTGATGCATTAAAGATTAAAACATTTGTTTAAAGAAGATGCAAAAAATGCATGCAAAATATAACTGGCATTTTTGAAAGAATGAAAACAACAAGCGAGGCGTCAACGCATTTTTTGCATGACCAATGGCGTCTGTAGTTCTAAATGTTGGTTGGTTTTGTGTTCTAGTTGTCAGAGACCAAGATTTTCACTGCCTCTAGTGTGGCATCTCAGCCCATTCCACAGGAGAACCTGACCATAACCGCTGGACAGAGGTAATCCCACCGGCCTTTTTTCTTCTTTAACCCTTTACTTCTGGCTTCCAGACGGTAAGCTTAAACATATCTAAAAATATTAGAAAATGAAAAAAAAAAAAATAATATTATAGGAAAGGTTTAAAATTTCAATCACAAAAATTTACCACGCCACATTCAAGCAATCCACCAGACAACCCTTCTCTTAGAAGTTTGAGCAAAAATGTTACTGTTCTCCCTAGACCTCAAAAACTATTTTTTTTTATAAAAATTAAATCAATTTTTCAAAATTTACAGCGACTTCCTAGTGGTCATTGCTGTGGTAAAGCAATGGATCAGTTAATTGCTGCCACCTGGTGATCAAATTATGTATTACAAGTGTATGTTTGAATTTATCAAGTTTTATTTTTTAATCAGAATTTAAATTTAAGGCCCTGTAATCTGACAATAAACGGTGTATCACCAGTGATACAAAACGCAGTAACGCAGTTTTTTTTTCTTCCCACTAATTCGCATAGCAACTTTGCGTTGGTCTCAAACTAAAAAAAGTGCTGTATAAATAAACTTGATCTTGAGCAGCCGTGTTTGACCCTCAGGATTGACCTGGCGGTGCTGCTGGGTAAGACGCCTCCATCTTCCTCCGAGAGCGAGCCGGCTCCTCCAGAAGGGCCGCAGCCTCCGTCACTGGTGTTCAGCAACTCGTCCCAGTCGTCCAGTGGCGCCGCTTACGGCCAGCACAGCATGGTGAGCCGCGTCGCGCCCGTCCCTCCCACCGCCGGGCCTAACCCATCGCCTGCTTCATCAGGTGAGCATGCTCAGTAAGAACTTCGGTGACATCGGGGACCCTAAAGGAAGCGGCGCCGGCTCCACCACCGGCTCCCAGTTCCTGGAGCAGTTCAAGACGGCGCAGGCCCTGGCACAGCTGGCAGCTCAGCACACCAGCACCAGCCCGGCCTCCTGGGACACGGGTTCCTCCGCTCTGGGCCAGTTTGGTAGGAGACTCGCCGTCCTGCTTCTCATCAGACTCCCACTAGAGCTGCACGATGAATCGATTCTGCCTCTTCACGGTCTGAAGCCAGCGTTTATACGATTCTGCCTATTATAACTCACTGATCGATCGGCTGAGTGGACGACCGGTCTGACAGAAACTTACTTCTTACTTGGTACTACTTTTGCCGTATTTTGGTGTGTCTCTCATGGGCGTGATGAAGCAGGTTTTGCGCAGCTTTGATCACGTGCGCTAATTACCTGCACTAGTGTATGTAAAGCCGAGCAGTCGAGTTTAAAAAGAAAAGCAAAACAGAAAATAAACCGGGAGAATGAACGATTAAATACAACAATAGAGTATCAACTCTGACATTGTACTACCTGAAATAGGATTTTATTGTGAAGTGTGTGTGTGTGTGTGTGTGTGTGTGTGTTTACACTCAGCAAACTACATACAGCAAACATATACAGTTGAGGACAAAATTATTAGCCCCCCTAAAATAATCATTGTTTGAAAAGTATTTCGAAAGTGCTTTTAAACGGAGCTAGTCATTTTGTCCTCAACTGTACATAATATTGTACTTTGAAATGTTTATTTTATTACGTTTAATATTGAATAGAAAAAAAAAAACATTTTATGTTTTTCATTCCATTTATTTAGAATTAAAGCAATTAGTGATGTTATATTGCTGCTTGACAACCTGATTTTCAGGGTTGAATATTTAAAACAAAATATCCAGAAAGAATCGTGATCTTTATTTCAAGCAAAAAAATTGTGATTCTCATTTTATCCAGAATCGTGCCGCTCAAACTCTCACTTACCTGCTCTCTGTGTGTGTGTGTGTGTGTGTGTGTGTGTGTGTGTGTGTGTTTTCAAGAGATGAAGGGCCAATCAGAGAGCGCGCACAGCCCCTTCACCAAGCGCCAGTCCTACCAGCCCGCCGCCTCCTCCATAATGGACGCCTTCTTGCCCGCGCCGCCCTCCTCTCTTCCCCCGGCCGTCACCAAACCCTCGGCGCTTCAGCAGGACCCCAGCGACCCGCAGGCGTCCAGTCCTCTTCCTCTGCAGCAGCACAAGCTCAAGCAGCAGAAGAAGAGAGCGTCCATCTCCACCAAGGTGCTTTATTACCTCCGCGACCATGAAGAAGAACATTGTGACGCGGTTCATCAATTATGTTTGTGGCTTAATTTGACCGGGAGTCTTTTATTATGCATATTAGTGTCCGAAAACAAAAAGTTCTTTAAAACTGTGTGTGTGTGTGAGAGAGACAGCAGTGTATTAGGTCTCATTGTTGCAAAGAAACAAATAGTATTTGATCTTTTTGACTTTTTTTTTTTTTTTTTTTTT
>CM051498.1:64570-90920 GCA_028031935.1 Paedocypris micromegethes | reverse complement strand
TTTTTTTTTTTTTGCTCTCCGCCGCCTGCTGGTGAGTGATTCGAGTCTACATGCACTTCACCACGAGAGTTTGTTTTTACCAAAAGTAGTTTTGGGAAAGAACGGAAGAGTTCACTTTAAAGCGGCCGATGTGCTTTTGTAAAGTTTATTTTTTACCAAATATAAATAGACTAATACGGTAATTGGGCGAGCTCACCGGCTTCCGATCTGTTCGGCTCGAGTGTGTGAGCGTGTTTGTTTTAGGTGTGTGTGTGCTGCGGGTGCTGATGTCACAGAGGTGGGCGGGGCTTCACTGTGCGTCTCACTCGGGTCTCTCATCCTCCTTTCCCGCCGGTTGACGTTTTGCAGGGATTACGGAATATATTGAGATTATTTTGCCATTCGCATGGAGCCTGGTGGTGCACTGGGGTTTGTGTTGTGCTGATTTCTGTCGGCCGCTGCGTGTGCGTCTCCGCTCTCGGAGTAGATTACTGATATGATTATTAGCCGAGTGCTGATGGACGGAATTGTACTTTGTTTTCCCCCTTTGTCAATGACTTTCTTTTTGTACTGTGTGTTTTAAAGATTTAAATGGAAAAAACTTGTCTTGTACATATATATATAAATATAAAAAAAAGTACTGTAGTCTGTTTGATGGTTTCTTTTTTTTCCCTTTGCAATCTTTACAGACTTGTTAGCTCTTTTTTGTTGTTGTTTCATAATGTTTTTATTTTGTAAAATATATAAATATATATAAATAATAAATAAACAAAAAAAAAAAGACATTCTCGTCATTTTTGGATGTGAATGTCTTTTTAAGAAAAAGAAATTCCGCTTCTGTTTCTTTCCTGTTTATTATCTTAAGTCTTAAGAGTAAGTTATTTTGTTCTGCTGATTGACGTCATGTTTGTGGCTTGAACAACTAGACTGATCTGTTCTTCAAATGTTAACCATTCGTATAATCAAATTACAATAAATCCAGACTAATGTTTTTTTTATAAAGCACCAGACAAGTAAAATTAATAGTTGGAACCAATACAAAGTCTTCAGCTTCTTTGATGTTAAAACAGGCTCGTTTTCCGCAGGGACTTTTATTTTGACGGGTTCAACCGGAAGCGACTGGTGCGGTGTCGCTCTTGTTCCGGCAGCTGACTGTCATGGCGGTGTTGTAGAAGACGCTACGTTACGCACTTAAATGAGCGTCTTCGACCTATTTCGTGGCTTTTTCGGCGTCCCGGGCGGCTTTTACAGGGGAGACGGCCGCCGGTGAGTCCTCTCGGTCTTGATGGTGATACTCTGCTTCACGTTTAAAGTGTGTAATAACACGGTCTGACTCATATAACGTCGCGTTGTTTTTTTGTTTGTTTGTCTTTCTGCTTGTCATTCTTTTATCTGTCTGTCTGACTTGTCTAACCGTCCAATTGCCTATTTGTCTGTCTGACTGACTTCATATCTGTCCTGTTCTGACCAGTGTTGGGGATGTTCCCCTCATAAAAGTAGTTACAGTTACTTGTTACTTCCCACAAATAGTAACCGAGTTAGTAGTTGAGTGAAATTGTTATAAGCGTATCTAATTACCAGGGAAAGTAACTATTGCTAAAGATAAACCATTTTATTAGAGTTTTCACACTTGCATTGATTGTCAATAACAAAAATCTTTCCAATTTTCCAAAATAGGAAATCTGACCTTCCTATGAAGACGGTCAATTTTAACCGGCTTCAAAGTTTTAAAAATATTTTAAAAATACTTTTGAAAATACAAAAATACAAATACAAAATATTTTTTTCACATTGAATCTTCTATTTGTTACAAAGATACTGTGTGTGACAGCTGTGTATTACGTCTCGTTTTTGCAAAGAAACATAATTTTGATCTTTCTGACTCTCTTTATCTACTATTTGTCTTTAGGGTCTAATTGACATGAACATTAACTTTGTAACAAAAACATGTAGCGGGTGTTACAAATGTCAACTGAACCATTTTATTTTTGTTTATATGTAGATTACAATATATAATATTGAGATTTCGTTCATTTAACACATGAAATATGAATTAAATATCAATTTGATATTAATTAAATGCACACTGAATATAGTAAATAATTATCATAAAGTATTGCACATACAAGAGGAACAATTTGAGAGATGCCTATCAAATTCAATATACTGTAATATTGTAAATATTATCATTAGTGTAGTGCAGGAGTGGCCAACCAGTCAGAAACTAAAAGCCACTTTTTTCTGTGTTAGAGCCACAAAGAGCTGCTAAAAGCCACATCATACACATGCGCACACATAAACATCATCCCATTCCTTAATCTTGTATGCACGCACACACACACAGACCTCTGCTCATCCAGATTTAATGAAAATAACCATACCAACATGATAATATTAGTTATTTTTCAACAGTTAACATTGTGTGCATATTTGACTCATGCCACGTGAAAGCTCCTGAAGAGCCACGGGTTGGCCACCCCTGGTATAGTGAATAATAAAACACAATAGATGGTTTAGAACTTTCAATGTTTATTGCACAGACCACAACTGGCCAACAAATGCGTCTAAATATAAATTAAGCTTCTTAGGGAATGTACCGATAATAAACAAATAAAACTGTTAGATGTACAAAGTAAACAATTTAGCAAAAAGTGTACTGCTCGTAATATAATATTTAACAGTGTACCAATAATAAATAATAACAACAAAAATGTACACTTTTATTTTCTTGCAAATTAAAATGAAATGTAAACTGCTGCGGTGACCACAATTATAGTAACGCTTACGTTAGATTACTCGTTTATGTCCGTTTATTTCTGACGCCGTCGTTCCCATCACTGCTGTTGACTGAATGGAATTCTAACTGTGTGGCTTGTTTGTGTTCTGACCAGGGATCCGTTCTTGGATGGGCTGCTTCGTGCGGATGATGATGATGATGATGATGCCCGTGACCCGCTGGATGAGGCGCTGAGGTTCGGCTTCAGCTTCGGCCCTAATGGGACGCGCCTGGAGGAGCCGCGGGTGTTCGGTCAGATCTTCAGAGAGATGGAGCAGATCTTGGCCGGGATGAGCCGCGGTGTGTGTGTGTGAGTGAGATCTCTGCAGAGCTCAGTTAACCTAATGATCGTTCTGATCAGGTGCTCTGGCACTAGAGGCCACGCCTCCTTCAGAAGACCCCGCTAAGGGTGGGAATTCCATCAGAGACTTCATGCTGAAGACTCCGGAGCGTTCCCCTCAGGCGCCGTTTCCCAGCAGCCCCTTCTCAAAGGTGCGACCCTGAAGCTGCCCTGGTCAGGTGTCTCCTCACACTCTCTGCTGCTGTTCTCCTCCAGTTTCACAACATCTGGCCGGACGCTGAGAGTCGACTGCAGCCGGAGGATAAAGCAGATGCTGGTAGGAAGGGGTTTATTCTCTCATCAAGTTGAAAACGTATGCGTGTGTGTGTCCTCCTGAGTCCTGATGTCCTCGTCTGTGGACTTTCCCACCATGTTGCTGTGGTGTTAGAGCCACGCCCTCTAGTGGTGTCTGATTGGCGAAACTAGCGGCGATTAGGACGGAAGTTCTGTCGGCTGCAGAGCGAGACGAGACTTTGCAAAAAAAAAAAAAAAAAAANNNAAAAAAAAAAAAAAAACAAAGTATTTTAAGTATTAAATGACGTAATTAAGTATTAAATTTTATTATATGAAAAATCATGAGCGCGATGTTCAGGTAACACATTTTGTTAGGACATGAAAGATTGATGGAAAAAAAAGTAACATTTAGTTATATTTCCAACACTAAAACTTGTAAAAACTAAATAAATACAGTTTTATTTTTATGCTCCAGCGCTCGTGTGTGTAGAGGTGAAGTACGGATCATAACTGCTCTGTCTTTAGATCTGGACTCTCGCGTGTCGTCCGGTGGCCTGGACCAGATTTTGACTCCGGAACCTTCTCAGCCGATCACCAGGTCGTTCTTCAAGTCGGTCACTGTCACCAAAGTGCGGCGGCCGGACGGGGTGAGTGGTGCTGATGCTGCGATTAGGTCACCGCGCTTGTGTGTGTGTGTGTGTGTGTACCAGAGGTGTAAAGAGTACCAGACAGCCATACTTGAGTAAAAGTACGGGTACGTGCTCTATAAGTTACCCCAATACAAGTAAAAAGTCACCACTATAAAAAGACTTGAGTCAAGTATCAAGTTTGAAAACAACTTAAGTATTTTACTCGTACAGAATTTGGGGTAAAATAAAACAAAGAAAAGTGAAAAAACTATTTGTGAGTTTTTAATTTTCTAAAACAGAAATGAAATGTGACAAAAGTTAAAAAATGGTTAAAACAAACTAGATAAAGAACAAAAAATCAGTCTCAGTCAAACGTGTAAAAAAAAAAATAAATTAATAAAATTCCGAGTTGACTTTGATGTGATTCTACTGAAGTCATTTAAGTCATCACCTACAGTAGACATTAAATGTATTCACGTTGCACCAAATAAATTAAGCTAAAATATAGTCAAGTCACTGTGGTTTTTGTCTAGTTAGGCTTGGTAACATTACAGATCTTCCCTGACTTGAATACAATGGTATTGTAGAGTTTAACTTAAGAAATTCACATTAAATAGACTCTTACCTCAATGTGTTTCCTCAAATGTGACGGTGATTTTATAAAAGCTCATATTTTTGTTGTCCACGGTAAACAAAGCAGACACTGCATCAACCTAAGAGTCGTTCTGTTTTTCGGCAACGGTTCATTCAAATAAGACCATAAATGATGGTCCGTGCTGGTGCTTTTGCTTCATCCGTGACGTCAGCCATGTCGCGATAGTTAACATCCTGGTAAACATTCACGATCAGCTTCCAGTATCTCCAGCAGACTACAGATATCGGAATCACCTCGTTCGCCTGAGAAATGAACCGTGATAAAAATCGATTATGGTTTGTTGAACATCAAAATGTAACGAGTGTCAATTCAAATGTAGTGGAGTGAAAAGTAGTTACTCAAGCAACTTTTACTCTCTACTCCACTGCAAGTCTTGGTACTTTTACTCGTATTTTTGATACAAAGTACACTCAGGTACCATACATCTGTGGTGTGTACAGACGGTGGAAGAGAAACGCACCGTGAGAGACGGTGAGGGGAACGAGGAGACCACCCTGACCATCTCAGGACGTCCGGAGGATCCTGCTGCTCCTCTCAGGCCTGGTCAGATCTCACTGATGGTGTGTGTGTGTGTGATTAGTGTCTGATGTGTGTGTGTTTCAGGTGTTCCGCGGCCCTCCGCTGACATGCAGGACGACGTCTCGCTCTTCTCCAAGTTCTTCAGAAGCTAGACGTGTGTGTGTGTGCGTGAGGACATTAAACTGCTCGAGGTGTGTAGTGTTCTGACGCCATCATCAGGAAGTGTTTTATTTAAAGACAGAGACACAGGAAGTACGGCAGTGCACCACAGGAAACGATGAAACATGTACACACACTCACGACATTCATGAAGTACGGCCTCCGTCAGCTAGAAAACACACACACACACACACACACACACTGTTCTCAGCTCTTAGTGATTATCAAAAGACAAACCATTGAAATAAATACCAGGACTCAACGTCTGTACAAGAAGGTAACAGAGTCCGCGTCTGAGTCACTACGCTCGTTGGGAAGACGGGGGTCAGAGGTCAGAGGGCGGGGCTAGGCGGGCTTGTCGGTGCGGTGGGCGCTGATGAAGGCCATGCCGTGCGTGCGGAAGTGTGTGTTGAGCTCCGAGCTCCTGTCGAAGCGCCGCCCGCACACCCTGCAGCTCAGCCCGCCCTCGCCCTCCTCCTCCGCCCGCGGCGACGCCCCCGGTGACGAGGCCCCGCCCCGGGCGTCGCCCTGGCGCAGGCGGTGCGTGATGAAGCGGTGGCGGCTGAGCGAGCCGGCCGAGGCGAAGCAGGCGCCGCACTGCACACACTGTTGGGACGCGCTCTCCGCCTCGCAGTGGGCGGGGATGTGGCGCTGGAACTCCTCCCAGTCGGGCGTGGTGAAGCCGCAGGGCGTGCAGCGGAAGCTCCCGTCCTCCTCCTCCTGCTGCTGGGCCGCTCTGGCTCTCTTGGGCCCCGGGGCCTCCTCGCCCGCGCCCTCATCAGTGTCCACGCCCGACGCCGCCGGACCACATGACTCCTGCTCCAGCTCAGACGAGCTGCCCGCCGCCTCCTGACTGCGCTTACGCGTGTTCTGCCAATCACAGAGCGGCAGGCTTAGGGGCGTGGCCTAAGTGGGTGTTTAACAGTTTACACTAGAAACATTCATATACTAAAAAAACCTAATGAATCCTTTATAATGTAAAAGACATACATTAGGCCATTTGGTAAAACCTGTGATAAAAGTTGACTTGGATAATTTCAGTCTAATAACAGGCAGCAGTTATGAATAAAATCCATCCCTACCGATGGAAAAAAAAAACATCCAATAAAATATGATCAAACATTCCATTTATACGCTACAGTAAACGTAGTTGAATAGACTTTTTTTGAAATCAATGATGAGAAAAGATGAGCAAGAGGTAAAAGCAAAAAAGCAAGCAAATAGAAATGAAAGAGCGATAGAAATGAAAAGCCAAGAGAGAGGAAAGTTGAAGAGAGAGACAGGCAGAGTGAGAGAAAAAGAGAGAGACAGACAGAGTGAAAGAGAGCCAGAGACACAGACAGCCAGAGTGAGAGAAAAAAAGAAAGACAGAAAGAGAGAGAAATAGAAAGTTATTAAAAAAAAAAAAAAAAAAGCCAGCTAGACGGAAATTAAAGAAGAGACAGCCAGACAGAGATGTGTGTGTGTGTGTGTGTGTGTGTCACACACCTGTCTCTCCGGTGTCAGTCTGGTTCTGATGCCGTGTCGGACCCGGATGTGTTTCTCCAGGATCAGGCGGCTGCTGAAGGTCCGTTTCCCCTCAGAGCAGTGCCTGCGGAACACAGGGGGGTCAGCGGGGGTCAGGGGTCAACAGGGGTCATCACTCACGGGCAGTGGAACACCCTCTTCACGCCCTCGTGGATGATGCGGACGTGTCTGCGCAGACTGTTGGCGGAGCTGAAGGAGCGCTCGCACTGTCTGCACGGGAAACTCTTCATCACCTACACACACACACGAGAGTCTTTAATAAAGTACAGTGGTTATTTAATAATGCACAAATGTTCTCGATAACGAAAAGGTAACGAAATGCGTCAGCAAAAAAAAAAAAAGAAGTCGTTCCGAGTTCCAAAATATTTTCGCTGTATGAAAGGAGCCTTTTTTGCTTTTTCTTACCGCTAGTGTGCAGGGAGACGAAGAAAATATCGTTTATACGCCGTTTAATCTACTTTGGACGTCAAACAAAAACACTATTTAGTTTCAGAGATTCAAAATATAATCTCGTCTTCTCCCACGCGTTCACATGAGATCGTCCATGTATCATTATATACTGTACATACGCTAGTAATATTACACTTACAGCAAAAAAATGTTCTGAATTTTTGCTGATTAGATTAATTACATGTAAAATGCAGCTGAGCTAACGAAACATCTCTCTGTGCTGATTAATTTCGTATGTCAGTAAACCACTGTACCTCCAATCATTTTAGGTAAAGAATTGACAAAATGTGTTCCACAGTTTACACTAGATCTAAATCTTTAAAAAGATTTCATCATCCTTTAAAAAATTAAAGTCATACATTAGTCCATTTGGTAAAACTCGTGATTACTCCAAAAAAGTTGACTTTTCAGAATCCTGCAAAATGTGTCATTTGACCAATAACTTAAAAAAATAAATAGTGAAAAAATAAAAATGGCAAGACAAAAATGTTTGTGATGTGTCAAATACTTCTCATTAATATAATGATGTCCTCTAAAACACAAGCATTGTTTTTGCAAATTACCACACATCACATCTTAAAGACTAAACTATTAAATGATGTTTTTATTATAAATTATTATTTTAAATTTATTTTGTAATAACACTAGTGCCCCGCCCGCTCCACCCACCGTGCCGTGCTGGTTCTTCATGTGCTGGATGTAGTCGTCTCTCTCGGTGAAGCGCTTCTTACACTCCCTGCACCTCCACTCCATCTCCGCAGAACTGTCCTGCTCCTCCTCCTCCTCGTTCTCCTCCTCCTCCTCCTCCTCTTCCTCTCGCTCCTCCCCCTCGTGCTCGCCCTCCTCCTGCTCACCCTCTTCCTCCTCCTCCTCCTCTTCTCCCGCCCCCGCGTTCAGTTCGTCTGAGCTGCTCTCGGGGGCTCGAGGTTTGGGGGCGGGGGCTGAAAGGGAGGCGGCGGCTGCGGTGGGCGGAGCCTCTGCTTTGACGGACAGGCCTCTGTGAGCCGTCTGCCGGAAAGAGAAATAACATAAAGGCAAATATAAAAGTACATGATATAAAGAGCTTTACAAAAAATAAATAAACAGAAGGACTTCCTGTCTGTGTTTTACCTTGATGTGCTCCATCATGGAGCCTTTCTGAGCGTAGAGTTTGGTGCAGTCGGGACACTTGAACACGTGGACCTTCTGCTTGGCCAGGTGAGTGTCGAAATGCATGTAGAGCAAAGGCTTCTGGGTGAAGACGGTGTCGCACATCACGCACTTGTAGATCATCCTGTGAAACAGAGTCAGGCGGAGTCAGGAGCAGGCGGGGCGGAGGGGCGGGGCGTGGCGTGGCGTACTTGGCCTGCGCCGCGGTGAGCGCGGGATGCTGGGACGTGATGTGGCCCTGTGCGCTGGCTGCAGACTTGAAGGCCATGGGGCAGTTGGGGCACTTGTGGAACACCTCGCAGTGCGCCGTCTGGATGTGGGACTTGATGGAGTTCAGCCCCCCAAACACCACCTGACAGCTGGAGCACCTGCGGAGACGGCTCGTTAGCTCCGGGGGCGGGGCGGGAGAGAGGGGGCGGGGCACCTGTAGCCGATCCGGCGGGCGAAGTGGAGACACGCCTCCTCCAGGTGGGTCTGGAAGGCGGTCTGACGGGCCGTCCCGCCGCACTCGGGACACACGTGAGGGGCGCGGTGCTTGTGGATGCGCTGATGCGCCGACACGCTGCACCAGTTGGGGAGCATCATGGGAGGCGAGCAGAGCAGACACGTCTGCACACACACCACACACACTCATCCACTTTACTTAATAACGTTTACAATGAAATGCGTCCATACCGATGGAAAAATGAATATACATATTTAGTTGAACAGACTTTTGAATACAAATGAAGTGAGACGGAAAAAGAGAGTGCTTGAAATGAAGAAAGAGAGAGAGACAGCCAGCCAGAGCAAGACAGAGATATGGAATTAAAGAGGAGGGAGAACAATAGAACGGAAAAGCCAGGTGAGAGGAAAAAAAGAAAAGACAGCCAGATTGAAGAGGAGAGAGCGACAGAAATAAAACGCAAGAGAGAGGGAGAGAGAGACAGACGAGGCGGGGAGAGAGTGTGTGAGAGAGACAGAGTGAGTGAAGAGACAAAGAGCGTGAGAGTGAGAGAGAGAGAGACAGAGTGTGTGTGAGAAAGACAGAGAGAGTGAGTGAAGAGACAAAGAGCGTGAGAGAGACACTGAGAGAGTGAGTGTGTGTGTGTGTGTGTGTGTGTGTGAGAGCGAGAGAGATAGAGAGACACTGAGAGAGTGAGTGTGTGTGTGAGAGAGAGAGACACACTGAGAGAGTGAGTGTGTGTGTGTGTGAGAGAGAGAGAGAGAGAGAGAGAGACACTGAGAGTGAGTGTGTGTGAGAGAGAGAGAGACACTGAGAGAGCGAGGGTGTGAGAGAGAGAGAGACACTGAGAGAGTGAGAGTCTCACCGAGTTGGCAGTGGCTCTGATCTGCTGGAAGTGCCCCACTAGCTCGGCTTTACAGCTGAACTGCGCCTGACACTCGGGACACTTGGAGTTGTGGTACTGCAGGGCGTCGCCTTTCTTGCAGGGCAGCGGCATCAGGGCCTGGGGACTCTGCGGTGCGCGGCGGGCGGGGCTCGGGTGGCTGGAGGGCGTGGCCGGGGAGTCCTTCAGAGGACTGGGCGTGGCCGTAATGGTAGAGGGCGGAGACGAGAGTGAGGGCGAGAGCATCCCTGCAGAAACACACACACACACACACACAGTGTTCATTTCGTTGAGAAAATATTTTCGTCATCGTCAACGACACTTTTTCCCTGATGAAAACGAAAGGAGAACTATATCAAATCTCCCGCTCAGGGACGAAAACTATAACTACATTTATTGACACTTTCGTCAACGAATAAAAGCTAAACAAAAATGCCTTTCATGACAACGTCCAATCAGAATTCGAGCTTGTGGCGAAAGGCGGGTGCAAACGCAAAGAGAACCAATCAGGGAAAACAGGGTGTGAGACCACGAGAGAGCTGGTGAGGGAGTTATAGAGGCGAATGTCTTCAATAACTACTTCAAAAATCTGTAGCCGTGAGTGAAGCAACAATCACGAGCAGAAACAAAGCGCCACCTGCAGATTGAAACTTCTTTTTTCACCGTGCAACCATTTGCTACTAATAAACTTGATCAATAATTCGTTTTATTTTACTTTATTTATTTATTTATCTGTATCTCTTTGCTTTCATTGTTTCATTTATGAGAATACATTTATTTGGATTGAAAGAAAAGTTCATTTAAATTGAAAAAGAAATGTTTTTCCAAATTAGATCTTTGTATATATTTTATGTTCATAGTTAACTACATATTCAGATAGTAAACGTTTAGAATATAGAGCACTTATATTTTCGTTGACTAAATCTATACTGTAATTTAGTCGACTCAAATGCTGTGGTATTTTATCGACTAAAATTAGACTACGACAAAAAGAAGAATGAGAAAATTTGAGACGAAAAAAATTAGATGAAAAATTAAGACGACTAAATTGGGACTAGAACTTAACTGAGTTTAAGTCAAAAGACTGTGACTAAAACTAAATTAAAAACCTTTGTAAAACTGAACACCGCTCAACACACACACACACACACACACACGCGTACCGATGGGCGTGGTGTCCTGCTGGCCAATCATCTGCTCGACGGTGACGGGCCGCATCACCAGGTGTGAGCACTGCATGACGAGGCCGCGCTCCTTGTGCTCGCGGGCGTGGAGCAGCAGACTGCACTTGTTGAAGAAGGCCAGACGCTTGGCGCAGTGGTTGCACGTCACCTCGATCCTCAGCGAGCGCCGGTCGTAGTGTCGCGCCAGGCTGCGCTCCAGGGCAAAGGCGTCGCCGCACTCCAGGCAGCGGTACCCGGCGGCGGGCAGGGGCAGGTTCCACTCGGGCGGCGGCGGGCAGGACAGGTCGGGCCGGTAGCTGGGCAGCAGGTTCTTGCTGTTGAGGATCTTGTTGAAGGCCTCCACCAGGCTGGACTGGCTGCGGGAGATGGCCGCGCCCGTGCTGTTCACGATGGAGGCGGGCTTGGCGCCGCCGTTGGTGGTCTTGGCGGGCGTGGCGGGCAGGGGCGTGGCTTTGGTGATGCTGACGGCGGTGGCGGAGACGCGGGGCTTGTCGGCCATCTTGCTCTGCACCTTGCTGGCGGCGGCGATCATGGCGCTGCTGGCCTCCAGAGAGGCGAGGGGGAGGGTGGTGCACTTGACCACCTGACCCGCCGCGCCCTCGCTCTTCCTGCTGGCTCGGGCGGGGCCGGCGCGGGCCGACGCTTGGCCTTTAGCCGAGTCCTTGCCCGCGACGCGCGTGACGGTGCGTGTGATGCCCCCGCTGGAGGTCTTGATGGTCTTGATGCGGACCTTCAGGGGTCTGGAGGGGGCGCTGGGGCCGGCTGGGGCGGCGGGCACCGTCTTCTCGCCGTCCGTCTTCTCGTCAACCCTTTTCTCCGCGCTGCCGGGCTCCTCCCCGTTGGCCGCCGCCCCTCGGCCCACCTCCATCTCCTCCTCCTCCTCCTTGGGTTCCCGCAGCGAGGGTGAGGCGGAGGCGGGGCTGCTGGAGCGCTTGGCTGAGGTCGGCGCGGAGGACCTGGGCATCTCGGGCTCGGGGCTCTCGGGCGAGTCTCGCTCTTCTATCACGTGCTCGGGGTGGCGCTCCTCTGGGGGTAAACTCTTCCCCGAGCCCCTCGGACACGCCCCCGGCTGCCAGCTCTGAGTGCGGGGCGAGGCGGGCGAGGCCAGGGGGACGTCTCCGGGCTTAGGGACGGAGGGGGACCTGGTGCGGCGGGACAGCTTCGGGGGGGTGGGCGAGTCCGGGCTCTCGTGGATGACCAGCGCGCCGCCGGAATCCGGATCGGAGTCGTCCTCGTCTGAGGCGGGCGGTCTGAAGGGGGCGGGGCCGAGGCGTGGGGCCCCGTTGAAGGGCTCCGTCAGTGAGGTGGCCAGCGGGGACGAGGCCACGGCGCCGGACACACGTGTGCCCACTGAGGGCGAGGAGGAGGACGAGGCCGCGGAGGGCGTGGAGAGGAGGGGCTTGGGTGGCGGGAAGAAGGGCGAGGCGGGGGCGGCGGCTCCTGAGGGGCCCTTGGCTCTGTCCGCAGGCTCCAGGTGCTGCTGCTGCTGCTGGAGGAGCTGCATCTTCCGGGCGCGGCCCACAGGGTCGCCCGCGCTCTGCGCCATCAGCGGCTTCAGCTTGTTGAAGATGCTGCTGCCCTGCTTGGAGCCGCCGGACGAGCCTGGCGCTGACCCCGTGACCTCCGCAGCCTTGGAGCTGCACACGGGCCACTGCTCACCGTTGGGCTGGAGGCGGGTCGACGCCCCTGAAGACACGAAGCCGTTGTGGCTGAGGGCGTCCGGGACGGGAGCATCGGCGCTGTCGAAGGGTTCGGGCCGCACCCGGTTCTTCACGATCACGCTGACGATGGAGGGGTCGCCCTGGGGGTCGGCGGGCGGACTGGGTGACCTCAGGGCGGAGCCTCCACTGACCGACCCCTCGCCAGGCTTGATGAGGGCTCCGCCCCCTGAGCCCTGATGCCCCTCCACCTCGTCCGGGGCAGACTGGATCGCCTCCTTGGCATCGATGTCAGGAATGTCGAACGCCGCCAGCAGGTCGTCAAAGTCGGGGGTCTTCATGTCCCCCATGCCGGGTCAGTGGGCTCAAGCCTGCAACACAGACACACGCTTTAGTCTTAGATCTGATAGATCTGATAGGCAAGCAGGATAGGACTTTATTCATCCCACTAGGAGACATTTTTGTGGAAAAAACAGTAAGAAAAGGGACAATTTACAAGACATCAGTGAAGGCAAAAATGCAAACATCAAAGAGAACAAAAGCAAGAAACGACAATAAATAGGTTGTGCAAAAACACAACTGTGCAAAAACAATGGTGCAATTGTGACGAGATAAAAAATATGTGCAAATCCAAAAAAACAACAGTGCAATTTTGAGGGACAAAGATCATGTGTAGACATGTGCACACAACGGATAAATTCTGTCACTCAAAGAATTTCCTAGATTGTGTCAAGCAAAATATCCAGCGTTCAGCTTTTCTTCAAGCGTTTCCATCACTATTACTCTCGACACACAAGTCAAAGTCTCACACGAGGAGGTTTAACACGTCAATACGGCGGGTTAGTGCCTTTGGTGCATTAAACTACTCCAAATAAATGATTTTAGTGCACGCGATTAGCTTCGTAAACCATATTCACGACTCTTGCCGATCATAGTATGTGACATTTAAATGGACCAGTTTTCTCTACTCGATATCTACTCCTGTTTTGATGCGATGAAACGAACACAGACTTCTGACAGATATAATTCGCGACACAATACAGCTACATGTTAATTAAACACCACACTTACCACAGTCAAAGGCGTTGAATTGGACGGAACGACAGCGGACGGAGCGGAATCTTTGTCGGAGCGGCGGCTAATGAGCGGCGGCTTTTGTTAGCGGCTAACGGCTACATCCGCGAAAATGACCCACGAGCGGCGTTTAAACCCAAATACGCGAGAAACGAGGCGACACTCGGCCATCAAAAGCGAGCGTTTCGCGGGCGATAGTAAGCGAGTCGAGCGACCGTGTTAATCGAGGCACCTTCACCGGGTAAAGCAGCAGCGCCGCGGCTCCGTGTAGCAGCTCCAGCCGCCGCCGCAGCGGAACCGCCGGTCCAAACAAGCCGCGATCCGAACACCGCGCGTGCACCGCGCGCCACTAACGCCGAACTAACGCGGACGTCCACGCGCGCGGGTGAATGTGGCGAGTACGTGACGGACACGCGCTCGTGCACGGCTAACCGCGGCGGCTGACCGGGCTAACGGCGAGAAAACACGGATCTGACACGGCACGCGAACACGCGGCGGTGTCGTGACGCATCCACGGGCTCGCACACGGCTTTATTAGACGTTATTTATCGGCTCGTGGTGTCGAGACGGCCGGACTCGGGGTCATTTCAGCTCAGGCCGCCGCGCGCGCCTCCACCTGCCCGTAAACACACGCGTGACGCCCGCTGGTGGTGTGTGCACGTCCCGCCCGCTCCCGCGAGCCTGAGAAGCCTCGCTGCTGCTTTTCATTACCTGATTTAACGCTGAGATTCCCGACTCAGACTCTCCTCGCTCCCGATCAAGCGCCTTTAACTTCCCGTCATCTAGCGAGCGCAGGCAGGTCCTGGAAGATCGCGAGAACACCGATGAAAACACCAATCGTTCTCGGCGAAAGGGGCTGCGTTTTTTCGTGCACATACGTTTCACGTTTGAATATTGACGTCCGTAATGATATAATAAAACATTTACCATAGGTGTACGTACCAGGAGTCTTGCGTTTGTGTGCTCCGGTATCCGTCCTTCCAGGACCTCGTTTGACTCGTCTTCAGGTCGACGTAGTTCAGCGGGATTGCGGGTTTTTTCCCACTTTCTCTACTGCAAAGAAGAGATTTTTAAGTATAGATACTTAATTCATGGCTCTGGCAGATGGCTGCCAAATCTCTATATAAACCTACAGAACAGAACAATGAACCTTATTCTAAAGATATGGTAACATAAACCTTTAAAAAAAACAATTACGCCATGCTGAAGTGCAGCTTATATGTAAACCATGCACTCGAAGTCATGTAACTGTGACCATGACATAACCTGATAATTAGAATAGACAAATTCCTATATGCATTCTAATTTAATCGACAATGTGTTGTAAATATAAGTGCATTTATTCTACCTGGTTTGGAAACTTCAACACATTTTATAATGGAATTGTTGTACTGTGTACTGTAAAATGATCTTTGCAAAATAAAAATAAATCCTACACACACACACACACACACACACACACACACACACACACACACACACACACACACACTTAACGACTTCAGTAAATGAAACGACTAAGAACAAAATTATTTGTAAACCAAGAAAACAAAGAGAAACAAAAGCCTTAGAGACCATACAAATAATTAAACAATGAATATTATTATTTTTCAAATAAAAGCTCCATAACATTTAACAATACATCTCACTACACGATTAGATTAAAGTCAAATTAGTCACAGCCAGATTATTGCTATCGTCTCCACAAATAATAAATGACTTGAGCGCCCTCTGCTGTTCACGGATGTCATGCGCAATCGCTTCAACTCCGACCACGTACGTACATTGGTACATTGGTGTTGTTAAAGTAATGCGAACCTTTGTTGTCACGTAAAAAAAACATAAAAAACATTGGTGTGCAGTGAAAAAAAATACTAAACACGTATTGAAATAACAAACAGTCATTTATTAACTCACATATTAAAAAAAATAACAGAATTTGAAATCACAAATCTGCAGGAGCATTTGCCCAAACTCTGTAGGCACAAGACAAATGCACATTAGGATAATTGCCAAAACTGTTTACAGGCTATTGCGTTTCTCCTGCATTTAAAAGGCGAGAACTTTCATACATTTACAGTTTATATTTACTTTGTGTAGATTGTGTGACGTTTCGATGAACATGTTATTTGGAAATTCACATTTTGAGGCCACAAATAACAACAGCACCCACGTATACGTGCACATTGTGTGTTGAACCATTTCTTTCTAATTGTATCTCTTTGACGATTGAAACGCGGCCACTGTAGTATTCTGGTCTCTAACAGTTTATGTTAGTGTTTATATCTTTTATTTTATTTTTACGTTCTTATGTATAATACAGAATCTGGTATGTATACTTTCTCATCATTCAGATAAAACAATAAATAAATCATTATCATAATTAAAAAGAGAAGTAAATGTCTTTTTAGTCATCATCTTTAAAAAATACCAAGCTTTGATCCTGGTCATTTTAGCCGCGAGGCAAAAGTACAAATCACTGCGCCAAAGGGAAATCTGCACTTTGTCATGTCATTTGCACCTTTACGGATGCTCATTTCTTAATTGTCAAATAAATAAAAGACTTCTTTGGATTACACATTTTTTTTACTAAAAGATGCATTAAAAGTATAAAGACTAAAGTATAGCCAGTTGATTACACAACACACTACGTCAGCGTTTGAGCTAATTATTGGGTTTATATCGGTTTTATGGTTTCAAACGGAATTGCCACTCAAACGGAAGACACACAAACTGAAAAAATAAAACATCTTTTTATATGTCATCTTAAAAAAACACCAGCTATGATCTCTGTCCTCTTAGCTGCATGGAGGACCAAAACTGCCAAAATCAAATATAAATAACAAAGGGAATAAATGTACTTATGTATAAATAAATAAATAAATAAATACAGAAAAACATACGCGCAAAATACATTTTTAAATACACATATTTATGTTAATACAACAAAAAGGAAATAAATTTACTTTTGCAATAATAAATACAGATAAAAACACATGCAAAATAAATGTATAAATACATATATTTATGTTATTACAACAAATATCAAATAAATGTAACCATTTAGCTTTTCTTTCTCTCAAGTCCTTTTCCTTTATCTTTGTCAATGAGGGTTGGCCCATTTTTTTGTTCCATTCCTAAACTCGTAGGCAAATTAGCAGGCATTTGTCATCACTAAATCTAAAAAGATTTTTTATTATTTTTTCATATGAAAACAAATGCCCATCGGAGTTGCCACACACAAGCGCTTAGAAAATCGTAGGATTTTCTTTTTAGGTCTTTCTCCGCAGATGTGCACAAAATGACCTTTGAACAGAGACCATTATTTTATAAAGGACTTTTATTTCACGGAAACGGAACAAAATCTGACACCTGAATCCGCCAATAGCGGATGGGTTTTCCAAGACCAAACCAATCCACCCAATAGACGACGTTTCGTCAGTGACGTATAAGAATCTATCCAATGGAATCGTTCCACTCAAAATTTGAACATTTGTGGGCGGGTCGGGAACTCCACGAGAGGAAAGTTCCAGCGCCAGAAGAAAAGGAAGCGGCTGTTGTTTTCGTGGCCGTTGTTTTGAACGACAAATACTGTATACGAAGGACAATCGCACATTTAAAGTCGACATTACACCATCACAGGCCCTGAGAAACAGTAAGTGTTTACAAGCGGAAGCAGCACGGCGATCGATCGCGACGATTATTGGAGGGAACCTGTTTGAGCACGTGACGTATGTTGTATTTATTTAGTCTATTAAAACCGTAAATGAGTGTTCGCACACGTCACTGTCCCGGACTCGGTGTTGATGGCGTCTCTGTTTCTTCTCTTTCACCAGGACGATGTCTCACAAGCAGATTTATTACTCGGACAAGTACGACGACGAGAAGTTCGAGTACAGGTAACGGCAGGAAGTGCAGATGACGAGCGGATTAGATGAGTTCTGTGACGTGACTGTGTGTTCAGACACGTCATGCTGCCGAAGGACATCGCCAAGAAGGTTCCCAAGACGCACCTGATGTCGGAGACGGAGTGGAGGAACCTGGGCGTCCAGCAGAGCCAGGGCTGGGTCCACTACATGATCCACCAGCCCGGTACGTGTGGAGCGCTGCAGGCCACAGCAGGTTCAGGTTCAGATGAGTGATGGTGTGATCTTCTCCACCAGAGCCGCACATCCTGCTCTTCAGACGTCCTCTGACGGTGGATCAGGCCCAGTGACGCCTCTGAAGAAGCCCACAGACTCTTCCTCTCACGCTGCTCCTCACTTCCTGTATTTATTCCCCGCGCATCAGAATCATAAAGTCTCTCCGTCTGACGTGGAACCGGTTCAGCACATCCCAAATAAACAATTTCCTTTGCCAACGACACACGTGGAGCTTTTCTGTCTTGTCGTGCGTCTCGATCAGGCGAGTCAAACTCACTTCACATTGTGGGTCACACACGGCCTAGTGAGAGCAGGTCGTACCATTAAACTTACACCATATGCTGCTATACATAACCGTAAAAGGTTTCTTTCCGTTGTTTTGAGAAGCACAAGAACATCAGGAACATATTGAAATGTAATGAACTGTCCTTCTACAAAACATTCCATGAATGACCTTATATTTCCTTAAAAATATCTCTGTAAATAAATAGGGCATGGTCCTTTTTTTTTCTTTTTTTTTTAATTCGACACTATATCTAATTTCTCTGTTTGGATAACAACATTTTGGCTAATGAGGGTGAAGCGGAAAGGTAGAGACCAAGGTTTTCAGTCTGTCTCAGTGATACAGCATTCTACTCTGATGAAAACATTGTGCCCTTAGCAGATAATCCATGAAATTTATCTTATTAAAAATTTAAATTCTATAAATACTTGTATGTATTTTTTTTACACTTTAAAATTATTCTGCGGGCCTGATCAAACCTTACTGGGGACCGGTTCAGGCCCACGGGCCGTATTTTGACACCCCTGGGTCACTTCAACACGCTTTAGTTGTACCACTCGCTGCTGCTTTCAACTCTCCATGTTTGACACGCATGATTAAAATCATCTCTGCTATGTAAAATGTGGTGTGGTATATGCTGCTCCTAAGCAAATATGCTTGATATAAACAGAGGTGTAAAGAGTAAACTAGGATTTTTTGTACATTTTGTAAACACACAATATGTAAAATACAATTAAATCTAAAGAAAAAATTACAACGAATGCGTAAAGAAATTGAAAAACATTCTTTATACATTGAAACACTGAGCATACATAGTACTTGTATTGAGTGCGTGAATTTATTGGGACAGTGTGAATTTAAAAGTTGCTTTTGTTTATGGTACTTGGTACAAGTACAAAGTAGCCAAAAATACTAAGGAAAAAAATATTTGCAAAATTGACAAAAACTATTAAAGTGTACTCAAGAACTTTACAACGCTGGATATAAATGTGTTCAGATGTAATAGTTCTTATGTACACTAGAGGGCGGCATTACACCGTGAACCCGAAAATGCTTTTTTTTTAATCCTTGCTTTTTGCGTTGTAAAGCTTTTATTCCCATGTTGTAACGTCCTGGTGGCGTCGCGCTGACCAGACAAATTACAAACGATCGCGAGATTTGACTGATGTGGATCACTCAAATCTCCAAAACAACCGCTTATTCATGTGAGAATAAATATTTAATAATTTGTGAAAAAAATATTTAAATATTAACAGTTGCCAACGGTCAAACACATTTGAGTTTACGAAGTCATGGCACGGATTATGTTAGGGTTACATGTAAAATGCGGCTCAGCTAACGAAACCGATCTCGGAACGAACTAATACTGTAAGAAGAGGCACCACTGTAAATGTCTGCGGATGTAACGGTTCTTCTGTCCACTAGAGGGCGGAATTACACCGTAAACCAGCCGCAGTGGAGGCGCTATTCACGCTCTTCTCTTCGCAGACGCTTTAATCCGGGGCGACAACATGAAGAGCATTTACGGAAAAATATGTTAAAAATCCCAGAACTAGTCGTGTTTTTCTCACTGTGCACCAGTGAGAACCGTCTCACAGCGCACATCTGGATCATTATACCAGATAAACCCTCATCCCAGGGAGTAATGAAGCTCGAGGACATTCCGTACAAGTTCTGATCAAAGACGGGGTTTTGGACACGTCAGATGTTCGAGACGAAGCCGTGTCTCCAGCATCACTCATCTTCGGCCTGGTCATCACGGTGGTCTTCAGTGTCTCGTCTAATGGCCGACCAGCTCCAGTCAGTCTCAGGCTTTATATCCACGCGTCTCCTTCACAGTCACTTCTGTCGCTTTCTACGAGAAAGACGTCCGTGTTCCTCAAGCGTCTTAATTGTCGTCTAATCGGACGTTACTGGCTCTCGTGTGGAGAGATAAACAGGACGCTCCCTTTGAAGGCAGCGCACTACAGAGCGTAGACGGCGAGGCTGGCATCATTAGCGCGCGTCTGGTCTCCTTCCACAGATTTGTCTTTAGGCTTTCAGAAGTCTGGCGCTCTTCTCCCGTGTTCATTAGGAGCCGCGGCTGGGCTCAGATGACTGCATTAGCTGCACCTTTACAGATAATTGCTTAATTGGAGGCCTTTCATTGGCTGTCGCCGCACGATAAGGCCGCGAGTACGCCTGTCAGAGCCGAAGACACAAAAGAAGACGAGTGGGAGAGAGAGAGACAGAAAGAGAGAGAGAGAATGAGAGAGACAGACAGAGAGAGAGAGAGAAAGAGAGAGAGAATGTGAGAGGTAGACAGACAGACAGACAGAGAGAGACAGACAGACAGACAGACAGAGACAGAGAGAGGATGAGAGAGAATGAGAGAGAAAGAGAGAGAGAGAATGAGAGAGAAAGAGAATGAGAGAGAGAGAATGAGAGAGAGAGACAGACAGACAGAGAGAGAATTAGAGAAAGAGAGAGAGAGAGAGAGACAGACAGGCAGAGAGAGAAAAAAATTAGAGAATGAGAGAGAGAGAGAGAGAGAGAGAATTAGAGAGAGAGAGAGAGAGAGAGAGACAGACAGCGAGTGGGAGGAAAGGCGGGATGGCTGGCGATGTGCCAGGACAATAACCCATGTGAGATGATGAGGGGATGAGGGGTGGTCCTGAAGTGAGACGGATGTGAGCATCATTATCCCCGTCAGGTTAATCCGACACTTCTTCTTTTTCTTCTTCTTCATGTCGCGTCCTTGGGTTTTGTTGGGCAGCATCGGGCTTTTTGTGGTTTGGTTTTGGTTCCTGGTGATTTGGCGTCTGGTCTGGTTTGTAGAGACGTCGCTGCGTGTCGAGCCTGACGCGTGTGTTTGCTCTTCACCTTCGACTGTGAGTGAGTTTCACTGTCGCTCCGTTATGAAAGTGAATATGAAGCGTTGAATATTTGCTTTGTAGCGTCCTAGCGGATCAGACGCGAGGGAAGCGTGATGTTCCTCACAGGAAGTGGATGGCTGAGATTAGTCTCGCTCTGGTGGAGTCGGATCACTGGAAGAGAGATGAAACCCGGAGGAAGACGGATTAGTGCCGCGTGCGCGTGCGTGCGTGCGTGTGTGTGTGTGTGTTCCAGAAAGCGGAGGAATTCCGGAGGGATCCGTCTCGCTCGAGGAGTGTGAGAACATCTCTGATCGGAGTCTGTGCCTCAGCTGTGATCCCCACCATCCCAAAACCAGTTTCCATTAAACAATCCGCTCGGCACACGGTGTTTCTGAAGAGTCTCTGGCCTCCTTCACCCGCTGTGAAGAACAGGGACTCCTGACCATAGTGACGTCTAGTGGGCCACAACAACAATGACTTTGGGCCACAAGGGCCGCAGAACCACAGTGCAGCTCCCCACCACTAGGTGACGCTGAGGAGTTAACACACTGCAATCAGCAGCAGCAGAGTGAGTCAGAAGGCGCAGAGTTTTGGCTGAAGATAGAATAGAATGCCTGTATTGTCATTGTGTCACAGGGTTACAATGAAACCTTTGCTACTCCGTTTGGTAGCAAGATGATAGCAAGCCAACATAAATAATATCTCATTATCAAATCAAATCAAATAAAATCACTTTTTATTGTCACATCTCCACAGTGTGTGACAAGATGGAAATGTTCTTAAAAACGAACAAATGACGACGAAAGTTACCCTAACCTCTTTACGTCTACATATATTAATGGCAAAAATATCAAACGTACGTTTCTATGAAGTGCTTCAAATTTTCGCTTCTGGTTTTTATTCACTTGCAATCGTTTACAATTTTGTTGCGAATATGCAGGAAGTCGCCTGAAACGACACACATACGCAAAAAAAATGTCATTGAAAAAGTGAAGATTGCAAGCGAAAAAATTAAAAGATAAAAGACGAAAATGTGAAGTCTTTCATTGAAATTCACTTTTGATGTGTGTTGCGTGTGAGCTGAGCCTTCGACTTTAAGGCGACAACTAGAAACCAAACATCCAAAAGTCATTGGAAAAGCCATGGAGTTTTTCAAGAGGAAAGCAAACAGACCTCGTGCGCAGAGAAGAACAGTCGTGTCACAGGCTAGTGGAGACCAAACCACCTTATTCAATAATGAAATAAAATAAATGCTTTCCAGAAGTTCATGATATATTATATTACTTAAATATGCAATATAACTTACACGTTCCAGAACTTTATCGTCACACTCTTCGCACGAGTTCTTCTCAGACGATGTCTCCACAGAGAACAAAGTGAGGCATCGGTAAGAAGCGTCTTGTGTGCTGACGGCCCCCGAGGGCCACACTGAGGGGCCTGGGACCAGCTCTGGCTCTCTGATTGGCTGCTGAGAGTGAGACGCGAGTCCGGCGGGAATCGGTTTGTCATCACGGTGAAAAGCGGGAGAGAATAGAGAAGGATAAAGCAAATCTCATTAGCGTTCCTGAATATTCATGAGCCGAGTTCCTCGCCAGACAGCTTTATCAGATCTCTCTCCATTCTATTAATGCTAATTTCGTAATTAATTAAAGTATAGTGTACTCTAATATTTATACACTGTATTTGTATAGGTTCAAAATATGGGTAAACACTTTATTTTAACCATGTAAACGTGCATGTGTGTGTGTGTGTGTGTGAAGACAGAAGCAGGAAGTGAGACACATGGTGCTCCAGGGAGAAAGATGGATGATGGTGGACGGAGAGAGACAGAGATGGATGGATCGGAGCCACAGAGAGAGAATGAAAGAGTGATTTCTTCACATGTGGACTCAATAACGTTGAAAAGAAAAACTAGGGTAGTTACCTAAAGCTGTTTCTAATGATGCCCAACACGCCCCGTCATCCGCCTCCTCGTCTTCACCCGCGACATTTTTAAAACAATAAATATTAAATGGTTCCAGAAGACGAAAGGTTATTTATATTGTTTCCGAGGCAGAACCGAAGCTATAATGATGCAGCGAAGACAGCGAAAGTGAGATAAAACTCAACCGGCCTTCGACAAATATATTCACTGGTACGAAGCTGCTTTACAACAACGGATCCATCTAAGTACAAAAGAAGGTTGGTGTGTGACGAGGATCTTGGCCTCCTCGGGTCGATCGGTGATCAATGACTCTGCAGCGACTCGATCGATCAGCTCAGTCAAGCCTGACGTAAACAAGACGTGTGAGATCGATGACGTCTGACCCGCAATTAAGCTGATCAAGAGGCTTTACTTTTACTCCGGCTATACTCCAGCGGTCACTAACAAGCGGCCCGCGGTCCGGATCCAGACCCAGAAGCTACAGACAAATAGAAAAAAACCAAAAATCTGGCGGTCCACCTTAAATTAAACCGGGGCGGCTGCGCGATTTTAATTCTAGCGGGAACGCTTTGGCCAATCGAACGCGAGTTAGGCGACCCCATGTGACTTCACTCAGCCAATCAATTCCGATTTTATGTAAATTTAAATTACATTAAATCGATGTAGATTTCAATCAGATTGCTGTAAGTAGTTAGAATAATCTTCTGAACTTTGCTTCAGAAAAGAATTTGTGATCAGACCTTTTAAAATTTTAGTTGCAGTATCCCTGTTCTAATCCATCTGTGTTTCATATGTGTATATATTCTATATATTCTTTTAATCTCTCTTTTTTAAACGGTATAAACATATTTTTAAGCTGTATATACTTTTTGATGCTGCTAGTGTGTTTTTTTTCTTCGTATTATCGTACTGCTGCTGTAACAAGGACATTTCCACATTGTGGGACAAATAAAGGACTTTCTTATCTTATCTCTTATCTTATTATACCACCGACATACAAACCGACAGTGCTTGCTGTAGACTCCGCCCATTCTGAGGTGTCATTAGCTTAAAGCTACAGTGTAAGACGTTATCAACGACGTTTCTGATTGGTCAGAATATTGATCAGTAACATATCCCTACTAGAACGAGCTATTCACGCACAGAAGAACCAGACAAACGTCTCTGTGTAGAAACCATGACATTTTAGCCAGTGATGAGATGATTTTGTCAACGTTCTGCGGGTAAAATCAAGATGTTTCACTCACGTCTACTGTGGTTTGTGTTTAATATGTGGTTTCAGGAGGTTTGTTCAAGTGTTTTGAACTGGAATCGTCAGGGGCCCGTTTTCCTCACTAATGACTGTTGTATTGATCGAGGCCTAAAGCTGGATGAAGACGTCAGAAGAACTCATTACCGCACCTGCGTCGGCTGCCGAGCTCGACTGACTCCCTAAATCACCGTCTGATGGGAGCGTCGTTTGTCAAAAATAGCAACTTAATGAATTATTGCACGCGCTGTGACGAGAACTAAACGCCGCTTCTGCGTTACGTTATGTAGACGAATTGGCAAGTCGTGAGCAGTGTTGGGAAGGTTCCTTTAAACAAGTAATTTACAGTTACAGTTACTAGTTACTTCTAACTAAAAGTAACTGAGTTAGTAATTGAGTTACATTGCTATAAACGTAACTAATTACCAGCGAAAGAACAACAATAGAGTCAAATAACTACTGTCAATATTAATGTTAAGTGAATTAAATGGACACTAATTAAAATAAATGATTCAAAATATATTTTTTTATAATAAAGCACTGTACATTAATCTACACTTCTTTAATATTATTGTGGGACAACGAGAGAGACAACTATCAAATTCAAAATAGTACTGCAAATATTATCATTACTAGAGTCAATAATAAAATATTTAATATTTTTTGCACAGACTACAACTGGCCAACAGATAAGTCTAAATATTAATGATGCTTCTTAAGGAATGTAGTCCTTAAGCGGTGTAGATTTTAGTGAAACTTTTTTAACAACCAAAGTAAATAAATAAAAATCACAAAAGTAAACAGTTTAGCAAGACGTGTAACTTAACAACGTACCAAAAATTAAATTGTAATGGAAGAAAAAGTAATTATCGCGTTAGATTACTCGTTACTGATAAAAGTAATGCAGTTTATTTACAACGGCGTCACCGTTATTCCATTAATAAGACATTAATACGGCCGTTCACACAGCTATTACTGCTTTGTAAGAGCAGACACTTCCTCTAATAAAGTATCAGTCTCAGTAGGAGTTTGGGACCCGGCAATTATTTGAGCTCACCCTCATTAATATTCATGAGCCAGGCCTTTTGAGACGCCACACCTTGCGCCGAGCTCCGGGTTATTAATGCTCACAGGTTAGGAAGAGCAGCAGGAAATGAGCTCCTCTCATCAGGACCACAGCTGCAGGAACATCTCACAGACCGTGTGACGTGTGAAGATGCGCTGGATGCGAGTCTAATTCACCAGAGCCATTACCATATGGCATTTTCAGAGGAACACGCCGTCCCGTTTCCCTCCCTCTTCAGAGACTTTACGCCGCAGTGGAAACACATTCGGGCTTTTGTGGCATTTAGTTCACGTCTGTTGGTTTTAGATGCACTTGTAGATGCTCGAACCGGACAAAGGTCAGAAGAGAACGATAGAGCCGCGTGTGAGCAGCTTCAGCTTCTCGAGCCAGTGGATGGCAGTGTGAGCTCAATTAGACAGCAAAATACCAGCCTCACACACACACACACACACACACACACACACACACACACACACACACAAACTAGAATAGAATAGAATGCCTTTATTGTCATTGTATCACAGGGTTACAATGACATTTGTATTTACCGTATTTAATGACATTACTGTATTTACCGGTATCATTGTTTCTCTCAGTGATGACAATGTATCCAGTCATCACAGGAACCATTCAATGTTCCATGTGTTCACTTTTATATTATTTTGTTACAGTCAGCATTTAATTTGTCACTACACTATAGTTTCTCATAATGCACACCGAAAAACTTATCTCATCTATTCATCAGATAGGAATTGAAGTAGAAGCTCAATGTGTCTCTTGTGATTGTAGAGTTGATCTTATTAAAGGACTCAGACAAACACAGAAAACTATCAACGCTGCTTATTATCGTCGAGTGCTGTAGTGAGTGAGAGAGACAGAGAGAGAGATGGAGAGAAAGACAGAGAGAGAGAGAGTGATAGAGACAGATAGATGGAGAGAAAGAGAGAGAGACAGAGAGAGAGAGAGAGAGAGAGAGAGAGAGAGAGAGAGAGTGATAGAGACAGATAGATGGATGGAGAGATAGAGAGAGAGACAGAGAGTAATAGAGACAGATAGATGGAGTGAAAGAGAGAGAGAGATGGAGAGAAAGAGAGAGAGATAGATAGAGAGAGAGTGACAGAGAGAGAGATGGAGAGAGAGTGACAGAGAGAGAGAGAGAGAGAGAGAGAG
>CM051498.1:43092-55708 GCA_028031935.1 Paedocypris micromegethes | reverse complement strand
ATCTCAAATGTGTGTGTGTGTGTGTGTGTGTGTGTGTGTGTGTGTGTGTGTGTGTGTGTGTGATTTCTCTCTTCAGCTCTCTACACTTTGCCGTCGTTCATTTGCCTAATAAGCAGCTGATGTGTTTTTTTAATTAGTGGCAAAGGCTTCAGCATCTGACAAGCTTAATTGCAAACGTTTTTCTTCCCTAAACGCTCTGGATTTCAGGAGTGTGAGAGAGCGACGAGGCCATTCATCTCAGCAGAGGCTCCGCCCACCGTAGATCACTGACTCTCTCGTGCTCTGATTGGCTGATTACCTGATTTGAGTCCACAGATCATTCTGTGAACGGTGGCGCCAACAACACACGCTTTCTTCGTTGGAAATGCGTATGGTGCAAACAAAAAAAATGAAACAAGTTTAGTCACTAATTATGTTAATTGATCGTTGGATGTTACATCGCTGGTAAGAATTTTAAAAAGATTTTTTTCACTTTTAAAAGCAAAAAAACTGCAGTCGGTTTTATAGCTGGATAAGGACGACATGTATATATGTAAATATATTAAAAAGCGGTTAGGGTAATATTAGGGTACACATACACACACACAAAAACACACACACACACACACACATACACATTTTATGTTAAAAACTTATTTAAATGGACTTTTAAATATTTATATATATTTTAAATACATATTTTCCCAATTATTTCGTATAGCGACGCATTTAATGTTGCATCATGTTTTAGTTTCAGTTTTTATGGGGTGTTGTAATATTTTAATCTATCTAGTGTGATTTGGCATTTTGAATAATTTTTATGTTTAATTTAAGCGCGTAATACTGTCTAATAATGATGTTGTAATAATCTTGACATTGTACTCAATACTGTAAATGTTAAAGACTGTGATTAGTGGTGGGATGGGCGGTCCGGAGAACCAGAGAAAAAAAAAAATCAAACGCGGAAAAAAAAAAGTGTCTGCTTTGCTCTTGGCATTGATGCTGATTTAGCGTCAGTGGTGAGAGTCGCTCCGCATCTCGTTCTCCAAACTAGGAGACTAAATTTCCCTGGATGACGCCAATCCAGACGCCATTCCGCTAAACTGTTGTTCTCCCCCTGACGCGTCTCACCTTTCAGGAGTGTCATTAGTCTGATAATCTGGCCTGTTTGGGGCGTAACGCTTGATATTCCAGAGGCTCGTCCTCATGGCTGCCTCACATTAGCATCTCCAGCCGCGCTTTATCCTCTTCCCTCGCTCTCCTCCTAATAACAGGTCTATGGTAAATGCCCTTCCTCGCTCTTTCCTCTCCCACCAGCCAAATTACCAGTTGGTTACTATAGAGACGTGTTTATAAATGCGCTTCCCTCCTTTTATGATTCCCAATCTGCCGTTTTTTTTTTCTCCCCCTCTCCGCCTCCCATCACGCTTTCCCCCGCCAGCCGTTCCTGCCCTGAAAGGCGCCTGTGTTTTCTTCCCCTTTATTTCCTTTTCTTGGAGTCTTATTATCTCCGTTCTTATATGATCTGGCACTGCGGGTTCATTTCATCAGCCGCGTTTTTCATCACTTGTCGTCGTCGGCGCCGGACCCCGGGAGAGAAGGATGGGGCTCGCTCTGATTCCATGTCAAACGAGGAATAAATCCAGATGTTTACCACTCCACAGATGCACTAACCACTGGACACGGGTCAGGCCACGCCCATCATTACATCACTCCACACAACAGAGCCGGCGGATGAATGAAGACGGATGAGAGAAAAGATGCCACAGAGATGAAGGAAACAAGAGGGATGAGCGGACGAAAGGATGGCAGCTGAAGAAAAATAGTCCCTGGAAGATGGAGAGAGCAACGTGAACCCACCACAGAGAAGCCAGGACAGAAAGAATGAAAAGATGGAAAGAAATGAACTGAAAATGGAAAAAAAAAGATGGAAAGAAAGTCTAGATTTGAAGAATTGAGAGACGAGGACAAATGAATAGATAGACAAAGATGTAGACCAGAGAGACACAAAGAGATAAAAAAAACAAAACCCCAGAATAAATCAAAGCAATAAGTAAATGAATAATATTGGAAATATATTAGATATGAATAAAAAGGAAATATGGATTATTGGTCAAACAGGCTTGCATTAGTTATGAGCAGAGGTGTCAAGTAACAAAGTAAAACTACTTTGTTACTTTACTTAAGTACAATTTTGGCAAAGTAATTGTCTAGAAAGTTTGAAAAATTGAGAGACGAGGACGGATGAATAGATAGACAAAAATGTAGACCAGCGGGAGACAAAGAGATAAAAAAAAACCCAAATAAATGAAAGAAATAAGGAAGCAATTTGAATAAAAAGCAAATATGGATTATCGGTCAAACTGAGTTGCATTAGTTATGAGCGTGAGATGGATGGACAGAGAATCGATAGTGTGATAGATGGATCGAGAAACACTGGAATAATTAGCATGAATAATAATGCGCGTTAGCCGTTAGCTTGAATGCTGCTGCGTCTCACAGGAGGAAATGCTAATGCGGCGGAATAAAGAAGCGGCGGGACGCGAGCTGATCCGACGCGACAGCTAATAGATACGTCGCTAATTGCCGTTAAGTAGCGACAATCCGGGGCTAACACTGTATGACTGGTGAAAGTGGTCGTCACGTCATTAGCCGCAGCGCTGGAGCAGTCGTGGCTGGAGCGGATGAACTCGCTTCCCTCCATTACGCAGCGGCGTTTAATCCGTGCTAATGGCGGCGTTATTCAGCGGCCCGGCGCCTTTTGACAGCGCGTCACAATTAGGCCGAGACGTCACTGACGGATGTGTGCAAAGGATAAAAAAACACAGGCTAATGGCTCCAGCTCAGATGATTATTATTACGCTCACGCGGGGCGATCAATGGAGGTGAGAGAGACGCTATATAGAGCGCGGGACAAAAGACGAGCCATTAGCGGCCAATCAGAGCGCAGCACGATGACTTCAGCATTACTCGTTCAGAACGACTCGTACAGGTGTAAATAACACACGCTGCTTGTTACTCGCTAGTTACACACTGATAAACAATGTTTGCATGAAAGCTTTTTGCTGAAGTCTCAATTTGGAAATGATGCATTGCAACAACAGCAAACCATAGATACATTCAAATATAGAAATATATGAAAGAAATTGACATTTTATATTGAATGTGTGTCTGAATATGTGTGTTTGTGATTCTTGTGTGTGTGTGTGTGTCTGCATTTCAACTATATTAATTAAGTATACCGTATAATGTATATTAAATGTTTGTGTGAGTGTGTGTGAATGTGTGTGAGTGAGTGTGTGTATTGCAACAACAGCAAACAATAGACACATTCAAATCTAGAATAATATGAAAAAAATGCATAATTTATATTGAATGTGGGTGTGTGTGTGTGTGTCTGTGTGTGTGTTTTTGAATGATATAAATAAAGCACACAGTATAATGTACATTGAATGTTTGTTTGAATGTGCACTTGAGTGCGTGTGTGTGTGTGTGTATGTGTGTGTGTTTGAATGAGTGAATGTGTGTTTGAGTGTGTGTGTGTGTGTGTGTGTGTGTGTGTGTGTGTGTGTGTGTGTGTGTGTGTGTTTGAGTGAGTGAGTGTCTGTGAGTGTGTGTTTGAGTGTGTGTGTGTGTGAGAGAGAGAGTGTGTGTGTGTTCCTCATGAATTCGCAGTGTGAAGCATCTCGGTGTCTCAGGTCTGGGTGTGTTGATGCTTCAGTCTCACGCCGCTGGTTTCGCATCAGTTCTGCAGTCGTTTTAGATTTTCCGAGCTTCTGATTTGCATGCAGCCGAGGGAGGAGAAGCGATTTGGACGCGGAGCTAAACGCATTCACGCACCGTCTGTCGTCCTTCTGCTGCTGGTCTCTGCGGCGTGTGATGTCATGGCGAGGAGGATGAGGAGCGCGGGACTCCACCAGAGAAGAAGAACAGCAGCAGCGAGACGACATCACGATCCATCAAGCTCCGCCTCTGTCCGTCACACTTCAGCGTGTCCAGAACCTTCTGCTCACCACACCACAGCCGTGGCTTTCCGTGAAGTTCAGCGATGGCCGACTCGAGGAGAGTGAACGACTGTGGTGAACCTCAGACATTCAGAAGCTGAGATCCACAAGAATCGGCGGATACGGTCGACTCACGACACTATTATACCGTACAGTGTCCCCCGACTTACGAAACTAATCCGTGCCGGTGGGAATTTCGTTAGTTGAGCTGCATTTTACATGTAATTCGCTAATCCAGGGCTGTCAAACTCACTTCACATCGTGGGTCACACCTAGTGAGATGTCAAGCGGGCCGGACCACTAAAATTACACCATACGCTTCAATAGATAACCATAAAATCATGTCTTTCCTTTGTTTTGGTGTAAAGAAGCACAAGAACATAAGGAACATATTGAAATGTAATGAGCTGTCCTTCTACAAAACATTCCCTGAATTAGATCATATTTAAAAATATAGAAATATATTAGAAATATCTCTGTAAATAAATGGGACGTGGTCCATTTTTCTTTGAAAATTCTACACTATTTGTCTACTTTTCTCCTTTTGGATAACGACATTTTGGCTAATGAGGTTGTAGCGGAAAAGTTAAAAATATTATTACCAAGTCTTAAATGCATTTTTATCCACTTTAAATGTATTCTGCGGGCCTGATCAAACTTTTGGGCCGGTCTTTGACACTCCTGGTTTAATCCAAACCATGACTTTTTTTTTTCAAAACGATAAACTTTTGCTAATAAAAGTAATAAAAACTAAATTAATTTGTGCTGGCGGCTGTTTCGTTAGGCGGGAATTTCGTTTGCTGTGCCGCATTTTACCTAATTTGTCTAATCCGAACTAATTGAATTGAGAAAAGCGCATAAGGCATAAATAAACTTGAGCTTGACCAGTTCAGGACCATGAAAACAAAGTTAAAACGGTTTAAATTTAGCATGTTCAAAAATACAGTAAAGGGCCAAACTTTTAAATAGTGCTTTTAATTGCAGGTCTGCGTCGGGCCGTACGGTTCCTGTCAGCTCGTGTCAAATGAGGCGTGTTGGTCTGGCTTGTGTCCGTTATGGCGGCGCTTTGGTGATCCGCGGGCAGATTGATGGCGCCGCGTCTCAATAATTGAAGGCTATAATCGTCTGCACTAACTGTGCACCGGGGAAGTCCATGGTGATGATGCCGAACCTCTTCCTGTGGCCGGCGTGCCCTGACAGGAAGTGCATCAGACGCGGGTTGATGAGGCGTGCCAGGGCGTCAGGGTGTGCCAGGATGCTGGCGCCGCTGCTGTAGGTGAGGAACACGCGCTCTCGGTCGCCCCGCGCCGCCGCCTGCAGGTGATCCAGGACGCTCCTCCATTTCCTCTCCACTTCCTGTGGCCGGAGCGACGACACCTGACCACACAACAACAGCTCGATATAAGCTATAATATAATATAACAGCTCGAATTGAAGCACCTCCCTTATTTTTCAGTTACAAAATAAAAACTCCCTAAAAAAATGTTATTTTGTTTTTTACATTTCTGGTTTAATTACGTTAATATTCCCCTAAACGTACTATTGTTTATTTATTTAACAAACCTAACTTGTGACTTGTATGATTTTTATATTGTTTTACTTGAATAATGTAACAAAAAAAAAAAAAAAAGTTGATTCAAACTGTCAGGACTTCATTTCCCATGAGTCTTTGCCCCAGTTCGTGCATGCGCAGAGCAACTGCGTGCAACACAATAACACCGATTACTCTTTGCTCTCACTTTAATAAATGGAATGGAAAAAAAAGTAAAAGTAATGTTGTAAATATAAGATAAATCACTATTAAACGTGATAAAAATAAAGATACCAAGGTACAGCATTATGTACAGTCATGTACAAAATTATTAGCTCTGTTTAAAAGCACTTTTGAAACACTTGATTACTTTTCTTATTTTCTTTTTTTCCAAGAATTTCCCTCAGGTATAAATGAAGTATATATCTATCTACCTATTATTATGTAGGCGGGGCTAATAATTTAGTCAGAAATTGTGGCCGAAACGCATAAATGCCAGATTAAGATGGCGAGCGGGGTAGAATCGAGATCGCTTTAGCGATTAATCACAGGACATGATTGTCCTGTGATGGAGTGATGTCCGCACCTTCCACTGGTCGGCGATGTCCAGCGAGTGGTAGCGGACGCCGAGGTCGGGCCCGGAGAAGTCCTGCAGCAGCACCAGCTTCCCGCGCGCCTCCAGCATGGTGGGCATCTGCCGGCCGTGCCACAGCGTGTCCCAGTGCGCGTACTGGTGGATGTAGCGCACCACCGCGCCGTAGATGTCCCGCGTGTCGCTCAGCTCCTCCTTCAGCCGCATCAGCACCGCCTCCGTGGGATGCTCCTTCAGGAACGCCACCACCTCCGTCAGCACCTCGCCAAAGTGCGCAAACTGATAGGAGATGCCGTGGTGGACGGTCAGGTTCCCTCGGGAGTGACGCACACGCACGTCCAGGAAGCGGATCCCGGCGCGGAGCTGCAGGGGGAGGGGCCACGAGTTGCACTCCGACAGCGGGCCGCCGTACAGAGCCATGGTGTTGTGCGTGCCGGGCATCGTCACGTCCGACAGCGAGTAGATGTCGGGGATGGTGGCCATCCAGGACGGGTTGAAGGTCTCGGGCGTGGGCGTGTCATCGTAGTCCGGCCTCTGGACCAACGCCACGCTGAGAGTCAGACAGGGGTCAGATTAGCATCACGCAGAGGACACGAGTCTTATCAGACGAGTGATAAAAAAACCCTTTTCTTCCGTGGCAGATGGATGAAATGAAATGAGATAATTGCTTCGTTTGTTCGCCGTAATAGCAGGTAGACAAAGAGAGACGGGTCCATTCAGCCGCGCGAGATAAAAGCGCGTGTTACGATAATGGATTACAGACAGACGGCCTTTTCTTGATTATGGAATGGATTTTTCTTCACGGCGAGTGAAATCAGACCGGCTTTCATACAGTGTGAAGAGAGCGAGCCTCACCACGGCCACACGCACAGGAGCATCAGCGGCCAAACGCCTCGTCTGCTGCCCTCCATCACCAGCCTTTCTGTCTCGCCGTCCGTCCTGCGCGGGATAATCACCATAATAATTCAATTAGGATTTCACAGACACTTATGAAGCTTATTACGGCACATTTTCCGCCGGCGAGAAAAAAAGAAACAATTACACCGAGGCAATTTGCCGTCGGTTACAAAGAAGAGAAACGACTGTCATTTTGTAGCTAATTAAACGTCTCCAGTTCCTCGCGGTGACAATCGAGAGAAATGAAATGGTAAAAACCGCCTGAAAATCCCCAACCCGGCCAGACTTTTGTGTCGGGCTCCTCACCGTGTGGAGATCCTGCTGTTGTGTTCCCTCGGTTTCCCAGCAAACACGCGGCTCTGGCTCCGGCCGCGGCCCTTTTGTTTGAGGGTCATTGTGGTTAATAATAGTATTTACAGTGAAGTGCTGACTCGCTCACATTAAACTCTCACTACACATACAGCACGGCTCTCAACACACTCACATATCATCCAGATCACACACAAATGCTCAGATATACAGTATTGACTTGTACAACATATATATAGCACATATGCAAAACACAGTTTGTTATTTATAATTAATGCCAAAGTAAAATTGTTCAAAAATACTCAATTAACGACAAAAAAACTAGAAAGTGTAAAACAATAGGGCCGAGTTTCTATTTGTTTAGTGGAAATCTTTGCATGTTAACATTATCACTATTATCAATCAAATATCTGGGCATGATTATTCTATGCAAAATTAGGAAGAAAAATATTATTTAATCTTCCTGTTATGGTCGTTTCAGAGGAGCATCAATAATGTTCACGAGTCAATTTGACCCGGGGGCCTTTTATTATGCATATAAGTGTCAGAAACCAAAAAGTTCCCTAAAACAGTGTGTGTGTGTCAGAGAGAAAGAGAGAGTTTGTGAGTGTGAGACAGCGGTTTATTTTCTCTCATACTCTTTTTATCTTCTATTTTGTCTGAAGTTTTATATGTAGATTACAAAAACTAAGACAATCAGGAGAAGTTTCAAAGTGATAAAATACTTTTTTTTCCCGGTCAATTTGACACTAACAGTATCTTTGAATCATTAACATGCATCGTGTGTATAACATACATACATCGCGTGTATTGAACATACAAATATATACCAAGCAGGTTCAAGTATTTTAAAAATATTTTTCAACTTTGAAAACGGGTCAATTTGACCTGAACATAATAGGAAGGTTAAATTAGAAAGATTTTTTTTAAGAATTTTTTTTTTTAAAGTAAATGCAAGTCTGAAAATTCTATATTGTATGCGTGTGTTTCCTCGGGCATCTGAAACGACAAAAAAGTTGCAGCTGAAGCTCAAAAGTTTAAAAAGCCAAAACAATATTGTGAATAACAATAGTGAAATATTGTTAAAAAAAAACATATATACTGTATACAAAGTACAAAGACCTTATTTTCCTGAATAAACAAGTAGGTTGTGAATAAACATGAAGCTGAGCTAGTGAGAGCTGAACCTGGGCTGGTGGGAAGATGCAGGTTTACATCATCTGTGGTTTAATTCCCCGCGGTGAGAAAGTCGGAGTGTTTGTTCAGCGCGCGTGTTTGATAGCTGAAGCTCCGCGGCCGCGTAAGCACGTAGCACCAGCTCCGCTACAGGAGAAACACACCCGAGTTTCCTTCCGACTGCGTCTCAACACTCAGCTGAGAGAAGAAAATCAATTAAACGAGTTTGTTCACACACTAATTGAAAACCACTGAGAGTGTGTGTGAGTGTTTTATAGAAAAGCCCAGCGTGAAATTATCTGCGCATCGTCCTCAGCTTCACGCCGAGTAAATCAGCCTGTTGTTTCCTCCCTCGTGCTCCTCCATCCGCATCTTCTCAGATGCATAACAAACGTTTCGTTAAGGGGAAAAAAACAAGTCACGTCTGCCTTTTAATCCAAACTCAATCAGCTCGAACGCGCCTGTGTTTGCTTTGTGTGTTAGCATTGCCCGAGCTAATGCTAATGCACTGAACAACACTCCACCTGACGTGCTGTGAAAGCGAAAGGCCTTGTGATTTACAGCACTGATTCCCTCCTCACGTAAGACCACCAGATACCCACCACATTCAAACTCGCAGGCCATTAAAAACAATGACATGACAAACAGAAAAAGCTGATAATCATCTGAACGCTTCAGAGAGACTCAACAAACCAACAGACTGGAGGTTTAGCTGTTATCTGAAAGGGAGTGAGAGAGAGAGAAAGTGAGAGAGAGAGAGAGAGAGAGAGAGAGAGAGAGAGAGAGAGAGAGAGAGAGAGAGAGAGAGAGAGAGAGAGACAGAAAGTGAGAGACAGAGAGAGAGAGAGAGACACACACACACACACACACACACACACACACACACAGATTGAGAGACAGAGAGGTCCAGAAGAAGGTCCTGCGAGGTGCTGCTGATCCCTGACCTCCATCACAGAGAATCATGGGAACATCTGTGCAGCTGAGCTCCGCCTCTTCCTCTCCGCCTCGGGCTGAGCATCTGCAACCGCGAGAAACCCCTATCGTCTCATTATCTGCAACTCAGCATCTCTCTGATTTACTCACCTAGTCCTGCAGCACACATACACACACACACACACACACACACACACACACCAAAGGGAGAGAGAGAGAGAGAGAGAGAGAGAGAGAGAGAAAGAGAGAGAAAGAGCAAGCAAAAGAGAAAAAGAGAGAGAGAGTAAGAGAGAGAGAGAGTAAGCAAGAGACAATAAAAGAGGGAGAGAGCGAGAAAGACAGAGAGGGAGAGTGAGCAAGCAAGAAAAAGGGGGAGAGAGAAAGAGAGAGAGAGCAATAGAGAGTAATAGCGGGAAAGAGAGAAAGAAGGACAGAGAGAGAGAGAGAGAGCAAGAGAGATATAGAGAAATGCAGAGGGAGAGAGAGAAAGAGCGAACAAGAGAGAGGGAGATAGAGAGACAGAGAGAGAGATACAGAGAAAGAGAGATAGAGAGAGAGACAGAGAGAAAGAGAGAGAGACAGAGAGAGAGAGAGAGAGAGAGAGAGATAGAGAGAGTGAGTGAGCGAGCGAGGGTAATGAGCAGATGTCAGCACAGTGTAATGTAACACAGTGAATGTGGAGAATCTGAGCTTGTATCTGACACTCTGACACACACTTACACTGATGTGAAACATTTACACTGTGTAAAAGAAGCAGCGCTGAAGAAAAAGCCATTAATATCAACCTGAATCAGTCTGGACGGGATCAGAGAGCCAGTCGTTACCTTTAAGAGCATTTCTGCTTCATACTGAAACTCAGTAATTACTGATGCGCGACACGCTAAACAGCCATCTAACGTGAATGATGACATAACATGTGAATATATATGCACACACACACACACACACACACACACACACATTCACACACAGCTACACATTAAATATAAACACGACGACTGATCAGCTAAAGTTGAACCTCTATGTCTAATGTCTATGCTGAGTGAAAGAGAGAGAGAGAGAGAGAGAGAGAGAGAGAGAGAGAGAGACAATAAAAGCAGAGATGGAGACTCATTCCCTCCACCTCTAACGAACTGTAATGAACCCTAGACGCGCTCTTCTTCCTGCTCACAACTGTTATACAAAAGGTTACGAAGTAGTTATATAAAACCATCATCCTAAATGTCTCAAGAACATTAAAGCACATTTTCGACTAACATCAGTTCTTTATCTTTCTTCATGTTCAATCGCTGTTGCAAGCTCATCACAGGTCACATGATGCAAAGATTCTTATATTCATATATGATATTATTATTATGATGATTCATATATAGATTTATATATTACAACACAGAATTTCCTCTTCAGGAGAGAGGGATAAGAGGGAGTGGGAGTTTGAGAGTGTGTGTGAGAAAGAGAGAGAGAGATAGAGAGAGAAAAAGAGAGAGAAAGTGGCAGAAGTGTGTGTGTGTGTGTGTGTGTGTGTGTGAGAGAGAGAGAAACAGTGAGAGAAAGAGAGCGAGAGAGAGAGAGAGAAACAGAGAGAGAAAGAGAGCGAGAGAGTGAGAGAGAGAGATAGAGACAGACACAGACACAGAATGTCAAAAAGAGAGAGAGAGACAGAGAGAGAGAGACCGACAGAGAGAGAGAGAGACAGAGAGAGCGAGAAAGAGAGAGAGACAGAGAGTGAGAGAAAGAAACAGAGAGAGACAGAGAGAGAGAGACACAGAGAGTGAGAGAGAGAGAGAGAGAGAGAGAGAGAGAGAGCTGGGGTGAGTTTTGCTCCCTCCATCAGTGATGAGACTCTCCCTCGCTCTCAGCGTCGCTGTGTGTGTGTGTTATCTGGCGGCTTAGCGAACTCATCCGCGTGAGCATCAAACGCCGCTGCTGACACACACACACACACACACACACACACACACACACACACACACACACACACACACACACCTCCCACTCGCCCTGAGGAGACCCTCATCCGGCCTCAGCAGGACCACCAGATGTGCAGGAGCGCATGTCTGATGATCATCTCACGAGGTTCAGAGCTAATTACACAGAAGATCAACATCTACACGCCGCCACACTGTCTGTTCCTTTTTCAATGACATCAGACGTAAAGACGTGGAACGGAATTTCGATGGTTGGAACTAATTGCGCTTTAGTCCTTTTGAATGTGGACAATTGATTTAACGTGCGAAGCGTTTAGAGGCGAGCTGAGAGGCCTGAAAAACTGAAAAAATGACCTGTTTTCACTGTTTAAAAATACTTTAAAATACTTTAAAGTATTTTTTCTCTTTGTAATAATCATATAAAGTATATAACGATTCAGTTTGTTCGGGTCAAATTGACCAGTGTTAAAATGTTTAAAAATTAAAAAAATGTACTTAAAAATATTCTTTCACTTTGAAACTTCTCCTGCTTGTCTTACCTGCCATATTTGTAACGACCGCTACATGGTTTTGTTACAAATATTTTTGTTGTGAATCATTTGTTGATTTTGTGGTAATATTTGAGTCAATTTGACCCGTCAGACAAAAAAGAGGATAAAAAGAGTCAGAAAGGTCAAATACTATTTGTTTCTGTGCAACAATGAGACATAATACACTGCTGTCTCACACTCACACACACACACACACACACACACACACACACACACACACTGTTTTGTGGAGCGTTTTGGATTATGACACTTATATCTTTTGGTTTATGACACTTATATGCATAATAAAAGGCCCTTGGGTCAAATTGACCCGTGAACATTATTGATGCTCCTCTGAAACGAACAGAACAGGAGTGTTAAATGAGATTCTTAGTAACGTGTGACACGTCGACAATCTGCAGCAGATCAGGAATAGACGCATGTAAAACCGTGCATCTCATTTGCATATATTCACACGAGACAAAGAAGAAGTCATAGCGGGAGAGCTGAAACGGAAGCAACTTCACATTCAACGCCCGGAATCAGTCAATTAGATTTATTTTCTCAATAAAGTCATAATTTGTTTTATGTTATTTCATTGTGTGATGAGGCGGATGAATTCAGCACATCGACTGTCGCACGGACGCCTTCAGCGAAAACATTAGCATTAGCATCCGCTCATAGATTGTGTGTGTGCGTGTGTGTGTGTGTGTGTGTGTGTGTGTGTGTGTGTGTTT
>CM051498.1:22185-40606 GCA_028031935.1 Paedocypris micromegethes | reverse complement strand
AAAAAAAAAAAAAAAAGCCAAGTTGATGAGGTTCTAATTTTCCTTTTTTTACAGTATCATCTGCCGTGCTGTGAGTTTCCAGAATAATATGTTTTATAAATAAATCAATATGCTTCTAATTAAAAGCTGCTTCACGTTACAGAAAACTCTTTGGTTGTTCACATTATCGGACGATGTTCTGAACAAACTCTGACATTTCCGTCTTCCTCTTCCTGGTTTGCAGGCGTGTTTCCTCCGCATCGCCCTGCTGTCGGCTGTCATTCTTCCCCACTGGAGAGAAAAAGGTCAACTGCACCATTATTTTCGCTTGAACCTTTGCCCTAACATTTATATGGGAAGGGAAAAAGAACAGGACAATGGTACGATGCCAGCGAAAGCAATCAGGGAACTGTCAGTCAAGAATAAGTGGGATACAAAAAGGTATATATACATACACGCATGTTTTCTAAATGTCTCAATGTTCATAAGCTTCTCAAACAAGAGTCCATAAATACATGTGGAGCTGAGGAGCCAACGAAAGGAAATAGAAAATGACCGGTTCAATTATGGCAGTTTGGAGTCAGGCAAGCAGGAAATGAAGGTGTTGTGTTAACGTCCCAACTCAGGACCTTTTCTCTTCAGCTTTACATCTTCCTGAGCAGACAAATCAAGTTTAGTGCACAGCGCTACATTAAGCTGACCTTATCAATCAGTGTGAGTCATCAGTCCCCCTCATCTCCCACCAAACACTGATCCAGAATCAGCACTCGGGTGTCTGCAAGTCCTGCAGGAGCGCTCTGCTTATCTTATCACTGCAGGCGAAAGGAGCAAACTCAGTACAGGAGATAATGAGAGAGGTGAGGAGAAAGACGACGACGCAGCCCCACAACAACACAAGCGATGACCACCCGTGTGTTCATGGAGAGTCTCACTTAATTACTTCCTTAATCGATGGAGCTGCTGGTTGCTGGGTCAGTGGACACCACTGGTTTCCAGCCATTTATTGACCCGTACGTTGATTGTGCATTTGCTGCGCTGTACACGATGAATCTCTTCTGGGATAATGTGAGGAACAGACAAGGCCAGATAATAAAATTGAACTTCACGTGGATTGAGTAGTGCTTGGAACAGCTGAAAAGTCAATACATTATAATATAATAAAGATTACACAATGTTTATGTATTCAAAAAAAATTATAATAATTCAATAACATGTTACATTTATTTAAAATTACAATTAAAGAATACAAAAAAATGTTATACTCTATAACCAAGAACACCTTTCAACAGGCCTACTTTGTACACACACACACACACACACACACACACACACCACACACACACACACACGCGCAATAGAGTTCAGCACCACAATGAGTTTCAGCACCACGGACAGCTCCGGCACATAATTTGAATCTCTTTAAAAAATGTGTCACTTTGCTCTTTTTTTCAGTATCAAGTGTCAGTTTAATCTGAAGTGACCCCTGTTGAGCTCAAGAACAATACGTTCTATAAATCAATATTGTTTTAATTAAGATGGCTTCACTAATTGGTTTGCTTAACTACAGCAAGTCAATGTGGTTCCGTGATCTTTACAGTCAATGTAAGAACCCTTAACAAACACTGAGCAAAGGAGCACATTTAATCCACCTCAGTTATTAACTGAACACTGTTTCTAACCGAATACTTTAACAGCAAATAAATCATTTCATTATTAAGACAAACTTGTAAAAAAAAAACACAGCTAGAGATTGAAATGCTTAGAAGAGCGGTGTGACAGCAGAGCAGAGTAATAGGGAAGGATGAATGAATTAGCTGACGTGGAAAACTAGATGGATGAGGGACAGCTTGAGAGAGAGAGAGAGAGAGAGAGAGAGAGAGAGAGAGAGGGAGGAGAACAGAGTCTGTGTGATCTCGAACGTCCCGCGCATAAAAACCCGGGGAAAAGCAATTAAACACCAAACAAGGATACATGACTGCAGCAAGTCACATTGATGATAATGGATTATCTGGATAATCAATGTGCCCGTAGCAGGACGACTCATGAATTAATCACACACAACACGTGAAGGCAAACAGAAACAGCCTAGTTTTACTAATGTCTCCTAGCTGCCTAGCAACGCCTCGCTCTGCACATCGCCATCACTCAAAACCCAGCCAAACGGATCTGATTACAGGAAATACGTGAAGCGGCGGACCAGTGTACGGAGAACACGGGCAGTCATTACTAAAAGATCCAACACTACCGCAGTGGCATGAGTTCTTCTCAAGTAGAACTCTTCACCTTTAATTGTGCGTTCTTTTCTATCGAGAGCTCCTGAATCAGAAGGCTCACTCATTTTGCATAAGTGTAATATAGTCACTGCATCACAATACATTGCAATTAAAATATTTCTTGATAGATGCTTGTAGTCATTGTACGTGACAAATGTACTAAACACCGTCACCAACACTATAATAACCAATAGTAGTTCACTCTCGTTTCTCTGTGAACGTTTTTTCCTCCACTCTTCCGAATCCGAACCGGATCTGATTACGACATCTTGTCTGAGCAGAATGTGAGAGACAGAATCATATCTGCATCTGAGGAGCGATCATCTTGTCTGGAGACTGCCGCTTTCCTGAACAGATAATCAATAAAGTGCAGTTTGCGAAATAAAGTTTGCATGTAAATGAGTTGTTCCGAATCAAGATTTCACAGGTTTTACAGTGAACGATAAATTGAACAGATTTGCTTGCAGAATTTTGGAAATATCAAATCAAATCAAAGTTTATTTATATAGCACATTTAAAAACCACCAGGGTGGACCAAAGTGCTTCACATGAAGGCTGAGGAGGAGAGGTAAAACAAAAAGGCAATTAAGAGACGAGTAAAAGTTAAAACAACAAATTTTCAACAAGGTTTTGATGATTTGTCCATCTTCTACAGCTCTGTCAGACTCCTGAAGGACAGGAGTCCTTCAACATTTAGCTTCAGCTCACACAAAGGCCGGCGATTCAGCATCAGTGCAAACATCCCGGCTGGTCAGAGACGGAGAACGCCGCGGGAACCTGCTCCGAGTCTGACACTTCACATCTCTGAAGCTCCAAACTCTCCACAGAAAGGATGAAACGAAAAGCGTGTAATACAACAACGCGGGATGCTGCGGGAGAAGCTGCTTAATACTGAATGAGAAGTGGGCTCTGGAGAGAGAAACCCAATGTGATTGACAACAGAAGCAATTGACATGGCATAGTGTGCAGCCCAGAGTAGGTCTGGTAGAACGAGCAGTAGAAGAAGTCTCTCTCTCTCTCTCTCTCTCATCCCCATTACCGCTGTCACCACAGCAACATGCCTGAAGGGGACAGAGGAGACGCAGCATCCCTGACAAACACGGCGCAGGAGGGGAGCACGGATCGAAATAGGAGGACGACAAGAAGGAAGAGACGACAGAAGTGGAAAGGTGATGTCGGGAATGACAACGATGTGTGTGATAAGGCGAGCGAGGACGGAGCAATTAGTCACGCGCCGCTGCTTCACGCTTACACGTAAGGATGCTGCTGGAGATTAAACCTGCTGAGGTGTTTACGTCCAGTATACGGTCAGACTCGCGCCAAGCCTAACCAAGCGGAAACTACTTAATTGAGGTTTATATTAAGCGTCCCACCATGGCACAGTCGCGCTCAACACACTCACACGCGTTCGCAGCAGGTCGTGTTTGTGTATGTCAAAGTGTGACAAATAAATCTCTCGAAGGTCTGACTTATTGAGGTTAACCAGCCGCAAACTCCCTTAAACAATGCCAGATAATACAACTGAAGTTCACGTGGATCCAGTACAGTGTTTGAAACAACTGAAAAGTCCATACATTAAAATATAAACAAATATTATACCATATATGTATTTATATGATAATAATAATAATAATAATAATAATAATTCAACAACAGCATGTACATTTTTATTACAATAAAAAAAACAATTTAAGACTTTTATAATCTATAACCAAGAAGACCTTTCAACAGGCCTACTATGTAAACACACACACAAACACACACACACACACACACACACACACACACACACACACACACACACACACACACACACACACAAAATAGTTCAGCACCACGGACAGATCCAGCACCACGGACAGCTCCAGCACATAATTTGAATATCTTTTAAAAAATGTGTCACGTCTACTCAGTTTAATTCTACAAATCAGTATCGTGATTTGAACACACTTCCACAGCTGGTTGTGTATGTCAAAGTGTGACAAATAAATCTCTCAAGGTCTGACTTATTGAGGTTAACCAGCCGCAAACTCCCTTAAACAGCCATGAATCAGCAACACAACGCAGGCTAGCAGTTTCCACTACAATCTCTCTGCTTCTGCTTCCGACAGTATTACAAAACATCCCTTTATTATTCATACTCTTTTAAAACGAAGTATTATTTTATTTGTATATTTATTTTTTTTTACTATATTTATCAATAATTATTACTTGCTTATGTGCATAGCTAGATGGCGTTTTCCCTCTGTGTTCATTGTTCCGTGTGTAATGCACTGAAAAAAGCTTTGTTTACTGTATTGTATAACCGAAGTTTGCGTAACGAATTCCACACATCATTACATCTGTATAACAAGGACAAACTGAGCATTAAACGTGTTGTTAAGCAACATCGCATACTGCAAAATCTCTACCTATATAGTTTTCCCGATAAAACACTTTTATCCGATCACCATCCTGAAAGGTTATTCCGATACGGGAAAAAGCGTCCGAACGAGAGCGCGAGAGTGTGGGCGTGGCCACGGAGACGCATCACGTCAATCATCCGGCGGAGGCGGCGACCCAGAAGCGCGGAGCGCGAGGAGTTGCGCGGGTCGTTACTTTGCGATTGTACCGGTGGAGAGAAGAAGCTCCAAGTCTCGGGCTCAAGCCCTTCTTCACTCGCGGGGATGGAACAAACGCTCGGTCCAGACACGTCGACTCCACCTGAGGGACACGTGCGCGCGCGGCTCTGACCTGCCTGACGTGGATTTGCCTCAGAGATTCCAGGACATTCCGACAGAGCTCAGGATGCCTCGTGGAGTTGTCTCGGCGGGAAAGGCGACGCTTTGTGACTGAGTTGAATCACCGTACTGCGGCACGAGCGGCGACTTCGTTCACCTGCGGCGGCGCGGTGATGTCGTAGAAAAGCGCGCCAAGATTTGCGCGGGAGAAGCCGAAGACGCCGAACAGACCGTGAGCGGATGTGATCATGGCTTCCGCGGCGGTTTCTCTGTACCTCGTGGCGCTGGCCTGGATGAACTTGCGGCCGGTCCACGGGAACAACCGACACGCCGTGTACTGGAACAGCTCGAACATACAGTGAGTGGCTGGTGGGGAAAGGTGGAGGTGTGTGTGTGTGTGTGTGTGTGTGTGTGTGTGTGTGTGTGTGTGTGTGTGTGTGCGCGCGCGTGTGCTATTAGAATACTGCTATAACGAACTCTGCTATAAAGAACAAGGTCAGCTGGTTCCAGTGTACGCATTACGGACATTTCCAGCCTTCAGATATCTGTATTATCTTCTCTAATTAATTAATTAATGTTTTAATCCCCAACGTGGCATTTAGCTGTAGTTGTCTTTGTCTATAACGGACACGTGTGATGTGTATGGGCAGAAAGGCGGTTGTCCCTGATTGGCCGGCAGGGCTGTCAATCACAGGACGGGGTTCGGCAGGCGGGACAAGAAGTCTGTGATAAAGTGTCACAGTCATTATTTTAATTCAAATGAAGGAGTGTTGTAAGTGTGTGTCCTATGTAGTAAACGAGTTTTACTGTCTGCTGCACTGTGTATCCTGGGAGTAACGCGAGCAAGTGTGGCACATTTTAAATCTCGCCAACTTTTCGTCTAGTGAAGTTGGGAACGGTGGTGAGGAAACGTTAAATTAATTTTTTTTTCATGTAAAGCTGATCTGGTAGAGTGTGTGTCCGAGGAAGCTGATGGAGTATCTCCTGATTGAGCCGTGTTTGCGTCACGCTGGTTTACTCTATGGATCTTCTCTGTGCCGGTGATTAGTCACGTGACCTTCCAGAAGCCCAGTAGTTGTGGTGGGGCTTCCCGGGTTGTGTGTTCCTCACAAGAGCGTGTGTTCTGTCGCCTTTCATGCGTTCTGCTGCGCGTGTGAGTAATTACGAGAGCGGCCGCGGTGATGAACGAGCAGTCTCACGCCTTTAGTGTTATTATCTTAAGATTAATCACATTTATCTCTCGTCTGATAAGAGCCGGGGCTCTCGTCCCTCCTCTTGTCTATTTGTATTCATCTCGTCCTCTTATCTCCCGACTCTCTTCTGCTCGCCCGCTCTCCTCGATGCTCTTTCTGCCACACTTTCCTCTTTCATCCGGCTATTGATATGCAATACTGTACGTCTGACGGAAATAGTTTGCGTGTTGAATCCGTGGGACGGAACGTGTGTGATGAATACCGCCGTCGCCCTTTAAACGTGGTTTTTAGCGTTTCAGGAAAAAAACCCTCCGGAGCTTCAGCCCGACAACCAGCGCCGGCAGCAATTAGGAGAGTTTGAGTGAGTGTGTGTGTGTGCGTGTGTGTGCGTGTGAGTGCGTGTGAGTGAGCCTCATTAATACCCAGGTCCTCATTATTTTAACCGTCTTCAAAGTGCACAGCAGTCACACGCTCGCCTCCGTGACACGTTCTGTTGACACTGTTATCTATTACCTTTAATTATCCTCAGTGTTTGAGATGGTCGGAATCTGTATTCACCAAGTGAGGACCAGCCGGAGAAGCACGTGTTGTCCCGCTGTATGGCAGGGTTGCGTTTCAAAAACCAGTTTTTGACGAGGCGGTGGCGTAAAGTGTCAGATTCTAGGTTTGTGATAGTTCATGCCAGTTTATTAATAGCTGTATTAACAATGTTACTTGCGTGTAAATTGTATGCATTTGATCCTCTGTGTAGCAGAGAAGAAAGCAAAACATCTGCAACATTTTTTCCATTTCTCTTTTCTAGAACATCTATAAGATTGTGCCATTGCGTGTTTCTTTATTTTGGCCGTTTATCGTCTCGGGATTCTTCATTTCGACACATTTTCATGTTCTAGTCTTATGTTTTTGTTTCTTATTAAGAAAAAAGCCCTAACAATGTTGAAGTTTACGTCGGCGGAAACCTGGTAGAAAGTGTGTTATTCCTCTGACGAGCCGTCAGAAACTTAAGACTAGTATTCAAGTTATAGACAGTTTATTTTGCTGTTTATCGTATCAGGATTCTTCATTTCGACACATTTTCATGTTTCCATTTCTAGTATCGTGACGACAACCGACCTTACTTGTTCATGTCCTGTCTGTAAAGCTCATTAACTACAATCAGTGATTCTTTGTAAAGTTTAGATAGTATAGATAATCCTATTCATTTGAGCGTGAAATGAACATGGTTGAAATCTACTGAGCCTAGAATAAGAAATGTCTAACTTCTGATTTAAACTTTTGATTTAAACGTCTTATTGGAATTAAATAAATGTAATTCCAGTAAGACGGTATATATTGCTGCATCCAACTGTTTAAAGATTTCATCCCTGAAAATAGCATAAAACAGATATTAGCATTGTGAGTGAGTGTGAACTACAGCTCAGATTGATTCATTCTTCATTAGGAACCTTTTTTTTACACATTTGTGGGGAAAACAAAGAATCTTTTGAGTTTCTGACAGTTTTCATGCAACCCTGCTGTATGGTTTCCTGCTCCTCCGTGTGATGGAGAAAAGCAGAAGATGGCGAAAGGAGAAGTCCTGATTTATTAATGGTGGCAGGAGGCGAGTGGAGAGACATCACTTTGCGAGAAGGTTTTTGGTGCTTGGAAAACATATCGCCGGGTTGTTTGTGCTCGACGTCCCACGCCTGCGTATCTCCATCGCTTCTGAGCCCGGCTCGGTTTCCACGACGGAGAAGATCTGTACAACAATCGGTAAGCTGACCCAGATTGCAGGTAGCGAGGCCTGGCGGCATGAATACTGATGGCAGATCAGTCCCGAGAGGCCACACACACACACACACACAGCTGACCGCGCGGCGTTTAGGTGTGACCCTCTTATCTTCTGTCCGTTCTTCATCTAGTCCAGAGAACGTACAGGAACATTTACGTCTGTGCGTTCGGCTGATCCTTCAGCGCACATCGTCTCACCCTGTGGTTTAGATGAGTGAAAATCCATATCACGGCGTTTTCTAGTGTCCAGACCAGGGGTGGGCAAACGTTTTGATTCGCGGGCCACATTGGGTTCCAGCATTTGACAAACGGGCCAGGCTCGAGGAAAAAAAAGACATTAATTACGTTTTTTGTACGCAAAATCTGTATTCTAACTTTATTTAAAGAAATAAATGAGATGCAGGGAGTAACCTGGATGAGCATCTGCCATTTTTAATACAACACGTCTTTTAAATGTAGCAGCCCAGGTGTTTATTTTAAGGAAGAGAGTAGAGCTGCACGATTCTGGATAAAATAAGAATCACGATTTTTTGGCTTAGAATAAAGATCACCATTCTTTTCGCGGTTCTTTCTGGATATTTTATTGTTTTAAATATTTAACCCTGAAAATCAGGTTGTCAAGCAGCAATATAATAACACATATTACTCTTTGCTTTACATTTAGATGAATCTAATGAAAAATATAATGTAATGTAAAAGTAATGACGCCGCCCACGCGTCTTTAAACCTCTTAACGACACAGTACACAGTCTCTGAGCTGCTCGCGGCCGCGATCTATTAGTTCAGCCTGTTTTCGATTAGCAATGTCTCTGTGTCGCCATTAAAAGTGGTAACAAAACGTGTTATACTGTTTTAAAGTGTTATACATATACATGTGTAAAAACTTAATTCATGAATGTGTGACGGTATCTACAGTATTGTAAAAATCCATATCGTGGCACAACTCAATACTGGTTTAGCGCCCAGGCCTAGTGTGTGCCACGCCGAGTGCTTTATGTGCCAGCGTAACAGGCGTCTTCTCACTCCGCATCTCAGATAAAAGCGCCGTCTGATAAAAGCGTTCCACGCGCTCCCAGAATCCTTGCTCACCGAGTCTGTTTGAAATGTGAGTGTGGAGTCGCGCGAGGAGCGGATAATCAATCGCGCGGTGACATCGGGGAACGGCAGGTGTGGAGGAAACGAACGAAAGGAACACGCGACTCACGGATGGGTGCGACGAGCTGGAACCAATCACTCGCCTCGGATCCAGACCTCCGTGTTGTAGATTAAGCGGCGGATTACACTGGGTACGTTTACTCCGGTGACGCTTGCGGTGAGAACTAGTGAAGGATGTGAGGTTCTTTAGCTTCTGCTGGTGAGACCCACATCATCTGGATGAGTTTTAATGGAGCCGTTTTCTACTATTACAGCAGCAAAAGAGAATCGTTTCGATAGTAATCTATTAAAGATTTCTACCCGAGCAGAAGTTTTGAGTGCAAACGTGCATCGGTTTGCACGCAAGCGCGAGTATATGTTCAACTCGAGCTCCGTGATGCTCGCGCACGAATCCTTTGAGCACAAGTTTGATCTCCTACACCACATGTGTCAAACTCAAGGCCCGGGGGCCAGATGTGACCCGCAAGAGCTTTAAAGTTTTGAGTGTCTAAAAAATGCTAAGTAATAAATCAAGAGTGTGCGTTGACCAACAGCTTATTTTTTTTTACTCACTTGAGTGTTTCCACAAGTTGACAATATTTTAAAGGATTTGTGTTCGAGCAACAAGCAAACGTAGATTTTATACATTTATTTTGCATTACATTTAGTTACATTTCTAAGTTACATCCGGCCCTTTGAGGACAGACATTATGCTGATGTGGCCCTCGGTGAAAATGAGTTTGACACCCCGGTCATACACTCGTGATGGCAGCGCCAAATTCTCACGAGAAGCAACAGATTTTTTTTTTCAAATTCATCATACATGTGTGAAAACCGGGTTTTGAGAGAATTGTCTTCCACAAAGCTTCTCGAGGGAAAGCTTGAGTGAGTAAAGCGACATATATAAAGCGAATACTACACACAAGTCCCTCCTTTGATTCTCAAACTTTGATTTGATGCCAAAATTAGCAAAATTGCATTGATAATAATTAATCAGTGTGACGTGTGTTACAGGGAAGTGAACTGGAGACGAGTCTTTCCAGCGCATTAATATTTACCGTACAGAAATTCACACACTCGTCGTCTCATTAATAACCAAGCGACAGTCTAAACTCGTGCCATGTAGAAGCTCGTCAAGCGATTCCTCATGCGCGGCCATCATGAAACTACCATGCTTGAAATGCGCAATCTCAGCTTCAGCTGCGTCGCCACCGCGAGCCAAGTTCATTACTTCCGTCCCGCTAATGACCGGCAAGTCATTTAGCGGCGTTCCGTCCGAAATCTCCTCTGAAACACGCGTGCACATGCTAATATGCTAATGCGCTTCTGCGGCGTGACACGACAGTGAACAGGTGCGCGCGGGCAGGTTCAGCGCTAATTAGCCGTCTTTGATGTGGAACATGTGGCACGTGCCGCGTTCCCTGTGGCGGGCGTGGCCTTTAGCGGCGAGGATGTCATACGGGGTCGTGTGATTGTTCCGCCGCTGTCGTCGGGCGCTAACAAACGAGAGATGCTTAAGTAGCGCACACACCTACTCTACTAACACGCTACATAAACCCTGTGGTGACGGTTACATCTACTCGGGCTTTGATGTAGTTCAGGAACCGTTGGAGATGCAACAATGAAACAATCGACTGAAAATCTGGGAGATGCTGGTGACTCTGTTTCATTGTTGATTTTTTTTTTTTGCTGAGAATAAAGAATTTTTTTTAATTTAACTCTGAACATCAGGTTGTCAAACGGCAATAGAATGACACGTACTACTCTTTGCTTTACATTTTAATGCGTAAATGTAAGGAAAATTATATAAAATCAAAGATATGGTGTAAAGAAAAAAGTCTTTTGGATCTTTTATAACCCTTTTTATACCTGCAAAATCTTTCAACCAATTTTAGTTCTAAGAGCGTCGTGGTGGGCGGGGACGGCGACAGCGGGAATCTGCTTTGTGATGTGTTCCTTTTGACCAATCAGAGCAAGGAGTCAAAAAAAGGCAAAATTCATTTTGGCATTAAATTGATCTTAAAGAAACACTGGACTGCGTGTTATTTATGTTATTAAATATGCGTGTTATTTATCGTCTTTTAACGATTATTTGTGCAACTCTATCACATACATTCATAGATTCTATAACATCACGCCTACAATGTTAAACATATTTGTGTTTTTTTTGGTAAATATTTAGTGGATTTATACATGTGAATGTATGCACGCAATCTATTCAATATGTATTTACTTTAAACACAATGCTAGTGCGATTGTCCCGGGCCTCAGGATCAGGTCTCTTTGACATGTTACCACCGTTGTACTTGATAAGACGAGGAAAAGGAAGGAAGTTTTTATATCTGGCGCTAAATCTCTCGCGCTACAGAGCGAATTATCCCCATGACGAATGGCGTGTGTTGGGAGCGAAGGCATTGGCCGGAGTGATCAATGAGCAGCCGAGCAGAAGTTCATTACACTCACATATATCCTGTTAATGGACAAAAGAACAGAGCGGACGCACCGGAAAACAAGGTCGCGCGCGAGAAACAGAGACCTGCAGCGGCTCGAAAGCATTCTAACGCGAATCCTTCCCACAGACGCATCAGAAGAACGAGCTCAGAGCGGTTAAATATTCCGGTCATATTGTGGAATCCAGGGAACACGTTGTAAGTGCTCTATATATAACTCGGCAGTCAATGTGTTCTGTTCACCTCAGTCAGAGTAGAGAGAGAGAGAGAGAGAGAGAAGAGGGAAGGAGTGAACGAGAGGTGGAGGAACGAATAAAGGAGACAAAAAGAGCGAGGTGAAGCAAGAGAGGGCAACGAAGAAAGCAAAAGAGAGGTTGCAGAAAGATACAGAGAGAGAGAAGGTGGGGAGAGAGGTGGAGAAAGATGGAGTACTTGCAATTCTGGTAGATGAAGTGAGATATGGAAGGAGATGGAGAGAGAGAACAGGAAGGAGTGAATGAGAGGTGAAGAAACGGATAAAGGAGGCGAAAAGAATGAGAGATGTAGAAAGAGATTGCAGGGAGGATGCAGAGAGATAGATAGAGGGAGAGAGAGAAGGTGGGGAACACATTTGGTGGAGATAAAGATAAAGCAGTAAGGAATAGGAGGGGATCTGTGGGGAGAAAGAGAGCAGTGAAGGAAGAGTGAAAGAGAGGTGGAGAAAGATAGAGAAGATAATTATGCAATTCTGGTAGATGAAGTGAGATATGGAAGAGGTGGAGGAGAAAAGAGAGGAGGAGATGAGATGGAGAGAAAAGAGGGAAGGAGTAAAAGAGAGGCAGAGAAACAAAGTAGACAAAAAGAGTGAGAGATGAAGGAAGAGAGAGCAATGAAGAAAGCAACAGAGAGATCCAGAGGTTGCAGAAGAGAGAGAGAGAGAAGGTGGAGAGAAAGAGACGTGAAGAATGATGGAGAAGATAATTATGCAATTTTGGTAGATGAAGTAAGAGGTGGAAGAAAAAGGAGAGAGAGAGAAGAGGGAAGAAGTGAGCAAGAGGCGGAGAACCAAAGTACAGTAGACCAAAAGAGTGAGAGACGAAGGAAGAGAGAGCAATGAAGAAATATGAGAGAGATAGAGAGATTGCAGAAAGAGAGAGACTGTGGGGAACACATTTGGTGAAGATATAGAGAAAGCAGCGATGCATTTGGGGGAGAGAAAGGGATCTGTGGGGAGAAAGAGAGAGCAGTGAAGGAAGAGTGAAAGAGAGGATGAGGTGAAGAAAGGAGAGGTGAAGAAAGATGGAAAAGATAATTATGCAATTCTGGTAGATGAAGTGAGATATGGAAGAGGTCAAATAAAAAGGAGATAGAGGAGGAGAAGAGAGAAAGAGAGGTGGAGAACATAATTATGCAACTCTATGAAGTGAGATATGGAAGAGACGGAAAAATAAAGGAGAGAGAGATGGAGAGAGAGAGAAGCGGCAGGTTGATTAGAGCGGTTTAGTCAGTTGTGTAATGAGCGTGTTGGAGTGTTTTTGTGCGTCTAAACGTCTCACTTGAATGTGGGAGAAGGTAATGAATTCCGACTCTCTTCCCGAGTCCGTCCTCGTGCACCAGGGACTTAATTTGTGCAGGTAGATAAGATCTATTTCAGTCGTGGAGCCGCTTCAGACGCCGGAGAACAAGAGGAAAGTCACTCGTTCCTCAACAGAACAAGAGAAGAATTACTGGAGCGAGTTCCACCGCGGCAGAATAAACCACATTAGGAAGTTAGGAAGCGAACTGGGCTGATTGGCTGCTGCTTGTAACGCTCTCATTCGCCGGAACGTCCGATTGGCTGTTGTCCATCAAGGAAGTTTTTATTTACGTGAGAATAAGCACCCCGTGAATATAAGCACCATAAATATAAATATATTTCTTTTTTTTTTTCAGAAATATTTCTGATTAATTTACGTTAATATTCTCATAAAAAATACCATGTATATATATAGATAGATATATAACTTGTGACTCGTATCATTTTTATATAATTTTACTTTTTACGTTTAGATTTTTACGTTTTATTAACTTTGATATCCTGTTTAGATAACAAGAAGTTGATTTTAGTGGTTAGGACTTAATTTCCCAAGATCCTTTTCTCTGGACATGTTTCCAGTTTTTTTTGTGATTTTTCCTCAGTTGAAATACGGAAAAATGGCCGTTTACATTCACGTGCATATTTGAAATCGTCGATTATAAGGACCCCGCAAGTTTTTGAGCATCAAAAATTCTGAAAAAATGGTGCTTATATTTGCGTAAATACGGTAAGCTATAAAGATTGTCATAACAAATGCTTTTTTTTTTTTTACTAGATATATACATAACTAGATAACTATACATACTACATAACTAGATTTTTTACCGCCCTGCTTAGTATTTCGGACAGTTAAATGGAAAATGTCGGTTTTCTCTCATGACGAGATGAGAAGCTCATACATCAGGAGTTTGAGGATTATAACCTGCTTTCTGTGGTGTGTGTTTAACCCCCGGTGGAGACCGGTAGGTGGCGTGCTGCGCTGGACGTGCTGCTACTCGTTATTTCAGCAGGACCGCGGCAAATTCGCCGACCGCGAGACGATTCCCGCGGGACGTCCGAGCGAGGAAAGGGAAGGTGATCGATTCCAGTCTGGCCTCGCAAATATACGGCCCTTATTAAATATCAGTCTTCAGGAGCCACATGATGGTCGATTCCAGGCCTTGTGATAGTCGATGCGCTGATTCGTTTTCTGGATGAATGTGTCAACGTGTGAGAAATAGCAATTAGAGCGGCGAGCGGAGTGAGAAGAGACGCCATTGATTCGGTTTTGATCGGGGAGAGTGTGAATCCGCACACACACACACACACACCTGATTTACAGGGGAAGCATCAAGTCGTTCCCGTGTGTAAATGTGGACGGCTGCTGGAGATGATGATGATGATGTGGCGTGATGAAGGCTGCGGTGACGAGACGAGATCTTCTGGCGTCTCCTCGTCACGTTTAAGACGTGAAATTGCACCAAGAAAACGACTACGAGTACTTGGCTTTCAGTACTCGCCGATACAGAGTACTTAATAAAAACATGATGTAAAGAGCTGTAGTCATATGATTTATAAATTCTATAAAATATAATTAAAAACATAATTTTATAAGACTTATATAAAAAAAGCATAAAAAATAAACCAAGAGGCTAGTTTGGGATTAAGAACATTTATTAAAAATGAAAAGCATGTTGTGTATTTGAAAAACATATTGTGTGTTGTAAACTCCAAAAGGGCGTCAATAATGAGTCTTTGCTGTGTAGTGCACAAAATTTGAATGAACTAACAGCGTTTTCTCTCATCTTGTGAGTTTGCAGCAGCGTGAGTTGTGTTGGTGAAAAATGTGAAAAACCTTTCAACGATTTTTTTTCTTCGCTGCTGCGCCTTGTACATCCATCTGTAAATGCATATTATTCGTTGGATTTTTCGGACTGTGAGCGCAGAAGCAGCTCTTTGACTGCCACAAAGGATCAAAGCCTCTTCGTTTTTTTATTAATGCCAAACTCCGTTGAAGGTGAAGATGCCGCCATCACTATCTCACCATTATTATCTCGTTGATTGTTCTGTTGAGTTCTGAATTCGAGTCGTCGATGCGTCGGGATTTATGATCTGCTGAAGACGTTTGATTTTTAATAAAGACGCCCGACTCTCTCACTCTCGCCCCGGTTAAATCAGGCCCATCAAGAAACGGCCATTTTTAATCCTGGCGTAATGAGATATTCCGTCTTAATAGTGAATCGGCCCATTGATGCGTAAGATGTGGAGTAATGAGGAGAACAGAGGGACGACCCGTCTTCACTCTCCTCCGCTTTAATTGTTCGGGAAAGTTGAAATCATTGGAAACTTTCAGGCGCGTCCGTTTCATTTAGAAGAAGTGGCGTGGACAGGAAATGATGTCAGACGTTTCCGCTCGAGGCCGTCGGAGCAGGAAGTGGAACTGAGGCCTATTACCACGCAACTCTGAGCGAACGGCAGGACGAAGCCGGTGGAGCGGGTGTTGGCAACGTTCAAACTCGTGGCTTCCATTCCCAGTGAAGTTCAAGTTCGGAGCATTTGTAAGGCGCTTTTCACAGTTACAAAAATTAGAAGGTTGTTGCATTTTATTCACCGTTCGTTGGTGTTGAGATAATGGATGTGACTATGACCAGTGAGCAAGCAACATATGAGACAGTGGCCAAGTTAAAACCGGAATGCGAGGACAAAATCGGAGGATCGATTTAAAAAGAATACAGTAAATCAGTATTATAACCTTATTTAAAGCAATAAATTAGATGCAGGGTGAAACATGGACAAGAAGTTAATATAGGATGTCTGAGAAAGAGAAAGTGAGAGAAAGTGAGCGAGAGAGAGAGAGAGAGAGAGAGAGAGAGAGAGAGAGAGAAAGTGAGAGAGGAAGAGGCAGCTTTGCTTTTTTTCATGTCACGCTTTCTCTCTTATGCGAGTCAGAATGTACAGTAAGTGTCACGTGAAATAAACGTTTACAAACAACTTTGATAAAAAAATTTAAATAAGCAGAAACAACACGGCACGTGCACATTTACGCTTCTCTTTGTCAGTGTGGCCGCTCTTAAAGACACAGTACACGGACATCAGAGCTGCTCGCGGGTGTGATCTATTAGTTCAGCCTGTTATAATAACGCTGTCTGTGTTCGATTAGTAATGTCTTCATGTCGCCATTAAAGGTTGTAACAAAACAAACGTGTCATACCATATTAAAGTGTTTACATACATATGTAAAAAAAATACATTCATAAATGTATTACAGTATCGCTAAATCCAAATCATAGCACAACTCGTTATCGGTTTCCCGCGACTGCCCGCTGCTTGTGCTGAAGGTTAGCGTAACTAATGCGCGCGCACCTCCACCATCACCCTACATCTGTACCTGATTGAAAAACAAGAGCGCAATTATCCTCAATGTGTCATCCTTGAGCGAGTGAGTGAGGAGAAGCCAGCCCTCCTTCTCAGCCTCGCCCCATTTCACGGCTAAACTCGGCCCAAACGAGGATCGATAGGGAACCCGTCCGCCTGTTAAACATCAGCCCGCGTCACCTGACCACCCGCCGCCATCACTGCCTTCATCGGGCCTTTTGTGCTCTTCACCTCGCCCGATTTACCCTCGCTTATCTAAAGCCGCACGCTCTTTGTATTTAATTCAGTAATGTGAGCTTCATCGAGGTTCGCTCCAGAGCGGCCCGCGGATCAGATTGAGTCACTGGCGATGGCGAAACGCTTCGTTCCGAGGTGTAAACGAGATGCGATTATCCAGACGCTCTCGTCTGCGTTTAAAGCCTGAACGCATCGTTTTTTGAGTGAGATTACTCAACATTTCACAACATTTGTTCTGTTTGTTTCAGAGGAGCATCAATAATGTTTGCCGGTCAATTTGACCTGGAGGCTTTTATTATGTACATAAGTGTCAGAAATCATAAAGTTCCCTTAAACCTTATGTTGTGTGTGTGTGTGTGTGTGTGTGTGAGACAGCGGTGTATTATGTCTCATTGTTGCACAGAAACAAATAGTATCTGATCTTTCTGACTCTTTTTAGCTTCCATATTGTCTGAAGGGTCAAATGGATCTGAACATTATCTTTGTAAGAAAAACATGTAGCGTGGTGTTGCAAATATGCGAACTGAATCATTATATATTATTATTATTATTATTATTATTAATAATAATAATATTATTTATTATATTATTTTATATGATAATTACACCAAAAAGCCAAGCAGGAGAAGTTTCAAAGTGAAAATATTTTTAAACATTGAAAATGGGTCAATTTGACCCGAACATAATAAGAGGGTTAAATAAGTTTTAGTGTATTTTTTTGTCTTTTCTTTTTTAGTACAATTGCCTGAAGTGTATGTGTGTGTGTGTGTGTGTATGTGTGTGTTTTGGGTAATAAAAAAATTCTGTAGACATTGTTTTAATAAATAATTAGCTTAACGGCTTAATCAAAAATTATGGATGTTCAAAATCGATTTGTGCGATTTTCATCTTCTGTTTCGTCTTCATCGTCATTATGAAAATGATCCTAATGTGTAATCTCCTGTTCCAGAAAATGTCATATTGCATAACACTTGGGTTTCTTTTTCATTTGCGTTACACTATTTAATAGCTGTGTGATTATAGCTGCAATGATTTCCTCAGGCTTGATCATGTGCTGCTAGTGAAGAGTGTGAGCGATGGCGTCGTCTAATGCATCACGCGCTCCAGTAAACGTGTGTACACAGCGAGCAGCTCCAGTCGCGCTGATGCGGCGTGTGTTAACTAGTAAACTAGTGTGTGTGTGTGTGGGTGTTCGGAATATCAATGTCCTGCTGAGCGCTCCTCGTTCGCCCTTCACTGGGAGAGAGAGAGTGTGTTTGTGTGTGTGTGTGTGTGTTCTCACAAATTCAGCTCTGTTCTTCATCTAGCGCAAACGCTCTCCTCATCACGATAAAGATCTAAACGTCTGTTACTGTTCACAGATTAATATTCTTCCTACTGTATTGTTCCTCACACACAGAAGAGACAGAGAGAGAGAGAGAGAGAGAGAGAGAGAGAGATTGCACATATGAACGGAGATGAAAAGGAGGGATGAGGAAGGAAAGTGTGATGAGAGAGACTAAAAGAAATGGAGAGAGAGAGTGAGCACATATGAACAGAGATGAAAAGGTGGGATGAGGAAGGAAAGAGAGACAGAGTGAGTGAGAGAGAGAAATGGAGAGAGAGAGAGAGAGAGAGAGAGAGAGAGAGAGAGAGAGCACATATGAACAGAGACGGAAAATGAGGGATAAGAAAGGAAAGTGAGATGAGACAGACAAATGAGAGTGAGAGAGATGGTGTGGGGCCTTGACGTGTGTGTGTGTGTGAGAGAGAGAGA
>CM051498.1:17032-21622 GCA_028031935.1 Paedocypris micromegethes | reverse complement strand
ACACACACACACACACACACACACACACACACACACACACACACACTCTGTTTCTCAAATATACTCACATACACACACGCGCACACACACATATTCTGTTTCTCATAAGCACTCACACACACAGGCACACGCAGCAGACACATATTCTGTTTCCCATAAGCACTCTCTCACAAACACATACACACACACACACATGTTGTTTCTCTTAAGCACTCTCTCACACACACACTCATTCTGTTTCTCTTAAGCACACACACACACACACACACACACACACACTCATGGACCTGACGCTGCTGACCCGCACTGATTCTGGATCATCGCAATCAAGCCTCGATGCTTCCAGTTCTGAACACACACACACACACCAGACGAGACCTGTCACGGGAAGAGTGTGTGTGTGTGTGTGTGTGTGATGTCTGAGCGTCTGATCTGCTCCGTCTGCCGCTTTGTCGCGTTAAACAGACACGTCGAGTTTAAAATAGACGCGTGTTTGAGACAAGAAATGCTGATCACGTGTCGCTTTCATTGGCCGGAGTTTTTTATAATAATTGCCGATTTCAAATATGCGCTTAAATACAAGCGTTAATTTATCCACATTTCAAGTTGAGGAGCAATCACAAATAAACGGAAATCGCATGTGTTTTACTTTTTGTTTTTATTAGCTCAATAGCAGAAATAAAGAAACTTTAGTCACGCAACGTCTCAATAACGTGTACAAAAGATAATTATTATCATCTGGTTATCATCTAGCGCTAACGGCTAGAAACAAAAACCAAAAGCGCCGGGAAAAAAAAACTCTCAGGCTCCGCCCCTCAACTACTGCGCTAACCTGATTAGTCCAACCTGATTTATTCAGTTAAACGCGTTTGTGACTCTTCAGTCGTGTCTTCACGTTGTTCTACACGCCTTCATTCAGCGGATCATTTACTCGCTTGACTTTATAGCGTCAAGGCCGAATGTTGAGCGTCTGCTTTGTGTTTCAGTACATTCACACGGCCATTCTTCTGTTGTCGTCCTCCGTTGTTCATTGTGAGTTTTCCGTCTCTCGCTCTCGATTGCCACAGTGGTGGTCGTGGTGGATCTGAAAGTGCTTTCATACGTAGAGTTTGTTTAAAACGAACCAAACTCGGTTCTCAGTGAGCCAACGGAAAGGGAGCTCAGTTCTTTTGCTGTTCACGACCTAGTGGACTGAGAAGAACCCAGTTCTGTTTTCGCTTCTCTTCAGCAGTGATGAAGATCCAAGACTCTTTCTTGTTCACACATGATTCTGTTCATTCCGCGATCTCTCTTCTGCGTTGTATTTTGCCCCTTTCTTGTACGTTTTTTAACTCTTTAACGCAGTTCTGAAATACCAATTTTCTTCGTTTTTTTGTGATATCAATAGGAAAATTAAATGTAAAATGTTTTCTTTATTTATAAAAGCCTTTTTAATTGGAACGGTTGAGAAAAGTTGTCGTTTCATGCAATCGTCTTTCCAAATACAGTTTTAATAAATCTTATTAAAAAACACAACAATTCGCGACCTGCTATAATGAAAATGTTTTTCTATGGAACCAGATTAGTGCCAAAAATATCAAACGTAAATTAGAAACGAACAAAACTTTTTTTTTTTATTTTTTTGAAATTTAAAATTGCAATTACGTTTATTTTGTGGTTTTTGGTTGCAATTTCTCATGTTTGAAAACTTTTTATTTTTCCGCTTTCGATTTTTCGTTCAATTTTTGAGCAAACCAAAGCACAAACGGTCCCTCAAACGAACCGCGCTCAGAGCACCTCCGGAGGCTTTTGGGATCATTTAGGGAGTCTGAGATTGCTTATTGTGTTCACATATACGCCCGGAAACACTTTTGAGGTGTGAAAGCGCCCTGAGATGGTCTGAACGTGACTGAAGGACGGCGACTTGAGGTTTGGCGCTACTCTTCTTCTACGGCGGCGGGATTGGGAAGGCCTGAAGCTCTTCTATCGGAGGTTTCCCTGACCTCATGTCCGCTGATTAGCAGTATTCGCGTCACGTAGAACTTAATTCCCTCACGTAGAAGCGTTCCGTCACGCCTACAGCTGATCTCATTAAGTCCGGAGCTAATTAGGGGTGAATGTGGCGCTGACACACTCGCTCACCGTTGTCTCGCACGCTCAGATCGCTTCAGATTCCTCATATCCGCCGCTGCCGAACCTTTTTGTCATCGCGGACCGGTCAACGTTTAGTAGTTGTACTGCGGCCCTGAGGAGGTCTAATTTTTTCGATTTAATTTTGTCTTTAGCATATTAGAATCAGAATCAACTTTATTGGCCAAATTGCAAGTGACAACAAGGATTTGAGTTTGGTCTGACTCCGCCTTTCCCCCTCTATATTGCAGATATTAACATAAATAAAAAGCGACATAAAGCGTAGGTGATACGGAATAGAGCCGTGTAAAACAGAACAGTTTTTTTATAGACAATGTGCAGGAAATATCAAACACTTATGGTGTATAAATACAGGACGGACCACTGAAGTTTGGTGTTTAACACACTCCTGGCATGAGGAGCACGTAGAAATCCTGAGTTGAGAGACTTTGTGAGACGGTGGAGAAACGACTCGTTTTTCCTTCATATTAAAATAAGCCTCGGTGTAATTGAATTATCAGCTCCGCGTTGAGTCTCGCGCGCGGCTTAGACGGAGCTGAAGCTTTAATTCCGCGGCGTCTGGGAATGATAAAGACGCTCCTCGCTTGAGTCGCCGCGGTGAGAGACACTAACAAATACCGCCGTGAATTAAACCTGGACACACAGACTCGAGGTGGAGTTCTCCTAGCGTCTGCGTGACTCTACAGCGATGGAGCTGATTAGATATGGTGGATCAGGACAGGAGCTGAGATCAGCAGAAGGACTCGTGAAGCTCCGCTGGCTCCTCGTGCTCCTGCAGACCTCGTGTCACGTGATGGTTCAGTGGTCCTGAGGAACATGTTCAGACTGTGGTTGTGGTCTCCAGGTCAACAGTCATCAAGCCTGATTAACGTCTCCATGACGAGATCACGTAGATGTTTACAGTGGCTCTTCACAATCCTTTAGTGTGTCATACGGGATTGTACTGTAATTGATCAGCCTGATCTTCATCCTTATTGAATGGACCATTCTTTATTCTTTAGTTTTTGTCGTCTTCCTCTTCTTTTCTACCTCTGTGTGCAGGTGATGCTCATGTCTTCTCTTTTTTCTTCTTGTCTTTTTTTATGTTCTGTTAATTTCTTCATCTTCGTCTTGTCTTCTTTATGCTCTTGGCTCTTCTTTTCATCATCTTCTTGTCTGCTTTGTGTTCTTGCCTCTTCTTTTTTTCTTCTTCATGTCTTCTTCGTGTTCTCGGCTCTTCTTCTTTTCTTCATCATCTTCTTCTTGTCTTCCTTATGTTTTCGTCTCTTTCTTTTCTTCTTCTCGACTTTTTTATGTTCTTGTCTCTTCTTCGCTTCTTCATCATCTTGCAGCTCTTGTCCTTTACCTCTTCTTTCCTTCTCGTGTTCTGTGTGTGTGTGTGTGTGTGTGTGTGTGTGTGTGTGTAAACCTCTCGGCCTCCAGCTGAACCGCAGCGGCACTAATGCAGTAAGATGTCGTCATGTTCTCAGAGGTTCATCATCTTCTCTGGTTCTATGAGTTGGAATGATCCATTACTTTGGTGCTGGTTTTCTAGTGTCAAAATTATCCAACATAAATTTTTAACCCTATTTCTAATTTAAATTTCTAACCCCAAATTTCTAAGCCTGACTCTAGTTTTGGCATCCGGAGTGTTTGCTCTCGCTGGCATTGACGCACGGCTCCTGTGACGGTGGAGGAAAGGTCAGGCAAGAACGGCTTCTCCTCAGGGACGCGGGGCCAGGCTGCCAAGCTCCGCCTCCCACGCATCTCACGCTCGTTAGGCATCTCCTCGCCCTCATTTGCATACAGAACAAACAGGAAATTGTGCTCATTTGTATGCAAATGCTCTCGTCCCCCAAGGATGGACTTTTGAATGAAGTTTTACCGTTCCATTGATTCCAAAATTGCAGTCAGGAGACGCGGCGGAGGAAGAGTGTGGAGCGAAGGTCCTCGCTGGCATCTCTGCCCAGCGCGGCGGACGCGGTGAATGATTCGCTGTGTCGAGTGAAACCCGAGGTTCGAGGAGCGATGAAGGCCGTTCATTTACATACTGTATACGTGATGTACGAGGACTTTATTGACGCCGTCAAGGCCTTGTGCCCAAAGAGCTTCAGCATGACCACTGTTTTACTTATAGATTTTTAATCTGTCACCTGGTTGTATTATATAGCGCTTATTACACACAATAACCAGGAAAAACACACACACTCATACACACTCGTTCTCTCCCCCATCTTTAAACCCAAACTTTAGTTAGTTTTTTTAACTAATTGTTTTGCGGTTTAGTCGTGGCTATATTGAGCTGTTCGTCTGGGTGAGGTTGAGATATGACTGCGCTTAACCGGATTCACCTCTAGAGTCCGGCCTGAAGTTTCCAGTCTGTAAAAATATTCCGGACAGAGTTGTTGCATAATTCATTTTGTGTGAATGTGGGACACGAGAGAAAAAAATACATCCAATACCGTAAAATATTTCAGCCAC
>CM051498.1:9532-12032 GCA_028031935.1 Paedocypris micromegethes | reverse complement strand
CTGGACAGTTATTCTCTTTTTTTTTTTTCCTCTCCCTCTCTATTTCGCTTACCCCGTCTCTCTCTCTCTCTCTCTCTTCCTCTCACTATTTCTCTCTCTCTCTCTCTTCCTCTCTCTCATTCACTCTCTTACTCAGTGTGCAGTGTAAAAGACTCAAGCCTCTGTTTTTTAAATTGCAAAACGTGTGAAGATTGTGATGAATGTTTTTGTCCGGAAAAATTGTACTTTGGTTTTAAGTATTCACGGGTAAAGCGCATCCAATGTCAGATTCTAAACTTCATCATGGGGCAAGAAAAAATGGCAATTTATTTGAGTCGAAAAATAAAAATTGAAGAAGGAAAAGAAGATGATGTCACGAGCATGTTCAGAGGTCTTTTGAAAGCGAGAATACTGATAGATTTCAGATTTTATGCAAACACAGGTGATTTATGTTCTTTGAATTTAAGTGGTGTAGTCAAGAGATTCTGTGTGAAACACATGATGGAGAGTTGACCTTCGGCTTTTAGATGTCTTAACCGCATTTTCTAAAGGATTTTAGAAAGTTGTCCTGCTATGTCCCCTAAAATGTTCACAAAAATGTGAAAAGGATTGTAAATAAAGTGGTTGTAAAATAAAAAAACTCTCTTACTCTGTCTCGCTCTCTCTTTCTCTCTCTCTCACTGTCTGTTTCATTCACTCTGTCTCTCTCTCTCTCTCAATCTCTCTCTCTCTTTCTCTCTCTCTGTCTCTTTCTCTCTCTCTGTTTCTTATCTCTCTTTCTCTCTGTCTATCTATCTCTCTCTATCTATCTACATATCTATATCTCTCTCTCTCTCTCTCTCTCTCTCTCTCTCTATCTATCTATCTATCCATCTACGTGTCTATCTGTCTATCTATTTTTTTACATATCTATATCTCTCTGTCTCTCTCTCTCTCTCTGTCTGTCTCTTTCTATCTCGTATCTATCTACATGTCTATCTATCTGTCTATATAACGCTACAAACCCAAATCAAAGACATTAAACATTATTGGTCTTGGAGAACATCAGGTGTGCTACATATAAAAAAAATACATTAAAATAAAAAGAAAGTATCAATATAATATCTGTGTAAAAATGTTACATGTAAAACGAAATCAAAATCAAAATCGGCCAACCGGCTAATTATACCAGTATAATTATATACGTTTATAAAAACGCAAACACACACACACACACACACACACACACACACACGTGAACGTGGTTCTGTGTGTTTCTCTGGCTGCTTCTCTACACGCACAATTCTGACAGTGAAGCTGTTTCCCTGACGAGTCGCGCGGTAAAAGTATTATTTAGTGTTTAAGTATCATTTTAACGGAAGTAGTGTTGGATTGTGGGTTTAACGGCTGAAATAGTGAAAGGAGAGAGAGAGAGAGCGAGGGTGAGGAAGAGAGCGAGGGAGAAGTGGAGGAGGCTGTTGTTTTAAGATCAGTACGGATGAATGCGTTTTCTCTCCCCGGGGAGAAGGACTGACGCTTTTCTCTGTCTGTCATTCCACTCGTCTGGAGAGCAAGAGAGTGTGAGAGAGAGAAGGGGGGAGGGACACGGTAAAAAGAGAGGGAAGAAAGATAAAGAGAGAGAGAGAGACTTACTGGAAACACTTATTTCAAATTTAATGGAGGTGAATAAACCTGACAACACCTCGAGTCTGAGTTCAGTTCCCTAGAATTCTCTCTCTCTCTCTCTCTCTCTCTCTCTCTCTCTCTCTCTGTCTCGTGTGTGTGTGTGTGTGTGTGTGTGTGTGTGTGTGTGTGTGTGATCATACACGTATCAGGGCTTGTTTTCTCTGTTTTCCCCTCTCTTTTATTCGTTCTCCTCCGGTGAGTTTGTCATTTTTCATCTGTCGATCCCGCTGTAATCTTTGTCCTCTGTTCTGTCTGTGGTTCCATTCATCATCTGTGCTGTGGCCTGGCGGTGAAGGTCTTCCTCCTCTTCCTCCGGCATCTTCGTCCTCTCTAATCTTCATCTCTCTATCTCTCTCTCTCTATCTATCTGTCTATCTATCTAGGTGTCTGTCTATCTATCTGTCTATTTATCCATCTATCTATCTACGTATCTATATCTATCTCTCTCTCTTTCTTTCTTTCTATCTACGTGTCTATCTATCGATCTATCTATCTATCTATCTATCTATCTATCTATCTATCTATCTATCTATCTATCTATCTATCTATCTATCTATCTATCTATCTACGTATGTGTCTATCTATTTTACGTATCTATATCTCTCTTTGTCTCTCTTTCTCTCTCTCTTTCTCTCTCTGTCTCTCTTTTTCTCTCTCTCACTCTATCTATCTATCTATCTATCTATCTATCTATCTACATGTCTATCTATCTCTCTCTGTCTCTGTCTCTCTCTCTCTTTCTCTCTCTCTTTGTCTCTCTCTCTATCTATCTACATGTCTATCTCTCTGTCTATCTATCTCTCTCTTTGTGTGTGTCTCTCTCTCGGTGTGTGTGTCTCTTCCCCTCTCTCTCTCT
>CM051497.1:31819321-31829978 GCA_028031935.1 Paedocypris micromegethes | reverse complement strand
TGTTCAGCAGCAGCAGGTGATTAGAGCTGCAGACGAGTGGTTGGGTGTTGTGTGGCGAAGCTGAAAGTGAAAGTGGGACAGTCTTTACAAATGCAAATGGCAGTGATGATGATGATGATAATGATAATGAGAGCAGGATGAGACATTAAATGGCCGTGTAAAGACGCCATCTGTCACCAGAGACTGATGATAAATGTGCTGATAAGACGGGATAATGGAAACACACACACACACACACACACACACTCCAGTCATCCAGTTTAGCCTCACTCCTGCGTACACGACATCAGAACTACACAACAAACGCACAACTGTCCTGAGGCATTAAACATATACAGCACACGAAACAACTAATAATAAAAAAAATTATGATAAAAAAAGTGAAAGACTAGACCATTTTCTGACTTCATCAGAGCATAAAATGACTCGCACACACACACACACAAGAAATGAACACGGCAAGACAGAGACTATATACAGTGTTTATACACGTGTGTGAGAGAGAGAGAGACAGACAGAAGAAAAAAAGAGAGAGGGGGGCTAGAGATAGAGATAGAGAGAGAGAGAGAGAGAGAGAGAGAGAGAGAGAGAGAGAGAGAGAGAGAGAGAGAGAGAGAGAGAGAGAGAGACAGAGAGAGAGAGAGACAGAGAGACAGAGAGAGAGAGAGAGACAGAGAGAGAGAGCGTGCAAGTCAGACAGACAACTACACAATCTCTAGAACTATCCGATTCCAAAAAAGCCAAAAAGCTGCTAATCCTGATCTTCAGTCCCTGAGGAGAGCAGAACCTCCTCACACACACACACACACACACACGGAACATCTAATCACGAGTGACATTTACAGCACACAACATCCTCAGGCCATGCGTGAGGAACACGGAGAGATCGATACGCCAGCGGAAGAGAGTAAGAGAGGAGAGGAGAAGAGAGGAGAGGAAGAGAAGACCAGAGACGAGAAGAGCAGAGCAGAGAAGAGCAGTGAAGAGAAGAGAAGAGCAGAGGGAGGAGAGGAGAGGAGAGGAGAGGAGAGCAGAGGAGAGGAGAGAAGAAGAGAAAAGGAGAGCAGAGGAGAGAAGAGAAGAAGAGGAGAGGAGAGGAGAGAAGAAGAGGAGAGGAGAGGAGAGGAGAGGAGAGGAGAGGAGAGGAGAGCAGAGAAGAGGAGAGGAGAGAGAGGAAGAGAAGAGCTTTCACGTCCTCGCGCTCCTACCTCGTGTGAGAAGGGCCAGTGTGTGAGATCCACTCCGTCCTTCAGCAGCTTGTCCCTGATCATGATCTTCAGCTTGAGTTTGGGGTAGAGCTGCTGCTGCTGCGGTTCCTCCAGGTTCTTCTCCACCCGCGGCTCCAGGGTGAAGTACCAGCCCGGCGCCACCTGCCCGTCCGCCCGCCTCAGCCTCTCCACGGCCCGGAGAACCTGCTCGCGATGCGGCGGCGCCACCACCCCGATGGCGTCCAGGTCCGGCTGTCCGATCTTCTTGCAGACCTCCAGGTCATCATAGCCGTTGTCCACGAACGACTCGACGTACTGGCCCAGGCGGAGGCTCTTCAGCCACTCGTAGACGATGGTGGCTCCGTGGCTCATCGTCTCTTAAAGTCCAGAGGATTCTCCATCACCCGGCGGGAGTCTCGTCTGGAAGCGCGGAGGAACATCTCGAGGTCCTCAGGTCTCTCGCGTGTCCATCACGGCAGGAGCGAGGAGATGCTGCGGCTTCATCAGCAGCCTCGCGGCGTTTGCAGACCTGCAGCGGCTCCCGACGCCAAATTGAAGTTTCCCTCCCCTTCATTCTGACCGGCCAATCAGAGGCCGCCTGAGCGGTAAGGCCAATGATGCTGCAGCGGCCCCTGCTGGACGTGAGAGGAACTGCAGCACAAACTTACTGCTCGTGATCCAGTGTCGATATGTAGAGATTGTTACGCAATACTCTAATTACAGACCAATGTTTCCTTTTAAATTGTATAGTGTTTATGCTATTAAAATTTTTTTCAGAAATCAGAAATTTACATTTTAAAAAGGTAATTTTAAAGTCATAATAATCACGTGGGATTTTGTTTTCCAAGCCAGTGTGAGTGTGTTCGAGTGTGTGTGTGTGTGTGGTTGTGTGTGTGTGTGTGTGTGAGACAGATGTGTATTATGTCTCATTGTTGCTAAGAAACAAATAGTATTTGATCTTTCTGACTCTTTGTCTATTTGACTATTTTGTCTGAAGGGTCAAATTGACTCGAACATTATCATTGTAACACAAACATGTAGCGGACGTTACAAATATGTCAACTGAAACATTTATTGTTTATATGCAGATTACACTAACTAAGACACGCAAGGAGAAGTTGAAAAAAAAACGTAGTTTAAAAAAGTGGATTTTTATTTTTATTTTTAAACTTTTAACGCGAGTCAAATTGACCCGACAGTATCTTTGTAACATAAACATGTAGCGTGGTGTTACAAATTTGTCAACTGAAAGGTTATATTTTTTTATATGATAATTTCACCAATAAGCAGCAGAAGTTTCAAGTATTTTAAAAGTATTTTTAAACTTTGAAAACCGTTCAATTTGACCCGAACATAATAGGATTACATTTAAACTTGGATGCAAAATATAAATATGGGTTCAAAACAACGATTTGTATCATTTACCTGTATCTACGACAGACGAGACAAAAACGTTAATAAAGTGTTATATTTCTAAAGGTGTTTGAGCGCCCTCTAGCGGCCACAGCGACAAATCAACAGAACGGGAAAACAGTCTTTCTTTTACATTTATTTTGCATTGCACAGTAACGTCCATAAACCTTTGTCCGAAATGTTCAGGCTTCAGCAGATTAAGACAAACATTCATGTGAAAGTTACAGACAGACTGACAGTGAGAGAATCTGCGTGACCTTTTATTCCCAAGATAAGGAAATATAGTGTGTGTGTGTGTGTGTGTGTGTGTGTGTACAGTATGTGTACTGTAAACACTGTATGTATTGATATTTTATATATAATAATATAGATTTCTGGATTCAAGCCTTTAATCATCTGCCAATCTGTACAAAAACGTGAGAAGTTCCATGATGTCATAAGTTACATGTACCGTATATGAATTATTTACATAAATTGTGTATGTTATATACTACTTGTTTCATTGTTTCACACAAAAAAAAAACCTTCATCCCCTTTTGGCTTAAACCCCTGTATTTACTGGATTATGACATCACGGAATTCATCCAAAAAAACTGCTGAAAAATAATAAAAATCCCTACAATAATCCCTTTGCTCCTAAACCCCTCAACATATTATAAGTTTTGCATTTTAGCATCCGGCTGGATTTAAAGAAATGAAAGAAACATCGGAAACAGTCTTCAAATGTAAAAAATACCACAGTATCTTCAGCTAGTTATAAAAATAAATCAATAAAATATTCAAAACAAAAGGCGAAACGAAGCAAAGCTGGTAAGATTAAAAGGAGTGTGTCATTCTTTTCTCACAATGACGACCAGCCAATCAGATCGAGTAAATCAGGCACATTTTGTCAAAAAAAAGAAACACATTAAACGATCAATCCTCAATTTCCCACATGTCTCAGCAAAAATGTCCTAAAAAGAAAAAGCGAAAGAGCCGAAACACAATTATGTGAAAGAATCGGAGGTGAGGCTCTCAGAGGTCAAAGGTCACCACCTCCGCTGAGAGAAGAGAGGACGAGCCACAGTGAGGTTCATTCTGTCTACTCAAAGAACACAAACTCCAAAAAAAAAAAAAAAAAAAAGACATGAAATAAATATCGATATAAAACAATGGCATTTTATTTCAAGTTGAAGTCATGCTTTAAAAAAAAAAACAAACCAAACCATGTGAGGATGAGAGAAGGTTCAGGCTTCATCTCGGGCCGAAACATCTCCCGCATTTTATTGTTTTGTCAAACTCACCGACATATACATGACGTCTTCCTTAAATATATCCGTTTGCGACTCTCTGTGAAAGCCTGCGTCCGGTCACGTGATCTTCAGCCCTTCACAGGAGAGCTTGTCTTCTCCAGTCTCGCCGGAATATATATAATATATATATGTACAGGAAGAGGAAACACGGGAGCGTCCCACGACACATGCAGTCTGACCTTCCGCTGGTGACGGAGCATCACAAGCCTTGAGCTGGACCACGACACTCCCATGATCCTTTGCAGACGGGATGGCAGTGAACGTGAAGAGGGGATGAGGGGCTGGTCTTCACGGAGAGAGAGAGAGAGAGAGATAGAGGAGGAGAGATGGTGAGGGCCAGGCCGCAGCATCACAGCTGGTACCACTTCTTGTCCTTGTACTTCAGCATCATCTAGAACACATCAGCAGGTCAAACTCTCCAGCTGTCTGTCCGTCCATCTGTCTTTCCAGCCATCCATCCATCAATCTATCTTTCCATCCATCCATCAATCTATCTTTCCATCCATCCATCCATCCATCCATCTTTCCATCAATCCATCCATTGATTAATTTTTCCATCGAGCCCTCGATCCATCTATCCTTCCATCCACCCATCTAGCTATCCATCCATCCATTGATTCATTTATCCATCGATCCATCTATCCATATATCCCTATCTTTCCATCCATCAATTTATTGGTTCATTTATCTATCTATATCTAGATATTACTAAGTCAATTCAATCAGGATTAATATTTTGAACTATTCCATCGGACCAAATGTGTAATGTCGGTGGTATAACTTTTATAAACGACACACACACACACACACACACACACACACACAAACACACACACTATTTCCAATATAGACAAACATTCTTTCATCAGTGTGTGTGTGTGTGTGCGTGCGTCTCACGTCGTGCGCGTGTTTGGAGAAGGAGTCAGCGCTGGCCATCATGGCGGCCGTCCTCTCCTCCAGCTCGCCCAGCTTCTGCCCCCTCTCGTCCAGCGCTATCCTGGCCCGCGCCAGCTCGCCCACCACGCCCGACGCCGCCCCCTTCATGCCCTCCATGCCGCCCGGGCCTGGAATGTGCTGGGCCAGGCTGCGTGACGCTCTCCCAGCAGCCACCTCTCCGACTGAAGAACAGCACATCACAGTCTCATCAGTCAGCCCTAAGCCCCGCCCCAAACTCAGTTATTGAGTGCCAGCTTTAAGCTCCTCCCCTAACTCAATTATTGAGTGAATGCCTTAAGCTCCGCCCCATACCCATTCATGGAGTTTCAGCTTTAAGCTCCTCCCCCAACTCAATTTTTTAGTGAATGCCTTAAGCTCCTCCCCAAACCCGAGGACAACGAGATGAGAGACTTACACAGATCCTCCCGGTCTAAGGACTGAGCTCCACCGCCGAACAAACCCTTGAAGAAGCCTCGGTTGGGAGCTTCGGGCGTCTCCACGGGCGTGAACAGCTCGCCCAGCATCTCCTGCACACAGCATCAGCATCAGCATCCCTGCGGTGGCATCAGCGGGCGCTCTGGCCTCTGACCTGCAGGTTGTCGCAGGTCTCCTGGCTGTAGGTGATTCTCTGGATCTCGGTGGGCGAGGTGAGGTAGAGCGCCTGGCCCTGGTTGGAGAAGCAGAAGGTGCGGGCTATCCTCATGTCCGTCAGCGGAAGGTAGTTGACGTCCAGCAGAGGCCGGAGACTGGGCAAGCTGGAACAGTCACAGAACGTACAGATGACAACTTGGACTGTTGTAATTTCGCTGTGTGTTTGTCATCTTGTATTACACAAAGATAGATGAAAATGAGGAAATCTTTAGTAATAACATGTGTAATATCTCCAACACTAAATCATGGGGGAAAAAAATGACGTTTCATTTATACACTAATTGCGCTCCTAAAAGCCCAACTGGCAAAGCACATTTTAAAAAGAATATAATTTCGGAGCTCGGGTCTCAAGAGGATACTGTATTTTGCATTATATTTAGATCAGTGCTGTCAAATTTAACGTGTTAATGTATGCAACGCATTTTTTTTTTAACTTCCTATGCCTTTATTGTGGACTTTTTGAAGTTTAATCGACATGCCTGTGTTTTAAGAGATACGTCTTTCAAACCAACAGTTAATTTTGAGAACCTTGATGGTTTATTGCAAACATGTTCTTAAGAAACAAAAAAATGTATTGCTTGAAAAATGTATTGAAAAAAAAGTCTACTATAATTAATTACAGCATTTACATTTTACACTTCAATGTACAACATTACAAGCTTCAGATTTTTCTTTTTGCGATAAATGGTAATTATTTTGTCTATCTATCTATCTATCTATCTATCTATCTATCTATCTATCTATCTATCTATCTATCTATCTATCTATCCATCTATCCATCTATCCATCCATTCTATCCATCTATCAATCCACCCATCTGTCCATCCATCCATCCATCCATCCACCCACCTATCTATCTATTACTAAGTCGATTCAATCATGACTAATATGTTGAACCGGTGCAATGGGCGCAGCGCTGTGGAAGCACCTGAAGGTCATGATGTGTCCGTTGGCACAGAAGCAGGCCACGCAGACGCCCGCCGTCATCACCACCACGTCGGCGCGGAGCACGAAGGAGGTCTCGGTGATGTTGTGCTCGGACACCAGGCTCTGGGTGGGCAGCGCCAGCACCTTGGCTTGCTTCTCGGAGCAGATGACGGCGTACTGCCCGTCCTCCTGAGAGGAGGCGGGCGAGGCGGGTCGACGGCGCCGGGGCTGCTCGCGCTCCTCCTCCGGCACGTTGGGCTCGTACCAGGCCTGGTGAACGCGGGGCACCAGAGAGCCGGTGGCGTCCAGCTGGGCCATGCACAGAACGCCACCCTTCAGACGCGCCAGCGGACCTGAGGAGAGACGCAGCTTCAGCCGGGGTGTTACCCGAAAAATGCTCCAAAAGTGACGGGACAAACGGGACCAAGGCACTGATTGTGTAGTGTTAGAATGCCAGGGGAGACTGGCACCAGTGAGCGGGTTCTCCACTTTCCTCGTTAAAGAGGTTTTTTTTTTCCTGGCCACTGTGGCATATGTGCTTGCTCACTGCTCCTGGTCTTGGTTTTTGTCTTTGTCTTGTCATAGTGATCATCACAGCCATTTACTTAAACATCAACAACCAGACGATCAAAGGAATAAAAAGCAACACTTCACTTACATACTCGCATGCGCGCTTAAACTGTGAAAAGCGGCTTACAAATACTCATATTATTATATTATTATTATTACTTTCACAGGATAAAGGGGAGAGTGGATAAGGGAAAAGTGACAGAAAAAAACAGAAGAGATGAGGTAAAACGGACTGGGACACTGTTTATTAAATCAAACAGGACAGAGGAATGTGGAAAAGATGAAACTGTGGAACATGTGCTCATGGAGAAGAAGAAGGACAGAAGAAGAAGAAGTAGAAGAAGAAAAGGACAGAAGAAAAAGTAGAAGAAGAAGGAGAAGAAGAGGACAGAAGAAGTAGAAGAAGAAGAAGGAGAAGAAGAAGTAGAAGAAGAACCTACCACAGAACGTCGCCGACACGCACTGCTGCATCCTCTGCTCGGCCGAGGCGGGCACACTGAGTGCCACCGCCAGCATGCTGCCCACTGAGGTGCCCACCCACAGGCTGGGAGAGGCCGTCGTCTCACTCCTCCTCGACAGGGAGTCACAGAAGTGAAAGGAGGTGATGATCTCACGAGACTCACGCTCAATACTGGTCACGCTGGAGCTGCGAGAGCGGCTGAACGAACTGTCCCGGGCGTCTGAGAGAGAGAGAGAGAGAGAGAGAGAGAGAGAGAGAGAGAGAGAGAGAGAGAGACGGAGAGAGAGAAAGACAGGGACAGAGAGAGAGAGAAAGAGAGAGAGTGAGAGAGAGAGAGAGAGTGAGAGAGAGAGACAGAGAGAAAGAGAGAGAGAGGAACAGAGAGAGAGGGAGACAGTGAGAGATAGAGAGATAGAGATAGAGAGAGTGAGAGACTGAGAGAGAGAGGGAGAGAGAGAGGGGCGAGCAGAAAGCAGCCATCAGTCCAGAAAACACCATGAATCCAGCAGCTGAAGCGACTCCATCACGAGTGGGAAAGACGGGATTAGTGGCGTGAAACCAGCACCGATTAGACACCAGGAACTCGCTCCACGTTTGCTCGTCATGCTACGATTTCAGACGCTCAGATCCGTGTGACATCAGGATTCAAATCACAGATCCGTCAGGTCGGTGGCTGTGTTACGTAGCACAAGCGTAAAATGACTGAGGAGGTTGAAAAAGAGGAACGATTCACGGCGGAACGTCGTTTTCAGAGTCAAATGACATCAAGTAGTAAGTGAATGCCAATGAGAGGATGACTTTTGAGTTGCATTATAGAACCGCACCAAACTGATGAAGTGAAGTTAATGTTCTTACACATTTCAAACGACTTACAAGTCACAGAGGGGCGGGATCATATATCAGACTCTCAACGAATCAGAGTTTGGGGTGGAGCTTACCCCACTGGAGTTTAGAGAGAGTAGCTCACTCTCAAATGGGTTTGGGGCGGAGCTTAAGGCGGACACTCAATTTAGTTAGGGGAGGAGCTTAAAGCTGAAACTCAATGAATGGGTTTGGGGCGGAGCTTAAGGCAGACGCTCAATTGAGTTGGGGGAGGAGCTTAAAGCCAGCACTAAATAATTGAGTTTGGGGCGGAGCTTATGGCTGACTGAACACCATGCTGGTGGTGGTGATGTTTGGCAAATGAAAACTAGAAAAACAAATGAGAATAAAAATGGCGCTTGTCCATCTCTCACGTCTAATGTTCACCAGTTTCTGTTTGCGACTCTCGACTTGACGAGAACCTGACCAGCCTCACGCGCGAGTCACATGACTTCACCGCAGTGCAAAAAAAACGCTGACTTGTATTGCAAATCGTCTTCTGATTCCACACGTCCTCCATCACCAGCAGACAGACAGACAGACAGACAGAGCGGAGAAGGTTGGTCACCTCTGCCTTCACTCTTGGGTTAGTTGATTGGGTTAGAGTAGGAGAAGAGGCCGAGGCGTTAGTGAACAACCCGACAGGCCCAGACGGCGGCGGAGGAGAATCATACGCTACCAAAGTCACTGGCCACGTTCTTGGATATCCGCTTGCTTTTGGACTTCACTGGAAAACGTGAACGAGAGCGCATGAGAAGCATGGCGAGGGAGGCGAGCAGCGAGTCGTACCCTTCTCTAGGAACTTTTGCTTGCCCTCCTCATCAGAATTGCACGGTGAGGCGGAGCCTAAAGCAACAACACATTCTGAATATTAATGTGACGGCGTCTGAAATGGTCTACATCCTGGATGCTTAGCACACACCGACTCGCCAGGGTTCATCCCGGTGACGAAATATTTTCCTCATCGTCTTAGTCAACGACACATTTTCCGAAAACGAAACCAGAACTATATACAAAGTCCTGCTGAGGGGCGAAAACTACAACAACATTTATTGACACTTTTGTCAATGAATAAAAACTAAACAAAAATGCCTTTCACACCTGAAGCGCCATCTGCTGATGAAACTTCTGTTTTCACCGTGCAACCGTTTGTTATAATTTATTTTATTTGACTGCATTTCATTTCCTCTTTGTTGAGGTTTCATTTATGGGAATACATTTATTTGTCATTGAAAGAAAAGCTCACAAAAATAAATTCAAGTAAAAAAATGTTTTTCCAAATCTTTGTATATATTTTATATGTTAATAGTAGGGCTGGCGTTAACTCATGCAATTAATTAAATGTGTTTAATTAGCCGCACTTCCGGTTTTGCCGTTTTTTAATCTTTATTCATTTGGTTGAGGAAGTGCGATTAACTAGTTAAAAATGTAATCGTTTGTCAGCCCTAGTTCATAGTTAACTACATATTCAGATTTCTTAGACATAGCAACTTTAGTAAACATTTAGAATATATCACACCTATATTTTAGTCGACTAAATCTATACTGTAATTTAGTCGACTAAAATGTTGTGGTATTTAGTCGACTAAAATTAGACAAATTAAAAATAATTAAGATGACTAAATTTGTACTAAAACAAAACTGAGTTTTAGTCAAAAGAATTTAATTAATTTTAACGCTGTCTGTCTGTCTTAAAGCGACGGCGCTTCACTCCTGCAGCTCGTACAGAGAGTGTGTCGATGCCCGTGGCACTTCTCTGTGTTTTACATGAATGAATTATTATATGAAGACGGTGTGGATTGGTAAACTGCTCGGGATCAGACGGACACTCGTGGGCAAGAGCGAGGCGTGGTTACCTGACGTGGGTGATTTGCATCGGTCCTCGGGGGCGGCGAACGCATCGTTTCCATCACAAAGGCCTGCGGAGCACCGACACGGGTAAGTATGCACACACTGAACGTATTCACAGAAAGAGAGAGAGAAGAGTGCAGACAGACAGACAGACAGACAGACAGAAAGGCCATGTGACTTACTGATGTAAGACGAGCGGAGCTTTTTCACAGATTCTGAATAAAAGTTAGAGAGGCCGGACATGCAAGACTCCTTATGCAGAGTGTCTTTACGGACCCACAGAGAGAGACGGACAGTGAGAGAGAGGGTGAGACAAACCAATGACACACACAAATCAAACAGCAAAAAGACCTTTGAACGTCCAGGCCCGAGACTGAACTCACAACTGATCACACGCGCTTCTTTCTGATGACAACACCCTTTAATGCAGGGTGTATCAAATCTGATACACTAAGTTTAGCGTCAGTTTAGAGGGACTAAGATAAAAA
>CM051497.1:31805118-31819301 GCA_028031935.1 Paedocypris micromegethes | reverse complement strand
AAAGTAAAAAAAAAAACGTGTATATTCGTATAGATAACTCGTATAAGTATACACGTGTAATACAAAAATTGAACCACCAGGTGGCAGCAATTAGTCACCACATGGCATTAGTGCAGTGACCACTAGGGGAGCTGATGCAAATTTGGAAAAAAATGGGTTTCTATTTTTTTTTTTTACATATTTTCATAAAAAACTAGTCTAACAAAATTTTAACCCTTACCTCTAGTGCACTTTGTTTTGACATAACACTTACATTTAAACTGATACTTTTTTTAAAAGCTTAAAAACTGAGTTTTTTTTTTATATATAGAACTATCATGGAGAATCGAAAAAAAAGGCTTCCTTCAGGATGAAAGCCGGAGAGAGCGAGAACGAACGAAACGGAGGGAGAAGTATTAACCAGCTACACCTTCACCAAGAGTCACAACAAGTGTGTAAGTTCAGCCTGACGGAGCCGGAACAGTTCAAAGTCTGGAATGAGTGAACCACATCAATCACAGACACGGACGAGGCACAGAGACCATCCGACACGGCAGCATCGGGACAAACCCATCATGCAGGGGTCAGGAGGGTCAGCGGGCGTGGTCACCTGTGGACAGCTGCCGGCTCTTGCGAGGAGAGCGAGGCTGTCGGGCCTGAGGGTCGGAGGAGCCGTAGAGCTCGGACATGCTCACGCTGAGGAGCAGGGTCTTCTGCAGGTAGTCCACCACAGCAAAGCCGCTGTAGTTGCCGAACACCACCCTGAGAGAGAGGGAGGGTCAGGGCGGAGCCGGGGGGCGGAGCCGAGGTGGGGTGTGCGCGGAGCTCACAGGCCGTACGCGGAGTTGAGCGCTAAGCTGGTGATCTGCTGCGGAGGCTCCCCACTGACCCACACCAGCTGAACCAGCAGCTCCACCTGGAAACCCGCCGAGTGCTTGAGAGGAGACGCACGCACCCTGCGCACACACACACACACACACAGCGGTCAATAAACACACTCCCAAAAAAAAATCTACATTTTATTGTAAAAAGGCGACCAAATATTAAATACCGCATTTATGCGAAAATTCTAATTTTATTTGTCACATCCACAATTATTTTTCAACAATGTGAAGTGAAATGTACACTTCACAGCGCACACCGGTCAATAAACACACACTCGTCGCTCCAAAGAAAAAAAAAAAAATCAACATTTTATTGTAAAAAGGCGACCAAATATTAAATACCGTATTTGCGCGAAAATGAGCACAGCCAGATTTTTCAGGCACAAAATAAAATAAAAGTTTAGATTTTCCTGGCTACATTACGTTATTTTTCTCTTTAAAATACTATTATTTTCATTTCTTTAACACACCCAACCAAATATTAAATAGCGTATTTATGCGAAAATTCAAATAAAAAAAATCCACAACTATTTTTCAACAACATGAAGTGAAATGTATTTTGCAATCGTCCGGCATGTTAACATGTAAACAAATTTAAGATGTTTAAGTGACCACTAGGGGAGCTGATGCAAATTTGGAAAAAAATTGGTTTCTAATTTTTTTTTTTTTTTTTTCATATTTTCATAAAAACTAGGTACATGTGGTCGGGTTAGGGTTAGTCATATTTTTGTGATTGAAATTTTAACCCTTACCTCTAGTGCACCTTGTTTTGACATAACATTTACATGATATAAAATGATTTTAAAAAAGCGTTTTTAAATTTCATTTTTAAATAGAACTATCATGGAGAATTGGGAAAAAAAAAAAAAAGCGCTTTCCTTCAGGGTGCCAACAACACAGCCACAAAACAGCGACTTATTGAGTGTGTGGACAGTGTAGCGGTCACCTACTTGAGACAGGGCACGTTGTCCCGCAGGCCGTCGCAGGAGTTGTTGCTGCTGATGGAGGGGTGTGATGGTGGCAGGCTGTTGACGGGGCTGGATGAAGCTCCCGGGGTGGAGACGGTGGAGGCTTGATCTCCTCCAGCCTCAGGAGACTCGGCTTCCGTCGCCTCGGCCTGCATACGCACCTCCAGCAGCTACACACACACACACACACACACACACACAGCTCAATCAGCTTTTCCTGTTCATGGGGACGCTGGTATCTTTCCTGATTTTGAGAAAACTAATAGTTATGTGTATGTTTAATATTAATATTACCCAATGGTACAGTATCTTATTTATTTGTTTGTTTGTTAGATATTTTTGGCACCATCTTAGCACCAATGGCTATATTCATTTAAAGTCAAAACGTAAAAGACCTCTATAAGAGCCAATAATAATAAATAATAATAATAATATTGCTATAATAAATAGCAATAGATACACAACATTTCAATAGAACTCCAAAAAATTTGATAAAATCTTTTGTTGATCTCTGTTGAAAATTGTACAACCCTTGTGGCGTCTGTTAAAATATTTATAAAGCGTCTGGTAAAATATGTAAAAAATTCTTTCTGTTATCAAAACAATAGTTCAATCTTTAGTTTGCAAGTTTGTTATCTTTACATCCCATTCACATTGCCGTTTACTCCTTAATATATGTATTTACTTCCGATTTAATGTCCGCTGCCGGAATCTGGCACTGATGTCCATATGATGAGCCACTCTTACAGTGTCGAACGTGACCAATCAGACGCTCTCAGCAGACGCGACCAATCAGACGCTGTCAGCAGACGCGACCAATCAGACGCTCTCAGCAGACGCGACCAATCAGACGCTCTCAGCAGACGCGACCAATCAGACGCTCTCAGCAGACGCGACCAATCAGACGCTCTCAGCAGACGTGACCAATCAGACGCTCTCAGTAGAGTTTGTGCATCTGCTGATAATCAGATGCGTAACTCCCTGTTGTAACTGCTTCTCTATTAATTTATTCAGTCCTGCTCTGCGACGCCTGCACAACAAAAAGAGATTTTAAGCTCAATTTGAGCATAAAATTACAGAAGGAAATGCTGTTGAACCAGCGGAAAACCTACAACTACACACACCGTTCCTGTTATTCGTTTCAAACAGATATCTGAATTGCATTTTAATTCCATATCCTTATTATAGTTGAGACGTTTATACTGTTTTACGGAACATCTTTGTGATGGGAATCATATACTTTTTTCAGTATTGAGTAATCCAACGCAATTACTTTTTCCTCCATTACAACGCCGTTACAGCTACTGACGAAAATGCTGCGTTACTTTAATCGTTGTCACCGAAGCGGAGCTCCGAGCAGAGTTTTTTCCTCTGATGTGGGGGCGGGACAAGACTTGTGATTGGTTTGTCTGTAAGCGTGAAGCTTGGCTTAGATTAAATGTCCATCATTCACCACCCTGAGTTTGGTCACATACAAGCGCTCGCCCAGCAGGAGTCAGTGATGAGCCGAAGAGATGAGCCACGGAGTTTCTTTTTCTAATTGTTTACATCTCATTTAAATTTGCACTAGAAAGTGTGTACAATTTTGTTATTGATATTTAATTGTGGTGCATTGTTAAGTATTATATTGAGAGCAGAACACGTCTTGTTAATCTGTTTACGTTTGTGAATTTTATTCATTTACTTTTGTTACATTCCTTAAGAAGCATCATTTTTATATAGAGAGTTATTTGTTGGCCAGTTGTAGTCTGTGCAATAAATATTAAAAGTTTCTGGTTATCTATTGTGATTTATTATTCACTATACTAATGATAATATTCACAATATATTTTGAATTTGAAAGGTGTCTCACATTGTTCCACAACTATATTAGTGTATATATAGTGTAGATTTAATGTACAGTGCTTTATAATAATAATAATGTATTTTATGTAGTGTCTATTTCCGTAATTTATTTGACAAGTTACTTGACAAATTGCAAAAAAAAAAAAAAACGTCGCAAAAAGTAACACATTAGCTACTTTCCCTGGTAATTAGTTACTTTTATAACGATGTAACTCAATTACTAAGTCAGTTACTATTTGTTAGCAGTAACTGTAACTAATTACTTATTAAAGGAACGTTCCCAACATTTCAGGTCAAATAAAAAGAAAAAAAGAAACGTTCATAAGGTGTGAACTCTGACCTGAACCGCCTCGGTGGTGACTTCCTGTCTGCTGAACCTGTAGACGATGACATGAGCCGACACGCCGGCCACACACAGCACACGACTCTCCGGACACCACGACAACATCTGGATGGCGAACGGATCCTCGTCCACGATGTCAGTGCTGGACTTCTCCTCCTTTCCCCGCGGCTTCTCAAACACCTTCACCGTCTTGAGCTTATACAGAACCTGCAGCATTACTGAACACACACACACACACACACACACACATCACAACACTTCAACTCACGCCGTGCGATACACCGTATTTATGCAAATATAAGCCCCTGATTCTTTTTACAAGTACTTTTTACATTTCAGGCTAAATTACGTTAGTTTCCCCTTTAAAAAACATTTTTTCCTTTATTTCACAAACCTAACTTGTGACTCGTATCACTTCAATGCCGTTTTACTTAAAATAATGAAAAAGAATCCATTCTAGCGATCGGAACTACACTTCCCATCATGCTTTGCTGCTCACTGGGACTAAAGCTGACTGAGCTCGGTTGAACCGTTTTCTTATTGCTCCAAAGCTTTTGTGTGCTTATGGACTCGTTTCCAAGTTTAAGTTTATTTATTACGGGCTTTTTTTTAGTTCCAGACAAACACAAAGTTGCCATGCGGAATTAGGGAAAACTAGTCTTTAAAGAAGCAAAATGTCCATTGTTCATCTGTGTCCAAAAATTAGGGAAAAAAGGCGCTAACCGTTAGCGAAAATCTACCGGATGCAATATGTCTGTCTGTTAAACTTGTAATGATTGTATTTAGTTACATTCTTACGTCTTCCCCTGTTATTTTTGTCCGCGTATTTAAAAATGAGCGCTTATATTTATGCGCATATCTGAAATTGGCGATTATAAGCACCCCGCAAGTTTTTGAGACGCTGAAATTTCACAAAAACGGTGCTTATATTCGCGTAAATACGGTATATCAGAAAGTTCATTGTCCTTCAAGGACCAGGAACCAGTTACGCTGCTACGCTCCACTGTAAAAATCTGATGCCAGGAGTTGAAAAGAGTGTGTGTGTGTGTGTGTGTGTGTGTGTGTGTGTGTGTGCGCGAGTGTGTGAGAGACAGGAACTCACAGGCCGAAGCGTCCCAAAACTTCAGGGATCCATCAGCGTGTCTGTTGGACGGAGACATAGAGAACAGAACGAGACTCAACTAATGCAGAAATACATCTGCCTGTTCTTCAAAATATAAAATCAATAATCAATCAAATCAATAAATAATTAGTTATAAAAATCAATAACTAATGAAATACTGCATCTTCACACTGCATGAAATAAATTCTTGACAAGCTAAACAAAATCTTGAAATTACACAATACACTTATTTTATGTTTTTTTCTTCGAACAAGATCATTTAACCATCTTGGAAATAAGAGTGAGGGATTAATTTGCTCGTCAAAGAAAAGAAAACGGGACTTGTTCTACAAAGTAAAATTCTCTCACCCTATTGGCAGATAATTTTACTTTTTTTTTTTACTCATTCAGTTTTTTATTTTCTAGTTCACGTTTCATGTCGTGTAGATTTTGTTTGGTGAGATGTACGCTGTAAAAAATCCAAGTGAAAAAATATTATAATTGAAAAAAATTGTCTGCCAATGGTGTGAGAAAATTTCGCTTGGTAAGAAGCTTAAAACAAGACAAAAAAATCTTGTGACACGGTAGATTTGTTTCTGCATTTCAGTTCTTGTTCTCATAAAAAAAAAAGTAGCTAACTAATTAAAATAACCATATTTATTGTCTAATTTCGAGATTTCTTTGGCGTGTCAAGTGTGTATTTTTTACTCACCCAGTGATGATGACCTCAGAGTAACTCAGTGTTCCCTGACCCCAGTTACCACCACTGATGGGCCACTCCTGCACACACACACACACACACACACACACACACGCTTCACACTGGTTCCACTGGGCAAGAAGAACGTGTGCGTCTTACCTTCTTACTAAAGCCCTGTCTCTTCTGCCTGGAGCCGACAGAGTAAAGCGCAGGAATCACCTCGGCTGGACAGTCGGCAAAATACTCGCAGCATGTGACCGGAGACTCGTGGATGGACAGAGGATAGGGATTCTCGAAGATGGGATACCTGCAGGAAGAGAGGCTCGTGAAGAGCAGACGAAGAGTGCAGAGAGAGTGGAGCGCGGAGGCGTCTTCCTCACCCGATCTGAGCCAGATCAATGACCACCAGATCCTTCTCCAGCAGCACCACCACAGCGTACGGCTCCTGGAAATCTGTGGGAAGAGTGAGGGACACTTCCATTAGCGCAGCTTTACTGGGATTGGCTGGAATGTTAACACACACACACACACACACACACACACACACTGAGGAATGCTCTTGGACGTCCTCAAGTAACTTCTTCAACAAGTGTTTTTCCTTCAAAAACACTTTACACTTGGTCACTACTAAACTTTTTTTTCGGTCACTTTTTACTTTTGGGACACTTTGATCACATTACTAACAGCTTTTGCATTTCTGTATCCTTATTATATTTGCATTTGTATTTTACTGTATCTTTTTTTTTTATTGCTTCAAAATTAAATTTTTGTTTATTGCATTGTATTTAATTTTCACCGAGAGCCACATCAGCATAATGTCTGTCCTCAAAGGGCCCGATGTAACTTAATGTACTCAATAAATAAACTTAATGTAATCAATAAATGTAACTAAATGTAATCAAATGTAATGTCAAATAAGTGTAACTGCTCCTTAATGTTAATTAACTCATTATTTACAATAACTTATCCAAGTGACAATTGCTGTTGCGTAGAAAACCTATGTTTGCTTGTTGCTCTAACATAAATCCCTTTACACTTTATCAGCTTACGAAACACACACACATAACTCCATTAATGAAGGATCAAACTGTCCAAGTGAATGAAAAACAACATCAAACTGGAAACACTGCCGCGGCTACTGTAGTCGAACGGCATTGTGGGGAAATGTTGTTTTGGTCAACGGACACTCTTAATTAATTTTTTGGTATTTATTGTTGGTATAATTAATTTTTGGTATTTATTTTTTGGTATAGTTATTATTTTGGTATGACACTTAAAACTTTTAATCTCTTGCAGGTCACATACAATGACACGTTGGGCCACATCTGTAGCAATAAATAAAGAAATACAATAAAAAATATCAAGAAATAAAATACATCACTAAAATATTGTCTTGAGTTTTACGTCGTACCATGTGTGCATATGTACGTGACAAATAAAATTTGGATTTGTAATTTACCGTATCTTTTTTTACACTTTACACTTGGTCACTTTTAAAAAATTATTTTGGTCGCTTTTTTACTTGATTTAATTTTCAAATTTGATTAAAACGCAATCCATCCTGCCGTGAGCGACTTCTACATTTCTGAACTGGAACTTAAATAACATGAATCCAGTTAATAATACCTAATTAAATACTCAGTTATTAATACTAATAAATTAAAGTTATTAATATGAACTTCCGCCGCTCGACATCGCGCATGCATGAGGAGGGGTGGGTGTGTGACTTGCCGTTGGGATAGGGAGTTTCACACAGCGTGAGGAAGTCCACGATGGGATAGTCCATCTCCAGCACCGCCGTGCTCTTGCCGTGCATCACCGTCAGACAGGCTCGCCGGCCCACCGTGTCGTACGACAAGCCCCCGCACAGGATCATGTACGGCTCCCTGAACACACACAAAATACAACTCTATTTCTCACGTACAAATCATACGCGGTACTAGCGCTGGGCGCTATAGCGGTATTAACGTGAATAGCGGTATTGAGATGAGCCACAATATGGATGTTGCAATACCGTGGATACCGTGATAATTCATGAATTAGATTTTTATTTAAGTATATAAACACCTTAATTCAGTATTACACATTAGTTTTGTTACAAGTTGTAACTTACAACTACCAATGACGGCACAATGATTGCTCGCTCTCTGTCTCTCTCTCTCTCTGATTTTGCCAATTTTGTTAATACGGTCTACTAAATTGTAATGCTCCCACAATACCGCGATAAAATGCAGATACAGACAGGCTGGCGAGCTCTTACCCGGCGCGGGTGGTCTTGTACTCCACCTTCAGGATGGGTTTACACGGCTCGGGCTTCTTTCCGTCTTTGGGCTGTTTGCCTGAGGAAAAAAAGGATTTTTGGGTTACCCACTGGAGGGTGAGACCCCGAATATCCTGCCATCATCCTGACATTTACCACAGCACTCGATCTCTTGAATTACCGTAGTTAAGTGAATATAAGCACAAACAAAATGTTGTATTAATGTTTCTGGTTCAATTAGGTTAATATTCTCTTATAAATACTATTTTGTCTTTATTTAACAAACCTAACTTGTGACTCGTATCATTTTGATATTGTTTTACTTGAATAATAGATAACAAATTGTCGATTCTAGTGGTCAGAACTTCATTTCCCAAGAGTCTTTGCACCAGTCCGCGCATGCGCTGAGCAACTGCGTGAGGCCTGTCGAGCTCTCCGTTTATCTGACGATAAAGGATTATTATCCTGTTTAGCAGAACGAGCGTTTTGATTGTGTCTGTTCCTTGGAATTTTTTACCATCTTGCTTTTTTCTTCATTTTCGACTGGTTCTACTTTCAGCGATTACACAAAAAAACCCTATATTTGTTTTATTTTTGAAATGTCAGACACCTTTTTAATATTAGACTTTCTTTACAATTCCTCGTTTATACTTTGAACAAAGACAGTTCTACAGCTTAGAAATAAAAGAGGCAGCATTTTCGTTCACAAAACCAGAAGCGTCTCTCCTTTAGTAGCGTGTGGTTCACACCGCATCACAAGAATTATTAGAAATATTTTTCGTTGCGCTCCTGATTCTGTTATTATGCTGCTCAATCTGCCAACAATGAATAATGCGCTGAGACAATTCACTCCTTTACTGGTTCATATTAAAGCATTTCTACTTAATCTGTGATGAGTTATATACTTTTTAAACCGCTAAAACGTGAACTTTACATTTTGAGAAAATAACCGACAAAACGTGATGTTCTGTTGAACTTTACATTAAACGAAAATACCCGCTAAAGCATCAGATTTCATTACACTTAACCCTGTAAAAAAAAAAAATAATAATTAAAACAAAATTCTTTAAAACGAGACATTCGACAGACAGACGACACGCCTAGTTTTGCCATAGGAGATGAGTAAAGTTGCTGCCTTAAAAAGTGAATCATTTCCGTTCGTTTTTATTTGTTTTTTATTTTTTGATATTTTCGGTACTAATCTGTCTCCGTACTTTGTGGGCGGTTGGGCAGTGTTTGCCCGCTCAGGCCGGGACGAAACAATAAATAAAGGCAGAGCGGCAGGTTGGGCACCAGTCCGGTCATGTGACCCGTTGGCTGGGGCAGAAGCTCACCGTGTGGTGTAATGATCTGGGCAGGCTTGGCTGGCGCGCGTATGTTCCACGTGGTGAGCGTGCCATCTGAGTGACTGCACACAAACTGCTTCCCCTCGTGATGCCAGGCCACAGAGTGGATCGCCTACAGGCCAAACAAAGCATCAGTAATCCAGCCCACAACTGAGAAACACCACACGGCGAAAAACACACTCTTGACACGCTAAAGAAATCTGGAAATTACACAATAAATCTTGGTATATTTTCATACAAGATAAATTAACTACATTAGGATTAAGAGTGAGAGATGACTGTGCTTATTTCAAGGAATTTTCTAGCTTGGAATAATAAATGCAAATTTTTATGATATTTTACACTAAATCGAGACTTTTTTTAAAGTAGACATTATGTTTTAACACCAAACTTCCTGAAACAAGTAATGTCAAGTCAGATTTTCTTATTTTAAGAACACGATGTTTCTAAATTGAAGAAACTAGCTACTTTTTTTTCAATTAAAGCCAATAAGAACAAGGTCTGAAATGCTAAAACAAATCTCCCGTGTAACAAGACTTTTGGTCTTGTTTTATTCAACCTTACCAAGTCAAATGTTCTCACCCCATTGGCAGATAACTCTACTTGATTACATTTTTTTACTCGTTTAGTTTTTTATTTTCTTATTTTTTCACGTGTATTTTTTGCAGTACAACACAAACAGCGCTCGTGGTCCTCTCACCTCATCATAGTTGTATCGATAATCAGCCTTCTTTGATTTCAAGTCCCACAGAACAACTATTCCACACTCGAAACCTATTAAAAGCTGGAAGAAAGCAGAAGGTGTGATTGGGTCAAACAGAAACTGATGCAGCTTTATATAAAGAGTTAGAGCTGCACGCGTCTGGATAAAATGACAATCACGATTTATTTATTTTTTTCATTGGAATAAAGATCACGTTTTTTTCTGGATATTTTATTATTTAAAATATTTAACCCTGAGAATCCGGTTGTCAAACAGCAATAATTTAACATATATTACTCTCTGCTTTAAATTTAAATGTAAAGTAATGTTGTAAAGAAACAAAAAACACTATTAAACGTATGAAAATATAACATACCAATGGAACAGTATTATGCAAAGTTGAGGACAAAATGATTAGCTGTGTTTAGAAGCGCTTTTTAAACACTTATCAAACAATGATTATTTTGTAGGCGGGGCTAATAATAACGTCCTCAACTGTAGATGTTTGCTGTGTGTGGTTTGCGGAGTGTCGTCTTGTAGTTTGAAACCACAGTAAACACACACACACACACACACACACACACACACACACTCACTGACTTCAGAATAAAATCTTTTTTCAGGTAGTTTTTCAGGTAGTTGATATCAGACTTACTTTACCGTTGTGTTTCCTCACTCATTCTCCCTCTTTATTTTCTGTTTTTTAAACTCGACTGCCGCTCATCACACATCCACTGTTCTAGAAACTGTAGGTGGCCAATTAGGGCGGCGTCCCAAAACACGACAAAAGTAATGTAAGATCGTCGTTCTTTTATAATGTTTTTTGTTTTTTTGCACAATCCATTTATTGTTGTTTTCCTCACTGTGGTCTTTTAAATTGTCCCTATTAGTTTTTCGGTTTGCTGGTGATGTACAAAAAAAAGTCCCCTAGTGGGATAAATAAAGTCTTATCCTATCCTATCCTATCCTATATTTAAATGATTGCGCGCACACACGCTCACAGAGACGGCTGTTGATGGTATAAATGCTGGATTAAGATGGGTAGAATCGTAGATATCGTGATCTTTTAGCGATGAATCGTGCGGCTCCAGGAAGAGTGTGGCCGTACCTTGCCCTCGTCCATTGGGTTATCACTGATGTGCACCACAGGCCCAGGATGAGTCTTCGACGACCTGAAGGTTTCAGAGAAAGCGGTGGATGAGCAGAACAATCACGGTACTAACACGTAGTGAACATGGTGGATCTTTATGTGGCTAGTTAGTCTGGTGATCTGCTGAGAGAAGGAGAGGAGAGCAAACAGACGGAAGCCTCACAGCTCGATGGCTTTGTTCCACATGATGACGTAACCCGAGAGAGTGAAGGACTCCACGTTCACGATGTGAATGTTCCCCCGCTCCGTGCCCACATACAGCCATTTACTCTGGAAAGGCAAATGGCAGAACGTGATCCTGCCAAAAACAGAAAGAGGAGGAAGAGAATGTCTCAGGTGAGCAGAAATGGTCGGATTCGGTCTTCTTTTCTTTCTTTTTTTTTTCTCTCTCTCTCTCTTTGCTGTTTGCATTTTTGCCTTCACTATTTTCTTTTAAATTGTCCTTATTCGTTTCTGTTAAACACATTTTGCTGCTGCTGAGCACAAAAATTTCCCCCAGTGTGATTAATAAAGTCTTATCTATCTATATTGGAAATACACGTTTGAAAAATACATATTCACATTACATATACATACCTATTACAGGCTACTTCAATTCAATTCTATTCAATTCAAATCAAATAATAGCTTAGCGAACGCACAGATGATTCTTCACTCACCGCTCTCGACTGAACTTCAGAGAGTGTAGAACCGCTGGGAGCTTCTGCCGCAGGTTCCACAGGTGAATACTGTCGTCTGCTAAAGCGCTGACCAGCGCCCCCTGTGGCCACAGATAAAACCATCACTCACACCTAACGTCTCTCCAGATCAATCACAGCTTTTCTTTTATTACGAGCAGTGTTGAGCGTAACGCATTACAAAGTAACTTGTTACTGTAATTAAATGACTTTTTTACTGAAAAAGTAAAAAGTAACGAATTACTGTTCATTTTTAAGTAATTTAATTACAGTTACTTTCAATGTACTTGCGCTACAAAATAAAATATTTAAATTTGCTGAAACTCATTGTTTATTTTTTTAAATGTATCTTCTTTTTGTAAAAGTTAAATGTTCCGCCTTAAAAATCGCTTTATGGCTGGAGCACGTGATTCGCGACAGTTTGCGACGGTTGTGTTTAAAGTGGCGGATACATTCGGCTCGGACGTTCTTGCGGACTCGGCTGGGACTCGGCTGGGACTCGGCTGGGACTCGGCTGGGACTCGGCTGGGACTCGGCTGGGACTCGGCTGGGACTCGGCTGGGACTCGGGACTCGGCTGGGACTTCGGCTGGGACTCGGCTGGGACTCGGCTGGGACTCGGCTGGGACTCGGCTGGGACTCGTCTGGGACTCGGCTGGGACTCGGCTGGGACTCGGCCGGGACTCGGCGGCTGCAGCTAGTGACTGTTTTCCGTAATGACGTATTCAAGTCACTTCGCTGTTGTGAAACACGCGGATATGAACATTACAGTCATTTGTGAGACACTTTCTGCGGAGAAAACACTTTTTCAGGAATTTTGTTTCTTACATAAAAGAAGGTAACTTTTACTATGGAGAACTTAATTTATTATAGAATGTTTTATGGAATGTAATAAAGATGATTCAGAAAACTAAAAGGCTCGACTATATCATGTTTTACTGTTATATTTTTAAATTATTAATTTAAATTATTTAATTATTTTGAAGGTTTATAGGAATTTTAAAAAGTAATTGGTTAAGTTACTCATTATGCAATTACGTTACTTTTCAGACACAGTAGATAGAAAAGTTTTTTTAATTACAAAATGGTAACGAAATATGTAATTAGTAATTAGTTACTTTTTTAAAGTAACTTACCCAACCCTTGTTACGAGATAATTCATGATTAAACATGCAGAAGCGCCACTCACTTCATTGACCAGGAACTGCAGCTGGATGACGGCGGATCCGCTCTCGTGCTGGCAGTAACACTCCACTCCTGCTCGGCCGAATCTGAGGAGGCTCAGCTCAGGAACACCAGATCAATGCTCCATCCATCACACACACTCTTTAAATACTCTTTAAACACCGCAAATAATCACAAGATTGTTCCGTGAATCAATACGGTAAACGCCGCCTTCAGACGTCACAGCCCATAGTCTGAACAACGGACAATTTTCATTTTTTTTTTTTTTTACTGACTCTTTTTCCCTACTTTTTGAACACAGATAAAAAATGGACATTTATCTTTTTTATAGACTATTTTTGTCCCTAATTCACATAGAGACTTTGCGTTGGTCTGGAACTAAGAAAAGCGCTAAATAAATAAGCTTGAACTTGAGACGTCAAGTGTCAACGCAGCGAAACGTTTCCACATATTTAAGGACTGTATTGAAAAGAAAAGAAGTCACGTAACTGATGATGAAGGGGACCGGAACTCTACTGAGGCGAGACTCACTGTACGTCTGTGGTTTCTACAACTGTCAGAGATCATACACGTGTGTAGTGTTGTCAAAAAAGTGGAAAAAAAAAAAATAAAATAAATCACATCCTTCTACTACACAAACAGCTTTTTTGAAAAGCAAAGAAAATATTGTCCTTTTTAACATTTATTTTTTGCATTTTACTTTTACCACATTTTGGCTTGGAATAGAGAGCTCTTACCAATCATGTTCATTTAATTTAACTTTTTCTTAAAAAAATGAATTACATTTCTTCTGAAAAATAAAAAAAATACAACGCAGTTTTATTTATTTTTGCGCTTTACTTTACTTGAGATTCCTCACTCAGACACATTGTCATGTTACCGAAAATGGTACCGAGTATCTATACTTTTTAAAGTATCGTATCGGAGTTGCTATTTCTAGTATTGTGCCAAAACTAGTGTAGAACATGAAAGCTTAAAACACACACACACACACACACACAGGATACATTCCTACAAATATAACTAATAATCAGGAATCTAT
>CM051497.1:31777562-31802571 GCA_028031935.1 Paedocypris micromegethes | reverse complement strand
GGAAGCAAGAGACGAAGAGAAAGAGAGGAAAAGAGAGAGAGAGAGAGAGAGAGAGAGAGAGAGAGAGAGAGAGAGAGAGAGAGAGAGAGAGAGAGTGAGGAAGAGAGAGAAAAAGAGCGAAAGAGAGAGGGGGGAAGAGAGAGACAGAGGAAAAGAGAGGAAGAGAAAGAGAGAGACAGAGGAAAAGAGAGGAAGAGAGAGAGGAAAAGAGAGAGAGAGGAAGAGAGAGAGGAAGAGAGAGAGAGAGAGAGAGAGAGAGAGAGAGAGAGAGAGAGAGAGAGAGAGAGAAAGAAAGAGAGTAAAAGAGAGTAAAAGAGAGTGAGGAAGAGAGAGAAAAAGAGCGTAAGAGAGAGGGGGGAAGAGAGAGACAGAGGAAAAGAGAGGAAGAGAAAGAGAGAGACAGAGGAAGAGAGAGAGAGAGGAAGAGAAAGAGAGGGAGAGGAAGAGAGAGAGGGGAAAAGAGAGAGAGAGAGGAAGAGAGACAGAGAGACAGAGAGAGGGGAGAAGAGAGAGAGGAAGAGAGGAAGAGAAAGAGAGAGACAGAGGAAAAGAGAGAGAGAGGAAGAATGAGAGAGAGGATGAGAGAGGGGGGGAGAGAGAGAGAGAGAGAGAGAGAGAGTAGATATGAGAGAGATAGATAGAGCAGAGAGAGATAGAAGCATAGATAGATATAGATAGAGAGAGAGAGAGAGAGAGAGAGAGAGAGAGAGAGAGACCTCCTGGTCTGGTGGACCGCGGCGGTTTGTGCGGCTCTCTCAGGACGCTTGTGTGTATTGGTGTGTGTTGTGCGTGTGTGTGAGTGTATGTGAGTTTGAGTGTGTGCGTGTGTGTGAGTGTATGTGAGTTTGAGTGTGTGAGTGTGTGAGTGTGTGTGCGAGTGTGTGTGCGTGTGTATGTGTGTGTGAGTGTGTGTGTGAGTGTGTGTGAGAGTGTGTGTGCGCGAGTGTGTTTCGCGATGTGTGTGTGCGCGAGTGTGAGTACTTAAGCAGAAGTCTACAACAACAGAAAGCTTCTGATCACACACCCTGATGAAGGAATCGAGCAGCTAAATAGAGATGATCTATTAGATCTATCAGAAATGCTTCTCTACACAATAACTACTCCACAGGTTGTGTGTCGCTGATAAAGCAGGTCTGAGTGTGTGTGACGTCTCTAAACCGCTACTAGCACAAGGAGCGTCGTCACGGCGATAAAGACACAAAGAGGCGATGGAGTAAAATGAGATATTTACTGTTCCTAAACACCTCATCGAGTTTGTGTCCGCCGAGCCGCGCCGCGGGAAATGAGGCGGATCGATACGGCCTGTCTTCTGATAAATAGACCAATCGACTGAAGGACGGTAAGACATCCGCACGCCCTGAAGCCGCCAGGAGGAAGTGATGACATCACACCGACGCGAGCAGCGTGACCAGGATGGCGTGAAAACCATATGAATCTACGGTGATTAAAATTATTTATTAGTAAAATTTAGTATTAATTATTCTTTAATTAATGAAAAAAAGAAGAGTCGGTCAAACAGTAAGAGTGAATTTTAATAATTGTATTAATTATTATTTAGTTAATGAGTGATTTTACAACAAGCATCCACCAGAAGTCCCGAAAACCCTGTTTTAACATTTAATTAACCCTTTAATGGGGGGTATCCTAAGCTTAAAGTTTCTGATTCTACATGATAGTTAGAAATAAGTAAAAAACCTATATTTACCGTATTTACTGGACTATAAGCCGCACCTGTATATAAGCCGCATCCGCTCTATGAGCGATTGTGAATAGTAAATGTACACGTGTGTAACTAAACAGATCCTTTCCTAACCTGCATTTTAACACGGCAGCAACTTTGCTGATTAAAACGGGACAGAAAAAAAGAGAAAATAAATGGTATCTACCGTATTTATCTTCATTATCAAAAGATCAGCAGAATAGCCGCACCTTTGTATAAGCCGCATGGTTCAAAACCTATGAAAAAAGTAGCGGCTCATAGTCCAGAGAATACAGTAAATTAGACTTTATTTTTTAGAGATACAAGCTGCTTAAGAGAAAGGGGTTAAAATTACAAAAATGAACCACGCCACAATCAAGAAGCCCACCAGACGACACAGAAATATGAGCATAAATTGTATTGTTCTCCCGCCTAGACTTCCACAACTAATTTCTGTTGAGAATTTGAAAAAAACAGTTTTTCCAAATTTGTGACCTAGTGGTCACTGCAATAGAAACACCATGTAGTGACTGATTGCTGCCACCTGGTGATCCAATCATGTATTACAAGTGTCTAAATGCTAGAAGGTTTCGTCCTGCATTTCTAATCAAATCAAATCACTTTTATTGTCATTTCTTCTTCATGTTCTTGTGTGGAGACTGTGTGATTTACTCCCTGACACAAGGTGGCGCTGAGCAAATACACACTGAAAGGCGCCGCTCATCCATCCATCAATTTTCAGCTCCGTCACCTGCAGCCAATCAGAGCAGCTTGGGCCTGAAGGCGGGACACACCCTCTAGATCGGTGGCCAACCAATCACCGAAGAGACAGCTCTTGGCGCAATTAAAAAAAAAAAAAAAAAAACACTAGTACTGTCAAAACAACCCGTATTCCGATGTACTCTGCACGGTCACATACTAAATCTGCGACGTGTGTTGAGCCACTAAAGCCATAAATAACCCATAACACTGTAATTACAGTAGGTCCGCGAGTCAAATGTGCGTCTCAAGCCGGTACAACTCTGATAAAGTCAAACGTTATCAACAGTTATAACAGAATCAGAATCAGCGATTAATATCGTGACGTGTGTCTGAGCCTCTTAGTTATCAGCACAAAAACAATCGCGTCATTTTTTTTTAATCGTTTTAAAAATTTCTGACAGTTCACGCCACCATCTGGTCAGAAACGGGTTTCCGCAGGAACTATTATATGTGTATTTTATTTTACAACTACACATATAACAGTTAATCCAACAACACTAATAAATTAAACACTTGCGTGATAAAACAAGCCCGAGTGGATGAATCACAAAGGTCACAGAGGTCACCGAGGTCGTGGCTCAAAACAAAAAAGAAAAAAAAAAGAGAGAGAAAAGTGACTACGATGCTTTTTGACGATTTACAAGTGGGTTCGTCACGTCCCGAAACAACTTGCAAATCTCGACTTTAAAATCGTAATTTGACGGCACGTGTTATAAAAGCAGCAGGAGTGTGAGAGTCTGACAGATGTGCCCGGCAGGACCAGCGATGCTTCCACAAGCCGTCTTTCTGCCAGATAAATCCTGGCCAGCGCCAGCGACACGAGCCTGGCCGACATATGGCATCAGTAACCAGCCCGGCTCCTGCTGGAATCAAGTCACGGCTTCTAGGAAACGTGAAGAACTCCGCACGGCCTGGAATCAACTGACCTTTTGAAAAATGACCGAGCATAAATTGCATCGGCGGATGAGTTTGAAACTGCTCAGCATTTCTACACGCTCTCATTGAGCTCGGCTGTGAAGAAGGATTCCTCGACGGCACATTAGACGCCTAGAAATTGGCCTAAAAATTCACATTTTTCCAGTTGATTATTTTGCCATGTGACCTCCGCTCCGCTCGTGTCACGGTGTTTAATTACTGTGATTCAAATATTTGTTTACAGAAGATGCCAGAAATGCACAGGACATATCTTGTTATAAATCATATCTTTTAACGTGAGCATATTTACTGTTCAAAACGTGTCAGTGCACCATGAGGGAATAAAATAATCGTTCATTAATCGTAATCGTGTTGAAATGTTCAACGAATCGGGATTTAGATTTTTGGCATAATGGTCCAGCTCCACTAGCCAGAAGATGTAGTGACGCGTACTTCATCAGGCAAACTGTACCTTATGTGCAATATGCCTCCGAACAACAACTCCGACACTGTTTGCCACAAGACTTCCAACAAAGAGGAGGGAGGACCAACTGTTCAAATACGCACACACTCGCTGGCATTTCACACCAGTGCTGTCAAAAGTAGACACTCTCGTTACTTCGTTAGAAGTACTTAAGTAAAGTACTTCTGTGAAAGTAAAAGTAAAATGGCCAATATTCTACTAAAGTAAACGTAGCGCTACTAATACTGATAAAACTACTTTTAAGTATAAAAGTAAAAGTAATGCGAGGAAAAAAATAGCATTATAGAACTATATTGTCCTATTAAATTGTTGCAATTACATTGAAAATTAAATGCATTTTATTACAAAGCTTCTGTGCAATCTGCGCCGCCTCAAGACACTAAATCACACAGGCTTCTCAGAGGCTGATAAATCTGTAAAAACTTTTAACAAAATAGAATAATTTCAAATACATGTTATGAAATAATGACCTAAATATGAACTCTTATGTTCTAAAATCTAGCTTCAACATTACATTATCTCCTTTATATCTAGTATATGATAAATCATATCTCTCAAAGTCTCACAAAGACACTAACTGAAATGTTTTTCAGTGCTTCATGTGAGATTTGAGATCTCGGGCAACTTTATCACACAGTGAGACGTGTGGAGCTTTTGTGCGATTTACGTCTCATCCAACCACAATCATTTACCGGCGTGATTTGTACGCAGTGGTTTTGAAGAAGTAACGAACAGAAAGTACCGACATTTGCTTAAAAAAAATAAGAAGTACAAGTAGAAAGTAAGCGGAAAAATAAATACTCTAGAAAAGTAAAAGTAAGCCAAATTTCTACTTAAGTTAGGTAACGAAGTAGTATTACACCTCTGTTTGACACACACTTTTCCGCGCGAGCACGTCTGAGAAGGAAGGATACAGTCGCAGCGCTCCGGTCTGAGTCCCAACCGCCAGGATCTTCTGCACCGGGTCGAAGGCCATGGACGAGGGCTGATGGGGGAAGCCATGCCGCAGCGTCTGTGAACACAAGCACCACAGCGTTAATACACATACGAGAATGGAACAAAGTAACGTATTTACCATTTTTTTTTTTCGATTTTTTTTCCTCAAATTTTCGATGCTCATAGACTCGGGCGGTGCTTATAATCGCAGATTTCAAATAAGTGCGTAAATATAAGCCACCACTGTTTCGTATTTCAAGTCAGGAACAATCACAAATAAACGGAAACAAATCTATATAACGCGTCTATATAATGTTAAACAATGGTGCGTAGGCAGACGTGCTACAGTAGAAGCTTTTATTAGCTCAATAACAGAAATAAAGAAACATTAGACACACCGCCACGCTTAGAGACAAAACAACACTAGAAGAAGTAAGATTACACTAAATACAGTACAATCATTCATATTACAACAAACAGAGACTACAAACCACGACCGGGTTAGCTTAGCGTAACCGGCTACAAACAAGTCCAATGTGTCATCGCAGAAAGAGTCGAAATGAAGAACATGGGCAAGGAGTAAAAAAAAAAAAATCCAAGGAACAGACACAAGCAAAATGCTGTATGACTGCACAGGGGATAATAATCCTTCCTCTTCACACGGCGTCAGATAAACAGAGAGCTTGAAACAGACCTGAGCTTGAAACTATTGCTCTGCGCATGGGCGGAGTCTGACTGGAGAGCAAAGGATCTTGGGAAATGAAGTCCTGACCACTAGAATCGATTTTTTGTTATCTATTATTCAAGTAAAACAATATTAAAATGACACGAGTCACAAGTTTGGTTTGTTCAATAAAAAAAAAAATTATTTTTAAGAGAATATCAAAGTAATTGTACCAGAAACGAACCAGAAAAAAAAGATTTTTTATTGTCTTTGAAAAACCAGGGAGGTGCTTATATTTGCGTAAATACAGTAATACAAAAATATGTATCGGCCTTTATCACAAACTGACTGTTCTATCAGCAAAAGCAACCACTCTCACTGGATCTGGCAGAACATCGGCATACGAGGACGAGACTTAACAGCCAATCAAAAGCAAGTGTGACATGATTCTACAACTACAGGAACTGTAACTTCAAGCCCAAACACATCCTTGTAACTAAAAGCAGCTCGGCCTGTAGAAACACCACATCACGGGTTCGATTCCAGGGAAAATATTGACCTGAAGAAATTGTAACGACAGTCGTTTTGCATAATATTCTGGTCACTGGACACGCTAAACACTTTACCTGGATCACTTGAGTCCCATTCTGTATTTTGTCATTTTTTATTGTTATTTTTTCTCTTTTTTCCGCCTATTCGTAATTCTTTTGTAATTTATTCATTTAAATGTATTCTTCTGTATTTTATTGTTTTGTATTGCATTTCTTTGCTTGCATGCATCCCGCACATGTTTAAATGATGGACGATTGGAATTATACATTTCACTCCATGTTGTGCCATGTATAATGTGTATGTGACAAATTAAATTTGAAATGACGGTAAAGTAAAGTAAAAGTAACAATGCACACAAAACGTAAACAATTTCATTTTTGTTACAAAAAATGTAACAATTTCACTTCCTGTACAGTTGTACAGTGCAAAGAAGGAAACTTCCAAGTCGTTTGCTTCCTCCCTCCCTCCATCCATCTGAGACCATCTACCGCTGAAAACACACACACACACACGTGCACACACACACACACACACACTGGCTAGGAGTTTTCATTTCGGTGCATCAGGAGCTGCTATCTTCTTCTCCACACAGCCTAACGCTATTTCGAGGAGCCCACAGAGATGTTTTCCGTGATGATCGCCGCACTCACTGCTCCCCAAAAACAGATAATGGCATAAAGGTGTGGAATGTGATTTCTGATCCCCCCGGAGCTCCGTGCGACGACTCCAGCGTGGCCATTATTCTCTAATAATCTACTGTTGCTTCCTCGTGATCCTCAGAGTCAGAGTGAACGCAAGGCACCGACTCAAACACACAGAATGAATCACCTTTGAAAGCTGGAACAGAGGAACGCTGGTTTGTTAGCTCCTTCACAGCCTTCTGAAGACACCAGGTGTTTGTTTGGTTCTTCACGGAGGAAAAGGCCTCGTGAGAAGACGAGTGAGAAGATTCAAGACACGGATTACACGGCTGGATTGCTTCTTAGTGGGTGGTGGGCGGAGCTACCGGGAACCTCCTTCACAGGTGTTGATAGGGTCGCCACCCATCCCTTGATGTACCGCATCGTCCCGTATTTCAGATTGTGATTGCACGGCGCGTTTTGAATGAATAAGTGACGGGTTTCATCCTTAATCGTAAAATTTTATGTAAATCATCCCTCAGGCATTTATGAAGAATTGAAGATGCTTCTTTTCTCCTTTTGATTGGGTAATTACTCAACGTCATCATTAGGTTGATCGCTCTTTTGTATGGAATCAAGTTAGTGCTTTCATGTTAGCATCCGATTTACGTGAGAGTAAAGAAAATAAACTAGTAAATTGTAACTTTCTCTATTTTTAAATTAGAAGTCGGCTATATATATATAAAAACTTTACAAGCTAATGTTTGTAGCTATTATATGCATGTGCTGTTTTCCATGATTGAATGGTCAAAAATTGCAAATATTACAAATATTTTAGCCACCCACAAAAATACGATTTGAAACACTAGTGAAGTCTGTTGAGTTGTAAAAGTGAAATAATGACTGTATGTCAATTAAAGACGGTTAATGTTAATGTTTCGTTGCTCACACTTTCCTGAAAACCTATTTGACATCGCGATCGCCGTGTCACAGAGTTGCCGGTAGCCCCGCCCACCCAAATCGCCTTAATGAATATCCGATGCGTTTAGAAGTTGAGGGACATCTCGCGATCTGATGTAACGTCTCCTGCACCTGATTAAACCGACATCACCACCGATCCGGATTAGGTAAAGCGCGTTTACACGTCACTCCGAATCCGAGATCGGGTCTTTCTGGACAAACGAGATTCTTTCCAGGCAGGGAACCGAAAAATAAAGCCGAATCCCACCTTGCAGAGCTGGAAATGCTCCGACTGCAGGGTCTCCTGGATCAGCTCGTTCTCCTTGTGAGGAGACGCGGCGGCGGCGGCGGCGGAGGATGAGGAGGATGAGGAGGAGGAAGACGCCGCGGTCAAGCCGTCCAGCACCTTCCTGATATTAAACTTCTTCATGACGCGAGCTAGTGGAGAGCGAGATGTTGTCGTTCCTCTCACATGCCTGTTGTCGTCCCGTCTCGTGCCAGCGCGAGCGTCATAATCCCAAACGCGGCCGGGGGCTCGAGCGTCACTCCGGGCTCATGTTAATCCCGACGCGGTGCGTGAGATCCGGCGGAGATCGGGCGGTCACTCGGTGTTCCGTCGCTCCCTCAGCGGCGCTTTAACGCGGAAACGCTGCGCTGCTACGGCCGCGACGAGTCTGCGCGGTGACGCCGACACCCGGATGTAGGGGCGCGTGCGCGTGAGCCGCACTGACTCCGGATCAGCCGCGCGCGCGCGCACGCACCACGTAACGACCGAGAGAAACGACAACAGCGTCAGGAAGACGACACGAGTGGAAGAGTCCGGCGAGGAAATCAGCCGAGCGGAAGCGACACCAACCCTTTCCTGGTTGCGTGTCCGAGGAAGTGAATTGCTTTTTTTTTTAGCGCATGCGTTATAATATATTACACTACAGGATGTTTTATTATCATCACAATTATGCCAAGACACACGCTCGCTCGCTCTCTCTCTCTCTCTCTCTCTCTCTCTCTCTCTCTCTCTCTCTCTCTCTCTCTCTCTCTCGCTCGCTCTCTTTTCTCTCTCTCTCTCTCTCTCTCGTTTTTTATAATTCTCTGTTTCTCTCGTTTTTTTCTAATTCTCTCTCTCTTTCGTTTATTTTCTAATTCTCTCTCGTTTTTTTCCAATTCTGTGTGTGTGTGTGTGTGTCTGTCTCTTTCTTTCTATCTCTCGCTCGCTGTCTCTCTCTCGTTTTTTCTAATTCTCTATCGTTTTTTTCTAATTCTCTGTGTATGTGTGTGTGTGTGTTTCTCTTTATCTCTCCCGTGTTTTTCTAATTCTCTCTCTCTCTCTCTCTCTCTCTCTCTCTCTCTCTCTCTCTCCATCCCTCCCTCCCTCCCTCTCGCATTATCCAAGCGGTTAATGGAAAACCAAGGGAAATGTTTAAACGTTCCATTCAATTTACATGTCAAAATAACAAATAAACAAAATATATAAACTACATTATTTTGAAACAATTCACCTCCCGAGTGTGTTATTTGTCTGTTGTTGTTTAATATTTCGGATTATACATGAGATATAGCTTTTATATAGATATATCAGAAATTTAGTGTTGTGTCCACTAGATGGCGCGACAACCCCACACACGGTGCTGATGAGACCGGAATTATCAGATACCAGTTTATTTAGATTTGATACTCACTCCGAATTAGCCAGTCATCTTATATTATAATAAAAAATAGCTTTCAAGCTGCTTAACAGGGTGGTTGGAACACCAAAGGTCGTGGGTTTGACTCTGAGTGTCAATGAAGTTATTTGATTGTGGACAGACAGACATTACGCTGATCTGGTCTGCTTCTGAAAGTCCAGTCTAATAATGAAAGATCCTATTCTCTCTCTCTCTCTCTCTCTCTCTCTCTCTCTCTCTCTCTCTCTCTCTCTCTCTCTCTCTCTCTCTCTCTCCCCCTCTTTCTCTCTCTCCCTCTCTCTCTCGCACCCTCTCTCTCTCTCTGACCCGTCCAGAATCTCCTGCCTGTGTGATTCTCAGGGTGTGTGTGTGTGTGTGTCCATCCGCTTCAGTATGAGGGCCATCTGCTCACTCACACACACTCTCTCTCTCACACACACACACACACACACACACACACACACACACACACACACACTCGCGCTTTCTCTTATGAACATACATGCACAGACACACACACACATAATTGCTCTGTCTGACACACCTAACATTTAGAATAAAGTGATTAAATCTTTTTTAAATTCAATTGGTAATTATGTAGTAAGTGCAGACTTACCAACATGTGTGTAAATATATGAAGTACAAAAAGTGAATATTAAATGTCGTTTTATAAATCTAATGTTAAAAAAAAAAACCTTGCATCAGCCTACAAGTTATTAATAATGCAAACTAGTGCTGATTTTAACCCAGTTCTTGGTTGTTGAGTGTTTTCCTGCTGTAATTGTTGAGACGTTCGCCACTGAAATCAGGGCTGAAGTAAAGAACACACGCACACACACACACACACACACACACACACACACACACACACACACACACACACACTACAACTGAAAGATTCCAAATCAGGATTCATGAGGAAAGACAATGATCATCTAATCAATAATTAACGGCTTCATCAGCGCCACATTATTTGTAAACAACGGCGAAGAAGCGGCTGAAATGAGCAGAAAGTAGAACGCATCCCTAGACGCAAACTAAGGACGGCGGAAAAGAAAGAGAACGGGACAGTGCGAACAGATGGAAAGTAAAAATATCTGACCTCCGGTGCTCACACTGTGTCAGCAGAAGCCTGGAGAGCTTCAGGAGACGCTCTCACATCCACAGCCAGGACGTCCCACAACAACCTCCACGAGACCACCACAGACACCAGTGAGACCACCAGACACCAGTGAGACCAGCACAGACACCAGTGAGACCACCAGACACCAGTGAGATCACCACAGACACCAGTGAGATCACCAGACACCAGTGAGATCACCACAGACACCAGTGAGACCACCACAGACACCAGTGAGATCACCACAGACACCAGTGAGACCACAGACACCAGTGAGACCACCACAGACACCAGTGAGACCACCACAGACACCAGTGAGATCACCACAGACACCAGTGAGATCACCACAGACACCAGTGAGACCACACACGTGACACCAGCATGAGATCACCACAGACACCAGTGAGCACCACACAGTACACCAGTGAGATCACCACCAGACACCAGTGAGACCACCACAGACACCAGTGAGACCACCACAGACACCAGTGAGATCACCACAGACACCAGTGAGATCACCACAGACACCAGTGAGATCACCACAGACACCAGTGAGACCCCCAGACACCAGTGAGATCACCACAGACACCAGTGAGATCACCACAGACACCAGTGACACCAGCACAGACACCAGTGAGATCACCACAGACACCAGTGAGACCACCACAGACACCAGTGAGACCACCACAGACACCAGTGAGATCACCACAGACACCAGTGAGACCACCACAGACACCAGTGAGATCACCACAGACACCAGTGAGACCACACAGACACCAGTGAGATCACCACAGACACCAGTGAGATCACCACAGACACCAGTGAGACCACCACAGACACCAGTGAGACCACCACAGACACCAGTGAGATCACCACAGACACCAGTGAGATCACCACAGACACCAGTGACATCACCACAGACACCAGTGAGACCAGCACAGACACCAGTGAGATCACCACAGACACCAGTGAGACCACCAGACACCAGTGAGATCAGACTGAGACCACCAGGCACCAGTGAGACCACCACAGACACCAGTGAGACCACCACAGACACCAGTGAGACCACCACAGACACCAGTGAGACACACAGACACCAGTGAGACACCACAGACACCAGTGAGACCAGCACAGACACCAGTGAGATCACCACAGACACCAGTGAGATCACCACAGACACCAGTGAGACCACCACAGACACCAGTGAGACCACCACAGACACCAGTGAGATCACCACAGACACCAGTGAGACCACCACAGACACCAGTGAGATCACCACAGACACCAGTGAGACCAGCACAGACACCAGTGAGATCACCACAGACACCAGTGAGATCACCACAGACACCAGTGACACCACCACAGACACCAGTGAGACCACCACAGACACCAGTGAGATCACCACAGACACCAGTGAGATCACCACAGACACCAGTGAGATCACACCACAGACACCAGTGAGACCAGCACAGACACCAGTGAGATCACCACAGACAGACACCAGTGAGACCACCAGACACCAGTGAGATCAGACTGAGACCACCAGGCACCAGTGAGACCACCACAGACACCAGTGAGACCACCACAGACACCAGTGTGACCACCACAGACACCAGTGAGATCACCACAGACACCAGTGAGACCAGCACAGACACCAGTGAGACCAGCACAGACACCAGTGAGATCACCACAGACACCAGTGACACCACCACAGACACCAGTGAGACCACCACAGACACCAGTGAGATCACCACAAACGAGGCGACACCACCACAGACACCAGTGAGATCACCACAGACACCAGTGAGACCACCACAGACACCAGTGAGATCACCACAGACACCAGTGAGACCACCACAGACACCAGTGACACCAGCACAGACACCAGTGAGATCACCACAGACACCAGTGACACCAGCACAGACACCAGTGAGATCACCACAGACACCAGTGAGACCAGCACAGACACCAGTGAGACCACCACAGACACCAGTTAGACCACCACAGAGACCAGTGACACCACCAGACACCAGTGAGATCACCACAGAGACCAGTGACATCACCACAGACACCAGTGAGACCACCACAGACACCAGTGAGACCACCACAGACACCAGTGAGACCACCACAGACACCAGTGAGACCACCACAGACACCAGTGAGACCTCCACAGACACCAGTGAGACCACCAGATAGACCAGACTGAGACCATCACAGACACCGGTGAGACCAGACTGAGACCACCAGACACCAGTGAGACCAGACTGAGACCACCAGACACCAGTGAGACCACCACAGACACCAGTGAGACCAGACTGAGACCACCAGACACCAGTGAGACCACCAGACACCAGTGAGACCAGACTGAGACCACCAGACACCAGTGAGACCACCAGACACCAGTGAGACCAGACTGAGACCATCACAGACACCAGTGAGACCACCAGACACCAGTGAGACCAGCACAAACATTAGTGAGACCACATCGCAAGAAAGAACCTTCTCTGCCTGTCTGTCTGTCAGTCTAATATTCAAATTTTTATATGAACATCTACATGTAATATGTTTGAACAGCTAAAGAACTAGAAGGTCAGAGGTCGTCAGAAGATCTGATGACATCACTAAAGGTTGAAGTGCCAGATGAAAAAAAATCACACACACAGACCAGAATTAAAGACACTTTTTGACATTGTCACATTTTGGGAAACAACAATCAGCAACGAGATCATATTTACAATTTATACGTGGCTGAAAACATCATAATAATCAAATATCATGCTCAGTTTTAGCTAAACATCTGACACGTACAGTACTAAATATTACCTGTTTGTCAAGAAAGCCCTAGATTTCACTCTGCAATGCAAAAAGATTAAAGTTCTTCAAATCGTGAAAAGATGTTTTTAAAAAGTAGCGTATAAGGACTGTTAGCATCCAAGCCGGCTAAACACAACGATTACACTGCACTACAATGGTAAAAATGACAGCATATCACTTTATTCATCACATGAACTGCTGAAAGCAACAATCGTTAATCGATCAAGAACGGCTTACGATTCAGACGGACTCAGTAGATAAGAGACTTAGATGAGATATGAGATCAGAGGCGCTACGTTAGCGCTAGGCTACGACGCGCGCTACATTCGGCGGAATCTGCCGTCGGTGGCTCTGAGGGAATCGTTTGGCTCTTCGCCAGATCAAAGAGAAGATATAACGGATGCATTTGGACTGAAACTGGATTGAAAACCTGGATTGAAAAAGTATATGAGCATTTAAAATCTAGTGATTCTGAAGCCTCACAATTGACTTCGTTACAAACATACAGAAATGCACAAAAGTCCTTATATACACGCGACATACAAAACCCGCATGAAATCAATAGAATAGAGTCGGTAATAAATGGCACTTAAACACAATGCGTTTGCTTCTACTACTGCTGAACTAACTTACACTAAGAGAGATGCTTTACGCTTAAAACGTATCATATAGCCTGTTTTAAAAAGTCATACTTAACAGATCATTTATATAGTGGTATAAAAGTTACGGTATGTTCACAGTATAAAACACTTGCTAATTGCTAATTTTTAGCCTCTAAATGTCTATAGCTGAATGAAACGGCTTCATTACAAAGAATAGCAATTAACTAACAACTGGATCAACAGTTTCGTCTGTTACTGTCAGACCAAATCTGATTTGAATAAAATTACCATCTGCTTTAAATATTCTACATAATGATTTCCAGATGCAATGAAGGTAATAAAAACAGATTGAATTTTGTAACAAATAATAATAACAGTGTGTAGCTTTGATTTGTTATGTATGAATAAGATGTAAAAATAAACGTATAAAAAGCAGACATTTAAATTTACAAATATAAATTAGCATTATACACACATGTACGTTACTTTATATACAGTATATACACAAACACACATATAAGCATACCACTGAAGATCAGTACTTATCATTTATACACTGAATCACCTAATTTGTACTTATCAAATTTTGTACCATCTTGTTCCGAGCTCAAAAATGTGCAAAAAAGCCGTAACTGCAAGGGGCACTTCAAAAAGACAAACGCATTTGATTCACTAAATATCACAAAAAAAAAATATAAAAAAAAATTAATACATTTACTCGGGCCAGATTTGTTTTTCCCGTGGCAGATGTTCGTTTTGGACCTTGTCTACCTACATCTTTAACACACGCACAAATGACACACACACATCACAAAAGTGTATGTATATCTGTACATACATACATAATAACAGATGTAAATGTTGCGCTCCATCACAGCTAAAGACAATCAGGAATGGCTTCAGAGGGTGGAGAAGCTCTGCTTGCAGTCTCGCAGAATGACGGAGGCGTAGTTGATGCTCGGCGCCGAGCACAAGAGCGACTGGGACGGAGGAGAGCTGGAGATGTTCCTGACGGAGCCATCGATGTCCCTGAAGGGCGAGGGAGGCATCAGGGCAATCGACTCCTCCATCGCCATCTTCACGGGAACATAGTCCTCCTCCACCTCCTCCTCGTGGATCCGAGCGTTGTCGTACATGTAGCCGTGAAGCAGGCCGAAGCTCTCGTGGTCCATGTCCTCCAGAGGCGAGGTGGGCTCCTCGTCCAGGTAGGAACCCACCTGCATGGACACCACGGGACGAGTGTGCAGCATGAGGGGCTGGAGAGTGTCGTCCGTGTGGGATCTGAAGTGGGCGAGATCTTCCTGTGAGGGTTCCTCGTGCTGCTCGGGGGTGTAGAACATCAGGTCCGCGCCCACCTCACTCATAGGCCGGGGGGCCGTCAGAGATGGGCTGCCCGAGGGCTCGTATCGCACGGGTTCGCCCTCGTCCTCCTCGGCCACGTTGTAGAGAGTTTTGGTGCTGAGGTCGGAGAAGTCCATGTCGGGGTTGTGGAAGGTGTTAGTGAGGGGCTTGATGACGGCCGTCTGGTTGGAGCCGTCCGGCTTCTTCACATGCACTGACAGTCTGTGCCACATGTGTTCGCCGGTCGGAGGATGTCTTGAACCTGGTTCAGACCATGACACAGACTTGCCATTAGAACTATGAACAAAATAAAGACGACTGTTACTTCGCAGGAACCGGGAGAGGTGAGCACAAGAACGACACTTCCGGTTCGTGTAAAAGAAACCAACAGGTTACGGATGCTGAGATTTAAATCAAAGTGCGTGATTGAAATCGCCTTTTCTCACAGCTGATGAAGATTAAACGTTACATTGTATTGAATCTATACGAGTAATTTTATTTTAATATGGTACAAAGTTGTTCATTACCTAATTTATTTTGTGTTAATTTTATTTTTGAGAGTGTGTATTCTTTTGTTAAACCTCATTGATGTAACAGGCATCACGGAAGTGAATCTATCTGTCTGTCTGTCTGTCTGTCTGTCTGTCTGTCTGTCTGTCTGTCTGTCTGTCTGTCTATCTATCTTTCTTTCTATCTATCTATCTATCTATCTACTATCTATCTTCTATCTATCTATCTATCTATCTATCTATCTATCTATGTACTTGTCTGTCTGTCTGTCTGTCTGTCTATCTATTATATATATATATATATATATATATATATATATATATATATATATATCTATATAATATCTATCTACTGTCTGTCTGTCTGTCTGTCTGTCTGTCGGTCTGTCTATCTATCTATCTATCTATACTATCTATTCTATATCTATATATATATATATATATATATATATATATTTATCTATCTACTTGTCTGTTTGTCTGTCTGTCTGTCTGTCTGTCTGTCTATCTATCTAACCCAAGAACGACTTGAGTCTGCAACAAAAAATATGTGTATTTCTGTAAATGTTTCCTGGCGTTGAGAGCGTGAGTGTGAAGCGTCTAGTGCAGGACTCTCTCTCTCTCTCTCTCTCTCTCTCAGGCCTTCATCTTCTCAGACACTCCTGGGTGCTCAGGCTGTAATTGCAGTCGACCCGTGGCCCTCACGCGTCTTCATTAATTGCGGAAGACTGGTTCTGTGTGGACCAGCACCCGGGAGCCCAGAAGCATCAGGCCTGAGAGAGAGATAGAGAGAAGAGAAGCAGAGGAACCACTGACCTGCCGCCTCCCGAGGTGTTCTTCTTGCGCTTGAACATGTTGAGCAGACTGTTGCTCCTGCAGGCCATCTTCCCGTCGCCCACGTGCATCCGCACCACGTCCGAGGTGGTGAAGGCGCTGCGCACGTTCCTCTCGGGCTTGGCCAGGATGATGTACATCTTGGGCGTGAACATGCAGCCCAGGGCCACGGTGACGCTGAGGCTGACGGAGAAGGAGGTGGTGATGATCTTGTAGTTGGAGCCGAAGTAGATGGGCACGAAGGCCAGCCAGATGATGCAGGTGGTGTACATGGTGAAGGCGATGTACTTGGCCTCGTTGAAGTTGGCGGGCACGTTGCGGGTCTTGAAGGCGTAGTAGGTGCAGCTGAGGATCAGCAGGCCGTTGTAGCCCAGCGGCGCCACCATGCCCACGGTGCTGGTGTTGCAGATCAGGAAGACCTCGCGGATGCTGGGGTAGGACTTGACGGGCTCGGGCGGCTCCAGGATGATGAGGGTGACCTCCAGAGACAGCTGCAGGCTGATCAGGGCGAAGGCGATCACCACCTGTGCCCAGGCGCTCATGAAGCGAGGCTTGCGCGTGCAGATCTTCTTCTTGCTGCCGGCCAGGATGCGCGCGATGCGGTTGGTCTTGGTCACCAGGGCGGAGTAGCACATGGAGGCGGACAGGCCCACCAGGAGGCGCTGCAGGTAGCAGGAGGCCAGGCTGGGCCGGGCGATGAGGGTGAAGGGGCAGATGTAGCCCAGGAAGATGCCCGCCAGGATGATGTAACACAGCTCGCGGCTGGAGGACTTCACTACCGGCGTGTCCCGGTACAGGATGAAGATGAAGGTGACGAAGCTGGTGACCAGGATGCCCAGACAGGAGAAGACCACGGCCGCGATGGATTCCGGGTGACTCCACTCCAGGTAGCGCAGGGGGAGGGGCTCACAAACTAAAGAAAAGACAGAAAGGAGAGCAATTTAACACCAGTCTATATATATGTCTGTCTGTCTGTCTGTCTGTCTATCTATCTATCTACCTATCTGTCTGTCTGTCTGTCCGTCTGTATGTCTATTCATCCATCCATCCATCCTCCATTCATCTATATATCCATCCATCCATTTATATATATCCATCCATCCATCCATCCATCCATCCATCTATCTATATACAAATATGTATGTACATATAAGGAGGCGATGACAAAAACTATATAGGAGTATACAGAAGGGTTGTGGCAGAAGATATATAAATATATAATACAAAAAACAGAATAATGGTGCAAATGAGCATGAATATTCAAAAACAAAGTCCAGTAGTGCAGAGGAACATACGTAAAGAAGCATATACGTATATATACAGCTTTTTTAACAATCATTTATGAATAACATCGATCCTTTTTAAAATGGGATGAATTTTTTTTAGAATCAGAAAATCATCCATTTAAAAGCGCCAGTTTTTTCAGCAATCGCCCTGAAAACACAGGAAAGGTGCTGATGGAAGGAATGGAGGAACAAACTGGTGGACACAATAATGGATGGAGAGATTGGTAAAGACTGATGGACAGAATAATGGATGGAGAGATAGAGACTGACTGATGGACAGAATAATAGATGTAGAGATAGGGACATTCTGATGGATGTAGAGGTAGAGACAGACTGATGGACAGAATAATGGATGGAGAGATAGGGACAGAATAATAGATAGAGAGACAGGGTAAAACTGACGGATGTAGAGATAGACACAATAATGGATGGAGAGATAGAGACAGGCTGATGGACAGAAAAATGGATGGAGAGATTGGGACAGACTGATGGATGGAGAGATAGAGACAGACAGATGGACAGAATAATAGATAAAGCGTTAGGGAAAGACTGAAGGAGAGAATAATAGATGGAGAGATGGGGAAAACCGGACGCATGTAGAGATACAGACTGATGGACAGTGGACTGATGGATTGTTATTTATAACAATCATTTATAAATAACATCGATCATTTTTTAAAATGGGATGAATTTTTTTCAGAATCAGAAAATCATCCATTTAAATCTCTCAATCCATTTAAAAGCACCCGGGCGTGTTAAAACAGCCAGAGGTTCAGCAATCGCGGTGAAAACACAGGAAAGGTGGCGTAGAAGTTGAAGAAGACTGGTGCATTATTCACGGTGCCACCTCACCTGCCAGCCTTTCACACGGCACACGGCCCGGTGCATTAGGAGCTCAAGCCCCCATACACACGCTAAAAGCTTTACATCCCACTTATGACTTATGAATGGCTGAAAAGCACACACTTTCAGACCTCTTTGCGTCTTAGTGCGGACGACCATCCGACTTTGACCGCTCCTCTCGTGCACCAGGCGCCTAAAGTAGGTTTCCAGCTCAACTAAAAATAAACGGCCCTTCCACCAGAACCAAGCCGGAGGAGAGCGAGACTGCAGCATCCCTCCATCCGCACACACAGGGCGGAGGTGTCGGGAAGCACATCCCTCGCTTCGGCATGAAAAATACATGACTGGCACACTCTGGCAAAGACGCTGCATTGACATTGACCATCACGCCGGAAGAAAATGGGCCAGAGAAGGAGGCGGTGAGGTGGGGCTGTCACGGGCGATGAGTTGTGTGGCGCGAGCAATCTGTACAGATGATAAATGGCCTTCAGGTGTCGAGGGAAACCGACGGAAAATGGGACAGCGAAGGTCTTTAAACCGAGCGAATCGGCTCGTTCGGAAACGTACAAAAAAAGGCTGAGCGTCCTGGATGAGTGTTTCGCACACACACACACACACACACACACACACACACACACAGGCATGTATAAAAAGAGCAACCACGAAACAGTTAGCAGACCGGGCAAAGAAAAAGAGATAGCGAGAAAGACAGATCAACGAGAAGTATATGGTGAGAAAGACTGATGAATGAATGAATGGGGTACAAGAGACACGAGGATGAATGGATAGATGGAGAGAAAGACAGGAACGACAGATGGACTCACGAATGTTTGGATGTAGAGGTAGAGACAGACTGATGGACAGAACAATGGATGTAGAGATATAGACAGACTGATGAACAGAATAATGGATGGAGAGATTGGGAAAGACTGATGGACACAATAATAGATGGAGAGATAGAGACAGACTGAAGGAAAGAATAATAGATGGAGAGATAGAGACAGACTGATAAACAGAATTATGGATGGAGAGACAGGAACAGACTGATAGATGGAGAGATAGAGACAGACTGGTGGACAGAATAATGGATAAAGAGATAGGGAAAAGACTGAATGTGAGAGTAATAGATGGAGAGATAGGGGGAAAATGATGGATGTAGAGATTGAGACAGACTGATGGACAGAATAATGGATGGAGAGATAGAGACAGACTGATGGACAGAATAATGGATGGAGAGATAGAGACAGACTGATGGACAAAATAATGGATGGAGAGATAGAGACAGACTGATGGATGGAGAGATAGGGACAGACTGATGGACAGAATAATGGATGGAGAGATAGAGACAGACTGATGGACAAAATAATGGATGGAGAGATAGAGACAGACTGATGGATGGAGAGATAGGGACAGACTGATGGACAGAATAATATTTAAGGAGATAGGGAGAGACTGAATGTGAGAGTAATAGATGGAGAGATAGGGAGGAAATGATGGATGTAGAGATTGAGACAGACTGATGGACAAAATAATGGATGGAGAGATAGAGACAGACTGATGGATGGAGAGATAGAGACAGACTGATGGACAGAATAATAGACGGAGAGAGAAAGAAACAGACAGTCCCCGAAATGAATGAATGCAGGGATAACGGTAAAGAATGAGAAAAAGAACGAGTGTGTTCCGGAGTGATGTGAGGGACTCATCCGTACACTGCAGTTCTTCATCCGGCCACCATCCCAGCTCACAGGCCTTGCAGGTGAACTCATCCTGGACAAACTCGTTGTCCTTACAGGCGGTGCAGATCCAGCAGCAGCTCACCTCGCCCTTCCTGATCACCTGCAGTCAGGGGTGTAAGGTACTTGAGTAAATGTACTTGGTTACTTTACTTAAGTATGTTTTTTGGCTACTTCGTACTTGCACTGAGTATCAAAAATACAAGCAACTTTTACTCTCTACTCCACTGCATTTGTGATTGAGTAGCAGTACTTTTCACTCCACTACATTTGAGCGGACACTTATCGTTACTCGTTACATTGTAATTGTGCGCGACAAGCCGGAATCGGTTTATACCGCGGTTAATTTCTTGGGCGGACGAGGTGAATATCGCCATCTTTAGGCTGCTGAAGGTAATGGACGCTATTTGTCAATTAGAAACCACAAGAACGCGAATTAGGGGCGTATACATGTGTTTTACAAATGTTATTATATAATATATGACTTTATATAATACATATAATATATAATTTACTACTCAGATTAATCATTTTATTTTATATCTACTTGCAAATTAAAGTGATTGAGACTGACTTTTTGTTCTTTTTATCTACTTCTACCAGTTTTCAAACATTGAGGTTAAATTCTGTTTCTGCCTTGGAAAACAATGGTTTGTTTTCACATTTCTTTTTTTTTTTGGGCCTATATTGAGCACGAATAAAAATACTTATTAATACTTAAGTTCTTTTCAAATGGGATACTTTGCTACTTTGACTCAAGTCTTTTTGAAATTGGTGACTTGTTACTTGTATTGGAGTGATTTTTACAGTAAGTATCTGTACTTTTACTCAAGTAGCAGGAGGAGGAGGACTGACCTTGATCTCTCCTCTGGAGCAGGGCTCGCTGCAGACGGAGCGCACCATCTCGCTGCGGTTCATCTGGATCATGTAGTCGTCGATGCTCAGGACGCCTTCGTGCCACGAGCCCACGTTAATGTAGTCGTACACGCCCGGCTCCACCAGCTGCAGGTTCATGATGTCGTACCTGCCAGCCGATAGTGATGTTAGTGGGCGGGGCTTATTCTGCCTAATGAAGCTGTCTGAATGCATGTCCCGCCCCACCACGTTAGTCGCTGACGGGGCGGAGCCATGTTTTTTTCCGATTGGGAAGCACACTAACATAACTTTGGTGAATGAAACAGCTAAAAAGTTACAAGAGCATCAAAAGATTTTGGCAATTTTTGCATGATTTAGTACGTAAAAATTATAGGTCAAGTTTTTTTGGTTACCCTGCATTGGAACTGCGAATTTATGATGATGAAGATGGCGAGCCTAGCCAGCAAGACCGGAACCAATTTTTGTGAAACGCAATGATGATAATAAGTAGGAAAGTTTTAATTATTCTTCTTTCACGAGGAACACGGTATACAGATGTTCTTTCGTTGTTCTGCTTTTTTCCTGGAACAAATACAAATTTTCCTCTTGGAAAAACTGAACAGTTTATTTTGGATGTGCTGAATATTTTGAGGGTTTTGTTTGTTGTTTGGTGACACAATATGAATTTCTGGAACAAAGTGGTTTTTTAATTTCCCAAGTGTTAGTGCGCGTGTTGATATTGATAATTATTTCAGCATCCTATTTTCATTAATACTGGGGGACTAGAATTTGACTTAATTGTGAATTCTTTATTTATATGTGGTGATAATTGGTTGAATTTCATTTCAGAGCAATTTGTTTATTTTATTTTTTTTTATTTGGAGACCAAATAATTTTTTTTATTTAGAAATATATTACATTTTGTTCTTAACAACTTTTGCTATAAATTTTCACCTCCATAGCCGAACATAGTTGCCTATAATTGAAAAATAGCTGACGTTATTACCGTATTTATGCGAATAAAAGCACCTGTTTTTTTTTTTACAATTTTAGCGCAAAGGCTCATGGGACCCAGCGAGCATGATGGGAGGTGTAGTTTCGAACGCTAGAATAGATTATTGTGTTAATATTTTTAAGTAATATGCTACTTAAAAATAATATACACATTCTTTTATATTTAAGTAATATGTCAATGTTACATTTAAGTGATACGAGTCACAAGTTGGGTTTGCAAAATAAAAAAAAATTACCATAATTTAGCCAGAAACAGAAAAAATGTTTTTTTTTTTAATTGTTATTTTGTGCCTGAAAATCAGGGCTTATATTCGTGCAAATACGGTGTATATTTCTGTGCTCCACTTGCTGAAGGCTCTGCTCTTACTAGACAGACTTTTACCACAGAAAGTCAGACAGTAATTAACTCATCAAGCGCGGCGAAGGAATGTAGGCCAGCGAGTGAGACGCACCTGCCCGGCGAGTCTCCGTTTTCATCGAACCACACGTCTTCTCCAGACACGCCGCTGAAGGAGGTCTTCAGCAGGAAGTCCAGCAGTTTGCTGCCGTCGATGGGATCCATGGCCTCGCACAGACCCACGTGACCCGGGCACAGATGCTGGTGCATGTCGTGCAGGCCGTGAGCCATGGCGTAGATGGCGTTGATGACGAAGCCCATCTTACTGTCCTGCACGTAGTTGTCCTCCAGACTCTCGTAACCTGACAGAGCAGAACCAAACAACTCTTAAAACACAGAATGTTCTAGTAGGGTGAGCAGGCGTCCTCTTTTACCCGGACGTGTCCTCATTTTACCTCGTGTCCCGACGGGTTTTAGAAATTTGTGAAAATGTTTGGGTTTCACGCTTCTTCAAAGAACCCTTATCGTAAATTCGCCAATCGTAAATTATTTGATAATGAAATTGTCCCGAAACAATATCTTTGTTTTGAACAATTTTATTGTTTTGAAACAGTACTAGACGACTATTGTCCTGTATATTTTATTTTTTATTTTATCATTTTTTAAAGCAGAATCTCATGCGAATCATCTCACATGCTTTTTATGAAGACGTCACTTTTTCTACTTTTCATTGGGTAATACGTCATCGTTAGTTTGATTGGTCTTTCTAACTGTCTGTGAAAAGGGCGGGGCTTAGAGAGAGAGAGAGTGAGGGAGAGAGAGAGAGAGAGAGTGAGTGAGAGTGTGTGTGTGTGAGAGAGAGTGAGTGAGAATGAGAGAGAGAAAGAGAGAGAGAGAGAGTGAGTGAGAGTGAGAGAGAGAGTGAGTGAGTGTGAGAGAGAGAGTGAGAATGAGAGAGAGTGAGTGAGAGAGAGAGTGTGTGAGAGTGAGAGAGAGTGAGATAGAGACAGAGAGAGTCAGAGAGAGAGAGAGTGAGAGAGAGTGAGTGAGTGAGTGAGTGAGTGAGAGACATGTAAATAATAATTTATAATCTGAAACGTTAAATATATTGATAAACAACATAATGCCCATGTAACGAAAATTAGCTAATAAATCGAAACTTTCTATCTTATTAAACCATCTGTTGCATAAAAACTTTTAATATGACAACTGCCCACTAATATTGCTCACTAATAGATAGATATTACGGTTATTGTGATTTTATATATTGGTGAAGCTGGATTTTATAACAGAAGAGCTGATGTAGAACACTATTTCATATTATTAATTAATCAATTCATTTTTTCATTTATTTATCAGAATAGAGTCTATTATATATAGAGGCCTATTCTTTTTTTTTTTTTTACAGATTTAAGCTCTTACAGATTTAATGCTTTTTATCACAGGAGTTAGTTTTGCACCATTGAAGCTTATAAGCCAGTCTGAATTAGTCTGGTGGAAGCGTCGGTTCTTCTCTTTTTTGGAAATCAAAATATGTTCACACTAGTTCTAGATCAGGGGTGTGCAAACTACGGCCCTTTAAATGTTTTACTGCGGACCACCGAACTTGTAGAAATTAAATGAAAGTCAAATTTTTTTTTTGTAAATCCGGTTATTCTGTTATGAAGAGTTTTTTTTTTTTTTTTTTTATGTAACACATTTTAAAAAGCAGAACTATAAACACATGTGCACAAATGTGCATAAGCCAATTGCACATAGTATATTTTTTACTGTCAGTCAATGGAATCAGATGCCAAAAATATCTAAACTTACATTTCTAAGCCACAAACAATATTCATGTTTTGGTTTAAAACTTATCTAAAACTTGTGAAATTAGAAGTTTTATGGACAAAAAAAAAAAATGGACAAAAAAATCTAATATCTAAAACTTGTGATTAGATTTTTTTGTCCATTTTTTTTTTTTAGTTTGGACTTCTGGCACAAGCCTCACTTAGGAGCGGCCCTAACTCTGATTGGCCGGTGTGAATGTGATTGACAGCCGCTTGACCAGGAAGCCCCGTCCGGCCCCTTTTTCAAATGATAGAAGCCAATGTGGCCCGCGAATCAAAAAGTTTGCCAAGCCCTGATCTAGATTGTGTAACTGCGTTCACACTTTCAGTTAAAACTGAACCAGTTCTGATTGTAAGTGTGTGTGTGTGTGTGTGTGTGTGTGTGTGTGTGTGTGTGTGTGTGTGTGTGTGTGTGTGTGACGCTCGTGTTCTTAAAAGACTGGTTCTTCTTTCATGTCGATAAGTCATTGAGTCAGTCAAGCACACATTTCTATACAGAGAAGAGGAGAGAAGAGAAGAGAAGAGGAGAGGAGAGAAGAGAAGAGAAGAGAAGAGAAGAGAAGAGAAGAGAAGAGAAGAGAAGAGAAGAGAAGAGAAGAGAAGAGAAGAGGAGAGGAGAGGAGAGGAGAGAAGAGG